>LGAG01000953.1:43093-59473 GCA_001278395.1 Lerema accius | reverse complement strand
AGTAGGAACGAGTAGGTACCGCAATTAATTCCGACTCGAACAACGTCAGCAGGAACGTGCGATTGTCAGATTTGTCAGTTCCATTGATTGGTGCAAGGGGGCGCGGGCGGTCTCACCCGGGTTGTTTTTTCTTGTTCAACCGAAATACGTGATAATCCGGGTTGCAAAAACCGGTAAGTTTTATCCAGTAACCGTCATTGAGGTTGATAAAATTATTGCAATCCATAATTTTATCAAAAACTCGTCATCAAAAAAAAAAATTAAGGGTAGTTGCCATATTAGTACCTGAAATACCGCTCTGTGGTTGAAATTCGACCATAACCTTTCAGGTTAGGCTTAGGAAAAATAGTATTAGTAATATCGGAATACAATCATTACAACGTCATCTATTCTATCACGAAAGAAACCTATTCTTAGCGCTATGTAGGACGTCCAATTAAATCAAAAACGTACCTATACTTCTTTTTCATATACTTAACTTTATTCGCCTGCCTTAAAACAGAACCGAAAGTCAAAGCGTTTACGTATGGATAGATTTTTATTAATTCAATTAGAATTGAATATCCATTCCGGAAATAAAAACTTCTTAAAACTGGAAATACATAAAGAAGTCTGAAAAAACGTACCCGTAATTAATTCTGGAAGTACAAAGCATATACGAATACCGACTTCAGAGCGGCTTATACTCGTAAGAATCGATTCAAAACTGTCGGTTGCATTCATTTGCTCAATGGAAAGCGGTTTTATCCGGTTTATTTTTTGTATTCCAGCGAGTACGAGGGTATTTCGGATTTCCAAATTACCGGTCAATTTCAATCGTTCAACGTTTGATTGGAATTTGCATCGATAGTCCTCCGTCAAATAACAGATTGTGAGATGTTCATTAGTAAAATGTTTTTTTTTTCCATTTGGATATTCTTTTTTACATACGGTTGGCAACAAAGTGACAGCGGATTTTACATAAACTATTAAAAAAATACAATTAATTTGTTACCAAAAATCAAAATTTTTTGGTCTCACAACACACAGACATAGCTAAATTTTGAGATAACATAATACTGTTTTATTTGTATATTACTTTGTTTAAAAAATAAAATTACCACTTTTTTAGACTGAGTAATCAGAAGAATACAAAAACTGAATAGACTTTATTACCTCTCCTGTAAACATTACGTTATTTTACAAATAAGGTTATTCTTCACAGTGCTTGTATGAAATATAAAGCCTTATTTTAGGGATGATTAAATAAATCTCATTACTTATCTCGTCTGTCTTAGTAATTCTCTTAAGAATTGAGGTCGAGCGCACCATTTTCAAGTATTGTTAAAATCAAAAGAATAAGGCACTCTAACACTGAAGCGAAAATTAGAAATGTTCAATAAATTCATTTTCAATCTTGCTCTCAACTTCCCGACCAATATTGTGATATTTCCTTCGCGTATAAATTTAAATACAAATGTTCTACCGTCAAACTGAAACCCGAAGAGCCATTTCACACAAAGGATCGAGTGTTCAAAGGAAAATTCTTCCTTTATATTTGAATTTTTCAACAGGGATCAGCCGAAAATCTGACGTATATCCGACGTACCTTTTTTCAGTACAATTGAGCACCTGAATCGAACCACACTTTGGGTTTTACGACTCACATAATTCCAACTTGTCTTATGTGTAATCCCGCTGCCATATTGGCAATATTATAATAAAACACGAGACATTGGGCGTTACCATAGGATTAGATGCTAATAAAGTATGACAAATTTCATCTAAATGTTATTTTTAATGTAAATTTTAACTTTAGTTACGTAAGCTGTTAGTTCCTAAGACGTAATTGCTATGTAAAGATAACAACTAAGGCAGTGTCCTTCGATTATGAGCGCTCTCACACGCACGAACTACTTCATTACGCTTTTGTGTTATAGAAGACTAGCGAGACACCGGCTCTCGTTTCGCTTTTAGAAACGTGTGCCAAAACACTACGCGTCGTATTGCTTGATATTACTCATCAGGCGCTCAAATACAATCGTCTAGATCATCCCATAGGATCGTATAATCGGGATAAAAATCTATCCTATGAAACTAAAAAATGCCCTTTCCTTGGATTAGCACTATAAATTTCAACCCTATTGATTTACTCTCAGGCGTAAAAGGTAACACAAAGACAGAGTTACTTTCGTAAATTATGATGTTAGTATAAATAACAAATTATTCAAGCTGTTGAAAAATGTAATTTTGTTCTCGTCCATGATGTCACCCGATGGCTAGTGTAGGTATTTCGTCTAGATAGCCGTGCGTAGAATATATTAGCACTTCGTCTACATTGCCTTTGTATCTACGGCCGGCCTGTAGTCTCCCGTTGACCTAGAAATCTAGATTTATGCATATTTATGGGCCGGCCGGGAGAAACAGTACACGAGTATTATCCGGTTTTAGATTTAGGTGAGCAGTTTTATCGTGCACTTACTTATACGTTTTCACTCTTATGGTTAAGAAACACTTGGATTTTTTACATTAATTTTCGAATTAATTACATAATGTTCTACAGAAATTCGACTATTACTCATTACTTGTCAAACAATTACAGTAGATTATTAAGTATTAACATTATATAGCTTCGTTCGGGAACTATACCTAATACTATAAAATTGAGTTTTATTACGTATAATGTTAAACATGATAAGGTGTAGCTAAATATAAGATTAAGATCAATATTATAGTCCATAGTGTATGGCCTTGAGCTAGTCGCTTTACAACCCAATGAGCAGATTCAATTTTCCCCTCACCGTACCCTCATAATACCATAGACAGCCAAGGAAGTTCCTAATGGCGAACGAAACTTGTTCCCAACTTGATTGTCTTCATAACGCCTACTTGATTCTATTTGCAAAGTTCATATATCGTGCGTTGCGAGCGAAAATGTTCAGGCGTTCCTCCATGAAAATAATGAAAGGTTGTGGGCCGTAATGTTGCTCCCCAAGGGATGCCGTGTAATATGAACTTATAAGTAATAATTACATGTAATTAGCAATATAACAAGGCAGTAATTTAGCGTAATAACTTTGTTTTGTTAACGTTAACGATAACAATGTGTAATGACATACAAAGATAATTTGGGTGATGGTAATCTGAATTGCTTGTTATAGATAAAACAATAGATTACACTGTATATTTTTAGTGTTTTCAATGTTTCATTTTGAGTTTGCGTCTATAGATGCCATGTTATGTCATCTTGCACACATTTTTTGCTTGCAAGTAGATAAAAACTATTAGGAAAGAAATTATTCTACCAACATTTTTTGAAATGATCTATAATGCTTTCAAGTAAAGTTTACCAAGTAAGGTTTAAGAATCAAAAGAGGCTCTGACCTTTACTTCTAAAGGTGTTTACAGTAACATTGTACTTACTTTATAAACATGCAGATGCCAGTCTTCTCCATGGCTCTCGAGATGCCCTTCCACGACGCCAGCATGGAGTATTTCTGTTTGGCAGTGAGCGGCAACCTTGGATCCGTGGCTGGAGGCGGTCCATCAGCCAACGCTGGGCCATTGTTGGCACCGCGCCGCTCCGACGCCGCTAATTTCCCCAACTGGCAACCCATCTTCAGTCCTTGACCATTCTCCTTCCCAATAACACTCACTAAATTGACATCTTTTGAATTGACTTTACTCACTTCACTTCAATCCATTTTTATTAGCACTTTATACACAACTCACTCACGAAGTTCTTCTCTCAACTCTGCTTACTCTAAATCGGATTTCAGCTGAACGCCCGGTTCATGTACTTTTTTCTATTCGCTCGTCGAATGACTAAACTTTATTTTTCACTCTATCTCCGTTTGCCAAAGTCTTATCTGATATATTTTTCTAAACATGTTCTGTTATAAATTTAATACTTTTCACGACGTTTCTTTCACAACGTTCGGGCTTAACTACGAGCATTGCAATATTACTGAATGTCGTCACATCTTCGGTTATCTAATCTAATCTCGACTCCTCTCTACCTGTGAACAGAGAAAATTGAATTGTAATATGATTTAAAAGGGACGCGACAATCTGATTACGGCTTCGTTGAAAATCAAAACGTACGTTGGAGCTGTACTGAATTTTTTGTCAGAAATAAAAAAGGGGAACTATGAATAAAGGAACATAAGTGGGGTTATGTAAGGAGTGAAAATAACATAATATAATTCTTTAAGCGTGATATTAAATAAACGTTGGTAAAATTAACTTCATCAAGTTATACTGTGGCAGCATGAAGTCATTTTAGGTCTCCTTTTGACAATTTTTACTCCTGTCTCCCATGAGTCCCTATCTGAGCTTCCCTGAGATACGTGACGTTCCATTAAAGTTCATCCAGCTTTACTCTCGACAAAGTCTTTGCCGTGAGATATAGTTGAAGTGAGTTGTTGTTCCAAGCGCACTAGCTAGTTTTCCCTCGGTACCTATTATGAGATGGAACGTTCAATTTATATTAAAGTATATTGTTACTGGCTTAAAGGTAGAAGACAACAATATCATATTCTACGACCGTGGGGTTTTATAAAGGATCTATGGAGACAAATAAATACACGCTGTACAATCATAGTCCAACAATAGGATTTTCTGTTTTGTTGATGCCATGGATAACACAGAAACATATAAACAAACCCAGACTGAAGACAGAAATTTTATTTCATGACAGTTTTTACATACAATACATTGTAGATGATAAAATGTTTTACAATTTTGAATTGTATGAATAACTGAAATTGTTTAGACTTCGTACCTACGTAAGTTGATCTCAAAATTCTCCAATGAAAGTACAAAATTTACCTCAAGGTAAATTTGTGTTTCATTTTGAAGCGTGTTTGGTTTCTAAATGATTTAATTAAAATATACACGTAAGGTTTACTTCCATCGGATACGTTTTAATAACACAAGTAAGAGGAAAGGTGTAGGGGATAATAAATCAATCATACTTACAGCCATGCTGGCTTAGTAAACAACATGATTTATTCAGGAATGACCCAATAAATCCTTTGAAACCGCAATAATAAATCATAATGGAATTTTGACTATCTCGAAGCCCCGGTACCAAAACAGCCTTAGCGGAAAATGTCTAACAAAAGCCTCAAGCAACTTATTAAGAAGACCAAAATACTGGAAATATTCGATTTCTATTTTGCAAATAAGATTCTGAGATGGAAAATTTTGCATACCAAAAACATTTTATTGTAAAATATTGCCAAGGCGAGGCCCTATTGCTCGCACTGTGAAAAAGTTGTCAGATCTCATGTAGAGCCAATATTGTAAAGCTACTAACCGTAACTCTACACGCTCTAGTTAACCTACAAAGTCAAAATATGTGCCTTGGCTGTTTCGTTAGTATAAAAACTAGTGTAGATATAACAGAATAGTATCGTACAGTCACTACACTTTTCACCTTACACCCATGTGACAATAACGAAACGACCCAGGTTACAAATTTTGACAAAGGTCTTCGTTATTACAGAAAAACTTGAATACAGAAATAAAAATAGCCTTTCAAAGAAAGCTGTTTTATTTGGATGATACATTCAAAGCATGAATACATTCGTAAGATCTGAATAGAAATGTCATAAAAGATCAATGACGTGCTATTTTCGTATTCTTGTTTAACCTATGATTCGTGGAATGTAGCAAATTGGAAAAATGTAATAAATGACAAGATAGGCTAAAATTATTTTACAACGATTGACTGGTTCCAAAATATTGACGGTAAGAAAAATGTAAACGTTACTTTTAATTTAACTAGATATTGAATTCTTAACGTTATTACAAATTGATCGAAAACACGTGCCGGAAGCCGAAATAAAATTAACGTGACAGCATTTCCTTAAGGTTATGATCAACTTTGAAGCGTATTTGGAGATGATAACTTTGTGATTGAATAAAGTTCGGAAGTTACAAAGTTTGCCTCGATCAAATTTGTTATTACTTTTGATATAATGGAGTGCGTATTATACTGAAGATCTTCAATTTGTAAGCAGACTTTGCATCTTTTTTGTGAAGGCTTCAGTGTGGTTTAATGCTGGTGGACTTTGAAGCAAACTAGGTATAGAAATTTTTTAGGATCATTGCTTAATGACAATCGAAATTAAACTCAAAAGTAAATTGGCAGGAGCGACGCAAGCCGCCGAGCAAATACCTTCAGAGTATAATAATAAGATTAATTACCATAATTAATTTGTAAGACATCCTCAAGCGAATCTGTCTATTTAATATCCAAAGACTAAAACGCGGCTAAATCTTAACAAAGCGTAAAATACTTATGCAAGAAGAAATAATACTCCATTAGGACGACTGAAACTGATTACCGTTTTTATTTTGCGTACATTAAATATTCAGATCACAAAGGAATTCACGCAAATTATTCTAGACGTGTTCAGACGTACTTCTTATCACAAAGTGGGGGAATACTTTGTTACTTACTCGTATATGACTTAATTACCATATTCTTATTTCATTTGTCTTTTTTGTAAACCGCCGTAACTTCGCTTCTACTGATAGAATTAGGGGGGCTGTTACCGATTTACCAATCAATACACATAAGGTTTTCGTGAATGTTGTTACTTCTACATTAAAAATTGTGACTGGAATGGCAGTTCTGCTACTTACGTCTCTTACTTACGTCTTTTTGGAACTGGAGTCTAAGAAAGACGTAAAAATTACTTGAGTCTAGTAGTCACAATTTTTAATGAGTGGTGTAATACGTTTGTATGAATAATTCTATTCCCTTAGAAATTCTGATCGACGAACGAAATTTTATTGGAAGCATACTATTTATCCTCTACTTACAGGTTATATGCATTCACATTTACAATTTACATTAACTGTCTTAACAATATACCTACCTACAGTCATAGTCAAAGTTTTAAATGAACCTAACATCAGAGGTTGCTTACCACATTGCCCTCTCTAATACATTATAGAACTCGTACAAGTATAACTTCTAGTCCCCACCGCAGTCGGATTGTGTAGAACTAAATTCAAACTTGTACAGAGTACCTAGATTATGTAGTACAGAACCACTAGTTAGTCTATATTTTCAGAAATCTGTTTCAGAATCTATTTATTAAAAATCTATCTAATTAAAAAACTGTTTTTCTAAGAATTTTTATTCTATTGCAAGGTTTTTTTCAGATTGAAATAATAATATATTTTACTGAGAATCTATCTCACTAAAAATCTGTTTTCTAAGAATATAGCTTTGTGCAAGAAAGGTTTTTTTAGTAATTCCATGTAAACGAAGTACGAGGCCAATTACAAGAGGAGTGTAGTTGATTTCAACTTATTTGACGATACTGCTTTTCACAAAACAGATGCAGAGCGACACAGACTGTGTGCAGTGGTTCGTTATCATGTCGTGGCTACGTCGTTACTGTGTTTGATCTTTTGCTTGGCGATTTTTCAAAGTACAACAAGTTTATTTCTGACGACCCCGTAGTCTAGTTTGGTAGTGACCCTACCTGCGAAGCGAGGGGTCCCGGGTTCGATTCCCGGCCGGGGCACATATTTATGTGACAGATAAATGTTTGTTCTCGGGTCATGAGTGTTAGTGATGTATTATTTGTGTTGTCCATGTCACCCGCGACACAGGGAATCCTACTGCGGGGATATGAGTGTATTAGGGTTTAGCGTTTATTAATAAAGCAAAAGTGAGGTTTGTTCACAGTTACACACGTTTTGGTTGAAGGATTTCATACCGCGGGTATTCTTAAAAGCACAATCAATATCCATTATAAAAATGATTAATTTTTCGATGATCTTAATTAAAATAAATGTACTAACTAATTTCACGTACCACTACACGAGTAGGCAAGTATGACGTCACATTATCCGTGACAGTAATTTTTGTCACGAGACCTCCAAAAACGCGAAGTATTCCCGGATCAGGAAGTCGTTATACGTCATCAACGTGACATTTTACCCCTGGGAATATTTCGTACGTACTACACCATTTTTGTGACGACTTTTTCGCGCATTTCGTAACTTATAGAGCAGTTTCAGACTAGCGTTTTTTACGCGGGTATAAGCTCGTCTTTGGCAGCGTATGAAGGCACGTAGGTATAGGCCTTTTGACGCGGGTGGCACGGACAACATAAATAACAACAAAAACACATCACTAAAACCAGAGAGAACCATAATTTATCTGTCATATCAACATCTGCCCCGGCCGGTAATCGAACCCGGGACCCCTCGCTTCGTATGCAGGGTCACTACCAATTAGGCTACGGGGTCATCAATTTGTTTTTCTATCAACTATTTCTCGTTAAACAATTCCATTAACGTCAAAGCGTTCCACTCATACATTGTTTGAATAAAACACTCGATTCACAGAACGGATGCACCTGTCCGATAAACCAATCCCGGCTAAGTGGCGTGATATCCGTGAGTGCCCGGGATTTGTTGCTAATGCGGCTTCTATTGGCAGTTGGCACGAAAACTCGGCCACGGAAATGGAGTGTTTGAGAAAAGTTGCCTTTACAAAGGTTTGTTTCTGTTCCTCTACAAACATTAATGGATGACAATGTCAGGTATTAGAAGAATGCCGTTAACTTTGGTTTTGTTATAGTCCCGACTCCAAAGCAGTAGGCGTCAACACCTTGTGGATTTAGTGGGTTCTAGTCCCACATACCTGTCCGGCTTCCCGTAGCCGGATAGATGACACGGGTCTTTCCACACGATAAAAAAAATGGTGTTGTTATAGAAATGTTGCTAAGCTGTTGTATATAGAGCAAGGACTGCACGCAATAGGTCGATATCACGTCGTGATAAAGTCGTTATGCCAGATTGTTATCTGACGTTATGTTGCCGGTTTTAAGTCACCATAGAAGAAAGTGGTTTGGACTTTATTTTGTGGACCAAAGATTTGACAACACGTTTGATCTGATGCAATAACTTGCTGGTCACGAGACCAGTACCAAGGTTAGTACTTGCGTCATCATTATTAGTGTTATCGTGTGAAAATGATTTTCATTTCGTAAAATTTCTAAGCACGACTGTGACTAAAATTTGCTAAAACCCACGGTACCTACCTGTTACTACGACTATTGTTAACATGTCACATCATATTACTACTGACATGTCGAGGCGGCCTTCAAGACCGTTTCTCAAACTATTTAGCATATCTATACATACTTCTAAACTAATAATTTAAAACTGAAGAGTTTGTTTGAACGCGCTAATCTCAAGAACTACTGGACCGAGTTTAAAAATTCTTTTAGTGTAAGATGGTCCATTTATAGAAGAAAGCTATAGGCTATGTAATATCTCGCTAAGATAAATAGGAGACGAGCGGCAATAAAAAATATTGCGAAAACGAAAAAATTATGCGGGCGGAGCCGCGGGCGATTGCTAGTTCAAAATAAAATACATATGTTTGAGAATATGTGATATTGTACTTGCTGTAATGCGCATAATATTATTTTAAAGCATATAGTGCTGTACCCTAATTTCGTTTTGAGTCTAATCCCTTGGGAACAAAATCGTTTCCCGGGATAATAAGTATGCTAAGAAAATCCTCGTTATGTAAGCTACAAATACGCTAAGTTTCATCGAAATCTGTCCACTGGTAAGGTGTCAACCAATACCGAAAAAGAAAGGAAAAAAAATTTGGTACTATGTACTGGAAATTAGGTACAACTTATTAATAATAGCCTTAAGTGGACAAAGATTAGTTGTAAGTTGAGTAAGTAAGCATTACAAAGTAGAGCTGCCTTTCTTCCCAAATACTTGAATGACTATTTCCAGTTCGCCAATAAATAAGTAAGCAATATTTATTTGCACAACATATCAGTTTATAACAAAATCTATAAACAAACATCCCCAAATATCGAAATAATTTATTAGCTTAATACACAACGCAACATAATAAATGTAAACACTTGGCGTTCATGTAAATACGGAGCACTCGTGGTTTATTTTCCATCATATTTAGAAGTTGCTATTCCTTTATAACATGAAATGCGTGAAGGCTGCAAACACAATTATCGGGTACTGTCGCTCACATCACTGTTTTAGCAACGTATTCAGAATTTAGTACAGTCGCGGACGTCAGATTTTGCGAGCCTACTCAAAATAACATGGTACTGTCACATACATAACTTTTAGCGAATGTATTCGAGATTATTGAAAATTCGTTGCTATTAGTATTAGTCACTCTTAGACAAGAGAGATTGATAATTTTAATACAAATTTATTATTTAATTAAAATACGTTTTTTTTATAATTTCAATATTTTTTCCTATATTTAATTACTGTTGTGGTATATATATATATATATACCAGATTAGCATACAAAGTGTTCCGTACTACAAAGTAAGAAAAACATAAAAAAATTCCAAAAATCTTTTGATTGATTTTAATTCACTTTTCTTTTATTATTCGTTTCTTTGGTAGCTGTCTGTTATAGCTATAGAAATATAATTTATTACAAACGATCTGTCAGAAAACTGGATAGAAGAAAGGAATAGATAGATAAAAGAAGGAAAATAATTTTTGTTAAGTTAAGTTATACCACAAAGTAGGTACGACCCGCATTTAGACATTACCACTGGAATTTAGGACCTTACCCTTTGTAGTATAATTTAAGAGAGTTATTTCACTGCTATTTCATTCTAAAATGCCTTATAGTACAACTACTAGCCTCTGCTTTACGCTATTGTATTTTACAAACAATTTTGAAGATATAAACGGAAATGAAAAAACAGACAAAGGGAAAAATTCAAATTAAATATGTCGACAATAATACAAGCGTGGAAAGATAGACACAACATAAATCTGCACAAATTTAATCCGCTTTTCCACCGAAGCGTACGCTGTTTTGTAATAACAGCAAATATTCTTCAGCACAATGACGTGTGAAATTAGACATTTCACGCAAAACACAATGGTTGCGTATGGCCGTGACACCGTATTTGTTACTTTAAAAAAAGACGTAATACCTAAGTAGTAGAGATTATGAAAAACATAGATAAGAAGTTTTGATAAGATTGTAGATTGGAGATACATCTTCTTATCTACTCGTAAATAGCTGACAATCCTACATCAAGATAAAATTATTAGTGGACACCGTTATTGGACAGTAGCACGAAAGGACCTACCTATGATGGAAACCTATGCGTTGTTGTCAAGGATAGGAGAATTAAAGAAAGTAGATTAAAATTGGCTTTAGTTCTAAAACACTAAATAATTTATTGTCATAATAATATTCAACATTGTTACGTAAATTCTTTGCGAATATCCAAAACGCTGAAGAGTTTAAAGAATAGCTCAAATTTTTTTTAAATCGAAGCTTCGAAAACAAGTAATTTTACTAATAAGCATCGTATTTACAAAACCATCCTATTTAAAAGTGCGAAAAAATATTTTCAATTCAAAACACCTACATCGGCGCTTGGCTTTCACGGTGTGTATGACACTTTTTGTGACAAGTTTCAACCCTTATTTGGTATCGGAAAATGTCACCGACCTCAACATTTATTGAGGGAACACCCTCGTCACTTAACTGATGACGTTTGCATGTTTGAGGTGTAGTAAATAAGCGAAATTGGGACAAAAGTACTTCTATCCTTTCTCGGTTCCTACGTGTTTAGGCTGAGTGTATCATATGAGATGTTTATAGTTTTTTGCACGGAATATAGACGTGGAAGGCGCATTGAGAGTATCTTTGAACTTACAAGTTATGATGATGATGATGACTATATGGAGAACTCTCAGGTGTGCAGGTTTCATCACGATGTTTTCCTTCACCGTAGCAAGTGATAATTAGTATCTAATACGCACATAACTTTTTAAATTAGAGGTGCGTGCCGTGGGGTATGAACCCAGGATTTCCCGTTCGAGAGACCAGAGTTCCAACCACTATAATAGGCTATCACTGCTTACCGTGTATTACGTATGCATTAAGTAAAAAACGGTTATTATCTATAATACTACAAACAGACACTTGAATTTTATTTAGTTGTATAGATGTTTAGATTTTTCCAATGTATGTGCTCAATTCAATAGGGACAGGAAGGCAGAAGGTAAGGCAAGCGACCCACGTCAGTAACTGAAACCAATCGGTCCTAATGGCTCCCGTCACACAGATTTCAGTCACGCGATACAAATTCCATATCCGCGTCGCGGCCAGAGTTCATTTTTCAAACGCCCACAGTCAAATTAATTTTCCTACCGTGACGGACGTTGAGAACATGATGTTATTTCATTATTAAATTAGGTTTTCAATTATTAAACTGAATAGTTTTTGTTTAAAATTATTAAATACTAGTGGATCCGCCCTCGCTTCGCTTCAGTAAACCTTTGCTAAAACGATGGTAAAAAAGTAGCCTAAGTTACTCCTTGATACATCAGCTTTCTGCCAAGTTTCTTGCTTGTTGCTTTCTGTAAAGTTTTTCGAGCGTATGTCTGTATGTTTGTATGTATCTTCTTTGGCACGCTTTACTGCCCGAGGCTTGATTGTCTCTCTCATAGGAGTATATTTTTTTACTCCGACGTGACCAACCTTTGAAAACAAATTTTACCAGTCTGTTTCTTTGTATTTCTAGTTGATTACAAGTTATAGTTACTGAAGCGCTGTTATTCCTCAGACATTGAGGTAGAATATCTCATTTATAAGTTTTGCTACAGCATCCATCAAACTGAACTATGTTAATTAACGAACTTGGTTCACGGTTAATTATTTGTTGTACCTACTCCTCTGTTATCTCACAATACTGATGGAAGAAAGACGTTGCAACACTGAAATCTTCGTATTTACGTATCATTTTAGTATCATTTGATACTAAAACCTCAGACCAAAAAATATAATCTCACATAAAGACTCAGTGTTCAGAACAAAAAAGTGAAATTATTTTTTTTCTTTTTTTACGATTTAACGAATAATCAATTCAAATAAATCAATTTATTGAAAAAATAAAAAAAATGTATAAACATGACGACTCGTAGGTAATTTAAAGTCAAATTCGTGAGTTAATTCCCAAATTCGTACACGCCAACATAATCCTTAAATCTTTAAAAAGATACCAAGAGTCAATTACTTCACAAACAAAGAAATAAATAAAATTCTTTACTACGTAGAAAAAATATTTCTGCTAGTCCGACCAATTACGTCTACAATAACTTTCGAAAAACACCCTTTTATATCTCTCGTTAAGGACTTTTGTTACAAATTAACAGTTTGCAAGCAATCTTCACTAGTGTAAGACATCAAATCAATCACTGTTTGTAAGACCAAACCCGTAACTAACATATAATGGGCTTGCACATTAGCCAAGGATGATAAACTATTAAGACGTAGATAAACCACTAAATTACGCTTATAATGTGAATATGATCGTCCTGTTTTGTTTGAATCTGGCCATTTCATGAGTAGTTAATTTAGTTGCCTCCAAAGGATTACGCCCTTTATAATTATCGTATCATGAAAAGATAAGCTAAAATTATGTTAAATAAAATGACTGAAGCAACAGAAATTTCTACGCTCTAAGGTGTTTTTAAAATGATTCTTGCAATTTTACGTTCATTTTGTAAATGTACTCAAAGGAGTATAAAATTAAAGAAGTACCTACAGTAGAATATTTTCATCGAAAATACGTGTATCATATAGGTACTTGTGTCGTTAGCTGTTAAAATAATGTCATTAGGTACAGTCACGTGCAACGAAAAGTACACATGGGCAGTTAAGCAGATTTTTAAATATGATTTTAAATATTAACAAAAATGTATCTATACGTAACTGTGAGAAACTCTGGTGGTTACGTAGTATGAATTGTTAAGTGACTATTTGTTTTTGAAATTTTAAGAGTCGACATTTATTGGAAAATCTTCTGTGTATACATTTCGTTGCACGTGACTATACATCAAAACATTTAATGTTGACATTTTTTTTGTAATTGAGATACGAGTAGCAAGCAAGCTTGCAGTACCACTTATTAGTAAGTAGTACATACTTAGTACATTACATTAGTACATAGTAGTGTATACTAAAGTATGACATGAAAATACTAAGACTACGAAACACGTCACCATGTTGGCAAGCGCTGGCTCGACGCGTGTTTATCTGGTATGTAAACAACTCGCGGCATGAGAAGCACCAGTCAGCTTTGTTTAGCTTCTGAATAACTTCACGAATTGAATCATTTCATTTCTGTTTAATCTGTTCATTAATGTTCGCATGAATGTTCTCCGCTTCATGTGATTAGTTATGAGGGAATAGGGTTGTCATGAAATTAATTGCCGTCCCCGGGCAGAAGTTTCGTAACCGGACATTTAGAGAAAAGTTTTTTGACATATAATGAATTTTAAATTAAAACTGTCATGAACGGTCTGGCTTAACAGGTTGAGTAATTAAGCAACTATAAAACTTTAAAGGGAAAACGAATGGGGTGTCATTGATTTAGATTCGTCTTGATTGTAAACGTGACATGGGCTATTAATTTTATTAAAATACCCTCAAATTTTTCTGTCACTTTTTTTGTTTATCTATTAATAATTAGATACTAGTTATTCTTAGTATGACTCTGTTTTGAACCTTCACATGCGCAATAAGATCACAATATCGATATATAACACATTACCAGAACATACTCAAGTTCTTCAATATCTATAACAGTTAAAAACAAACAATTTCATCTTATTGCATCCCCAGAAAGCTGAGAGAACAGTCGCAAACAAAGCTCGTAGCCTCGTAATAAACACAAACAAACCGAGCTTCCAAGTATGTACAAACAACTGGGTAACCCACTATCTGCCAAGTAGACTGGAAATGTTCATCAGAATGCAGAATCAATAGCGTTCTATCCACGAGGAATAATATTTTGTTCCTATTGAGAAGAACGTTTCTAAATTAATACACTTCACCAGTTCCGTCTTTATTATTAAGGAGTAATAGGGTTCAATTTTGCAATCAAATCATAGATAGCTAATAGCCTTTTGTCAGGAAAAGTTGCATTTACTTTACGCAACTGAAATACGTAATTAAATCCATAGTCAATGATTACTTTTAAATGTTTACGTTAGAAATTCCTAGTGAGAATTACAAAAAGGTACGAGTAGCACCACTAGTGTGTCTTTGACTATTATTCGCAAATTAATGTACTTTGTATTTTTCAATAACTAATTAGTACGTTTGGTTATAATTGACTTATGGTCCCAACTTAATTGAGGTTTTCTTTAAAAATCACTCTAATTAGAGATATTGTAGGCTAACTTCTAAAGGCCCTTGTATCCCCGTGGTTTTAGCAAATCGTAAGCCAAGTCAAGTTGAATTACACAAGCCCCTGAAGCGAAATTATATAGGTATCTCTTACAGTATCCCTCGAGACAAAATGAACAATGGAATTTAAAAATCGGTATTTTGTGTTTAACTTTGGTAGATAAAAGGAAGATAAAGGTAAAATGAATATTCGTTTTCGCATGCCAGACAAACATCAAACCTGCTAAAGCTAAAGATTGTGTTTCAAATGGATTTGAGTTGAGTTTAGATACTCAAAAACCTTGTGCTGTCGATAGACATAAACACAGAAGTACACCATAAATGAGGAAAAAAATAATTACTAGTGTCCAATAATTCAGTGATTGTCATAATCTTAACGGAATGAAATATGATTAAAATATACTCGGAGATCCATTTTGTGGACGAAATTCAGATCTCAATCTCAAATTCGTACGTGTTTCCTAAAACGGTACTAAAACTCGAACCTGCACTTATTAAAATAAAGATAGGGATAGAAAAAAAACCATTTATCAAAGTGGCTGAATAACTATTAAAATTTCAGCTACAGGATATAATAATCTATCTAACGATATAATATAATAACGTAGCAACATTGTTTAGTTACAACGAACCGTAAACCACGCGTGAATGGGATGTACAGTACCTACGTAGGAAAATAAACGTGGTTCATGTTAGTGTTAAGTTATTTTCGTGTTCTCCCGGATGCTGCGTCATGTGCAAGTATTTTGGTTAAATTAATTTGTTTGAAATTAATCATTAGCTTATTTTCATTTATCAACGGTTATTTTAAACTGAGTTCTTAAGATTAATCATAGGAACCAAGAAAACTATATAATATGAAATGGTTCTTTTATATCGATACTAATATACATAATATTTATAAAGCTGAAGAGTTTGTTTGTTTGAACTGTCAAAATTATAAATATCTCTTTCTCATGATATTCTCCTTCGCGAAGCAGGTACTAATTAATTTCTAATTTGCAATTAACTTCGTATAATTAACAAAAGCATCTTCAAAAGGAATCATCGGACTATCTTTTGTACTACAATTTATTACCAAGTTTAATTATAAGCAGCAGGTAACTAGTAGTTAATTATAGATAAACAAAAACCCATCTGCGAAA
>LGAG01000953.1:0-43028 GCA_001278395.1 Lerema accius | reverse complement strand
TGATTCTTAATCCAAAATAGCTTATATCATTGTCACAATGAGGACGAACGCCATGACACCTGATATGCAGAAAATCGTCAAGAAGTTTTGGCTGTGTAGAGACTAAGAAATGCACATACATACATACATCTATACCTCATTTTTTCGTCATTATTTTAAAAGTAAACAATCTTACAGTGTCGTTTTATTGTAATTATCGATTTAAAAATAAGACAGACACATTAAAACAAATTAAGGAATAAACAATAATTTAATGTTAAAATAAATTTCTGTATATTTCTAAATATTTTTTTAAATTAATGTACCTAATAAGTAAAAGTAGTGCCAAGATTGTTTACTTTTTAAATCACGACGAAAAAAACGAGGTATACATTATCTACGCTCGATAAACATAACCATCTTTCTAGAGCAGTCGGGTAAAACATTCCAATCAAGCATCAAGTCAACAAAAGCACGCGTCGAATGATTCGTAAAGCGTACTCTAAGCTCGTGAGCCACCCTCACAACTCAACGCAAACAAATGACATTGATTTGGAGCAGGATGGATTTGGTGCAATTAGGGAGGGGAATAGAAACATTTGGAATTCTGTTTGTTTTTGTCGATCAATATGAATGAATGGAAATGGGGTCACATTTGGATTTTAAAAGCGCGTCCTGATAGTTATTTCGGCATTAACGTTACGTTGTGAATGAGTTACGTAAGAGCTAGTGAGATACTCGTAATGTAGTTACGTTACAAATGGTAACGCTCATTTCTTACTTATGCTTACAGAGAGGTCTCATTACTCTTCCTCACTGATGTAACTGTAATGTTAGAATCTAATATGTTGTAACATTACAGCTAAATGGAAAGCTTATATGGATGAATAATAAACGTATCTATCACTGGCCTATCCTAACTTTAGTAAAAGTATTGTAAGAGCATCTGCGTTATACTAGCTACAAATTTGCGAAATTTTATCTAAATCGGTTCAGTGAATTCTCCGCGGCGTGACACCCGAATAAATAAAAAGATAGGTAACATTAAAAGTAATGTTTTGGTCTTTACTTACTTACTCTAAGTATATACAGATACCTACAGTAAACTTCTTAAAAATATTGAATGTACTGAATTGACCTAGTTAGTTTTATTATGAGCATCTATCATTGTAGCAATATCATTTAGCAATTTATTTTTATTACCTCACCGATTCATGTCTTTCATTACCGGAATGGGGTAATAATATCCAAATGGGTTTATCTATCGACTCTGTTCAGTGTTACTGGTGAAAGTAATCTAAAGTTTGCTGTTTTAGCGAAATGATATCCGATAGCAGGTTCTGTGAGTGTAAGTTATAACAATGCTATCTCTTAATATCATGGAGCTTTTACGTAGAGAAAAAAATGTAAAAAGCATTTCTGGTATAATATGTTTTTTAAATACATTTATTTTACGTGTTTTAGGCTCAGTCTTCAGAACAAAAAATTTTTTTTTTCTTTTTTTTACGATTTAACGTATGTCACAGTGCACGCGGCCTGTCGAGCAATGTACCGGGAAACGTTATCATTTGATAAATACGTTATGTTTTTTTCTACTACGCTCATTTTGTTCTGAAGTCTCAGTCTATTTATTTTTTCGTCTGTGGTTTTAGGTAATAATACAATTCACACACTACCACACTATCTTTATTATATAGATATGTCAAACACACGTCAGACGGGAGGTCTCGTTGACAGATAAATGACGTTGACTTTGACATTGTTTGTCATTGAAGGAAACCGGATGAGGTCGTTGTCGATTTTAAATTTTAAAAACACGATCAAAGTTATAGAACTCAAAGGTGAATGACTTAAAGTCCTTTTTCCAAATACCCTTTACGATAATAATTACATACAAGTAATTTAATTCTCTGATTGTTTATAATATCGTTAAAAATACAACGTTCCTAAAATAAACAGAGCACAATGTAGACATTCCGATAAAGATAAACATTTATCTTCGATATTCTCTAGTGGTTTCTCTAGTTTCACCGCTAGGGGCGCTGTAGGACTTCTAATCATCGTTGTCTTGTGAACTTGTGAGTAAATCGCAAGTGGAAAATGACGTCGATGTTCAAGCGTTTCTCGCTGACAGAAATTCTTCGGTCTAAAAGCACTTTATAGTTGCAACGCTTGTGTTATAAAATTAAAGTGTATTTGAGCTTAGAATGCTTGTGCTGTCTATTATCTCGATACGTATAGCTTAAATACGAAATTCTTCCAGTCTGTAAGATAGAACAAACGTAAATGTTCCCGGCTAAAACACACACATGTCGTTTCTTCACGTGCATATCGAGATAATAGACAGTGTTAGTCTTGCCCCGTGTGTTAGTCTTACCCCACCTTACCTTATGACTGGGTATTTTCTGTGTCCTTTTTAATTGGCCCCCATTTTACCCCTTTAAGGGATGGGTTTTCTAACAATCTTATTACTGTTACCACGCACTATACTTAAGACACTTGCACTAATCGACTTGTTAATGGGATCATCATTAAATGTTGTGGTTTATCTCTCAGTTATAGGGTATTAAGGCACATACATACATCTGTATAGCATTAAGTAGATGTCTTAATTTATGTAAAACAGTATCGTCTGGAAGACAACGTAGTTTATAAACAAACAATTACATTGCCTGCACAGTTCGAGTGTTCATAAATTATTTATAAGCTATTCAGCAATGGAAATGTTCCGAGTAGTTTTGGCAAACAAAACAATCCCGGTCGTTTTGTTACAAAGTTTGTATCTTAAGTGAGGTTTTGTAACAAAACAAAGCTGTAATATTACAAAAATGTCTTCTTTAGGGTTTTCTTAACGAGTTTTTGAACTAGAACGCATCTTCAAAATTAATTTTTATGATTCGGTGTCTTCTTTTAAGTATAATTAAGCAGTGATAGCTTAGTGGTTTGAATATTGGTGCATGAACGGGCGTTCCTAAGCTCGAACCCGGTTACACACTTTTAATTTTCAACAAATGATGTGCATATTACAAACTTGCTTGAATGAAGGAAAACATCGTGAGAAAACCTGCACTTAAGAGTTCTCAAAGGTGTTTTAAGTCTGCCCTTACTTGGCCAGCAGTATGGTAGCTACTATGGTCTGTACCCCACACATTGTAAAAGGAGACCCGAGCCCAGCAGTGGGACAAATAAGAGTGGTGTTGATGATGATCTAATAAATTCGGGAGTACAAAATAGGAACATTTTAGTAACATTTCAGTGAGGCCGCAATGACTCAAAAACCGATAACTATTGTAGTTAAGAACTTAATATTTACGAACGTGTGAATAACATTGAACTTTTTACATTCCACGAAAACAACAGCTAGTGTTTAAACGCACCATAAATTGTGCAGTAAGTGCTCTATAAATACTCTGATTTACACAATGAATACCTACGTGACAGTTATAGTGTTTCTGATTTATAGCAACGGTAATATATACCCACGGTTTTATATCCCAGTTGTAGATCTCTGTGTGTAATTCCCTTTATATCTTATACCAAAAAATATCTAGACTCAGTCTTCAGAACAAAAAAGGATATTTTTTTTCTTTGTGTGCCGACTAATGTACCGGAAAACATTATCATTTGTTATTAACGTTGTTTTTTTCGACTACGCATTTTAGTTCCGATGTATGAGTCTATTATGTATATAATATATTTTGGTCTGTGCTATATAAATACAATGGGTAAAGCCATTGAAGTAAGCAGTATCTGTAAAATATTCGAGGAACATTTTCATGTAGAAAAATATTGAGCTAACTGTTCTGACATTTAACATTGTTATCTGTAAACGTAGTGCTCTTCGTTCATTCCGTTCGTTCAATTGAACGACACCGTACGAGTGTGATTGGAACGTGACTGAACGTAATGGGCTACTTTCAAGACGGCTAACACTAAGTTATCCTCGTACAGCATGATGTTTAAATATCATCTACCTTTACATCTACAAGCGTAGAACGTTATAGTTATTGTAGTTTTGTTAAAGATATAATGTAATTATAACAAACTAGACTACGTTCAAGGCGTCCCCTGCGGAAAATTGGTTTTGTAAAAATAAACAGAAAAACGTACAAATCGTTCAATCGGGATCAAATCCATCTTTTGTCCTATTCCTGGACCATAAATCATAGATAATACAGATTATACGTTACAATTATCAGTTTATGTTTATTATTTATTTCAACATCCTCTCTTTTAAGCATAAACCCATCTTCGTTGGACGGTATGTATGCTTCGAATATTAAAACGATATTATTATTTTGACGAAAATCGTAAGAGCTTATAAATACAATAACATTAGACAAGCAACCGAGGAAAGCGGTTATTTACTCGTTTCATCAAAATTCCCTTTATAATACGAACGCTGAGGACCCACAATTAATTTATTACGAGAATAAAGGCAGAATACTGTCACATAGTTATGATACCCTAGTACTTTACAACGTGGTATTTCCCGTACCCATGGGACACGCAAAGTACAAATGAATTCCGGGCTAATACAATTCAAAGTATTCTTTTAATTTATGTTTACGAAACAGTTCATATTTTTAACGAGTTTACTTTTACTAATAGGGTTAAGTACTTCACGTGTTATGTTAAAATATTCTGCTTTCTTTGGGAAAATCCTGTCAAAAAACCCGTGGAAAATATAGCCTGGTTGTAACCGAACTTGTACTTTAATGTAGGTATAGGGATGGATACGAAACATATCCAGGCTAGGCTTCTTAAGTTAAAAAACAACTTGTCCCCTATAGACTAAAGACTAGAGTTAGTAGGCTGGAATAAAATTAGTCTATGGACTATGCCCAATCAAATGGTTTGTTTGCTCATTAAAATGCTACTCTGATAATAACGGCAGTCGTTGAACGCAGTCGTAAATACGTCGATAAATGGACGATAAATACAGCGTCTAATTAATGTTGCTAATAAAAATACTGCTGCATTGGAATGAATAATTTTATCTCCATTTGTATAGTAAATGAGAGAAGGGTTTAACTTTGGATTTGGAATCCATTTTTAGGTTTCGCAATGATATAGGTACAACACAGAGGTACAATAACAAACAAATATGTTATATGTACATGGTAGCCTCAGGATCAAAAGAGCGTAGTTGACAAAAAAAAACCGTAAACAACAAATGATAACGTTGTCTACAAATATAGATTATAGATATTTGGTGGTGTCCCAAAATTAAATGCGCACTGAAAGAGAATATTGACAACTTTATGGAGTGTTTTTGCTTCGTTTAGTGATAAAATTACTGTCGAAAGTTTTATTAAATCTTAATTCAATATTATTAAGTTAAAGAGTAAATAGATAAGTCATCACGTAGATTACATTACACGTAGCCTGATAATTACTAAACAGATTTTAACTAAGCGGTTACAGTTTCCACAAGTAGATACATATCAATATTATAGCATGTGGAAAATTAGTCTAGAATTGAATTCGTGACACAACTGCCGTGTTTGCAATAGCGGAAACAGTGCCAGGCATATGTGGTTTGCGGTCTCATGGAGGATTTATGTTTCAGACAATCAGAACCTAAGTTATTACCGACTCAATTTGCTTAACGAATCTTCTAGAATTCTATTCTCGTCTGTTTTACTTTAAATTTTGACGTGAATGTCTATTGGCAATCTTAAAAACCTAATGATAACAAAATTGGACGCTACTGTTTGGCGTTGTCGTTTCGAATGTAGCGATTACATCTAAAGTTAAATTTACATCATGGATAGGTAGTGGATCAAATAATTCATTGCAATTATTGGAGACCAGTGAAAAACATCGCGCGATGGAGGGGAAAACGCCGGCATTTTTATTTTACGTCGGAAAATTATGCTTTTTGGTAAATATAAAAAAAAATAACCTGTAACATAAACGTATTCATGTACAACACACAGCCGTGTCCATGACACAGCAATACTCTTTTTTTTGTCTAACTGTACGTGGGCATGTGGTGTAAAGTTGTCTCACATTATTAGATTACTAAACATAAGGTATTTTTTCTAATAAGTCTGTTAGTATCAGAATTAATTTCGATCAATAATAACTTTATATAAAAGCTTTTGATCGAAGCCTAGTAAGTATAAAGCTTTTAAATAAAATCTGGGCATTGATTATACTCATTTATTTCCAAGAAAAATCTTAGTACGTGCCGGTAATAGACAAAAAGTTTCCCCTCTGAATTCCATATCGTTTCAAGTTCATTGATTTTGGCTGCCAGACATAACTTACTTTTTTATATCCACTGTTCTCTATCCTAATATCAATTTTATCTTTGGTAGATAAAATATTATGAAAGAAAGAGATAGCTGCTGAGGATGTGATTTACGATCGTATCTTAGCTATTTCACGCTTACACAATTTTATCGATTTAGGAGACAAAAATTGTTCTATAAATTAGAATATAATCTTACACGCCAAGTTTCATCTAAATTGTAGTCATTCTAAATAAACCATAAAGTCATACAAAATCTTAACTAATTATGTGTCACAAGTTCCATTCAGCTTAAATTGTGTAATTAAGATATTTGCATTAGATACTTATTTTTAAAGAGGTGCGAAGGAGTTTCTTTCCCTAAGTTGTTACTTTGGATAAAAAAACTGAAGTAGACTTAAAAGTTAATAAAAAACAATTTGAATTTTAATTAAACTTAATTTCCCATAAATAACTCAATTGAAAATACATCAACTGATAAATATTTCTTTCATCAAAATTAATAATTATGTTTGTAGCACAAACAAACACGATCCAGTTATTCCCGTGCTCACAGAGATGCAAACTTTAAATTAGTTGCTACAAATTTAAATTGACCTAGATATTATATTGTCGACTGATTTCATATAAACCTTTTTGTGAGCGTTGGACTTCCAACTTTACCTACAAATATCTCATCGTAAGTGAGCAACTGCTATAATCATTTTAGTTTCATGATTCAAATTCAAAATCATTTATTCAAGTAGGTATCAATGATACACTTATGCACGTAATTTTTTTTAGTCCCCCGTTTCGTAAAGGTACTTTAGCATGGAGAAGAAGAAAGGGGAAATATATTCCCCGCACATATTTGTTAAAATGATGATGATGTCCGTCTGTCTGTCTTGAGACTGATAGAGCATTTGTAATTTGGGTATACAGTCAATACTAATTTATAAATACGAGTGTGTACGTTTGTGTGTACGTACGTTTTCATAGGACGTAACCGATTTTAATTATCTTTTGCATAGTATTAGATTTGACCCAGGAAACAGATATGTAGGGTACCTATTGTTACAAAAGTTAAAGAAGTAGAGATGTAATTTATAATAATTAGTATAGTTGCAAGTAAAACTTAGTATAATGAGTACATACATATTTATTAGTACGCTACAAAAACTGCAATTACGAGCATTACCAAAGATACATAACTTTATGCCTAAAGCGGTTTATGAATCGCAGAATAACATCTGCCAGGTAAGCTAGTAGAAAACAAATATAATTTCTACATAAAAACAAAAGACTACTACACTATATAAGAACCAAGCAGCATATTCTATAGTCTATTGTATTAAAAACAAGATTTAAAGAAAACAATAGATTAAAATATTTTCTCATCTGATTTGACCTACGTGGGAATTTACAAGAAAAGAACCAATCACAAAGACCTCTGATTTGTATTCAAACTCTATTGTCGAGGAGCTCTAGCTGTGGTTGATTTTTGAACGAATTTAGTAGGAATTTATCCAAGTATGAAATTGGCTGGATTCTTAGTTGGTTTTTATACCAAAGTCGCAGTTGCTTAATTACAGTATTTAAATTACACATTAGGCAACTATATTTAATTTTGATTTCATGCGTGTATTTCGTTTATTTACGGTATAATTTAATTAACTATTTAATAGGCAATTAATTAAAATAGGCTTAGATAAATGATTAAAGTGAATTCTTAACAACCGTAAATCTATACTTAGTAATATAAAGCTGAAGAGTTTGTTTATTTGAACGCGCTAATCTTAGGAACTACTGGACCGATTTGAAAAATTATTTTAGTGTAAGATAGTGCATTTATCGAGGAAGGCTATAGGCTATACAATATCACGCTAAGATGAATAGGAGAGGAGCAGCAATAAAAAATATTACAAAATTACGCGGGTGGAGCCGGCGGTGATTGATAGTTGACATAATCGAATACAGGATAAAACTAAATGTTTAGAACCTACATTTCTGTTTTAAAAAAAGTTATAGTATTCTGTCGTCATACTGATACTAATGGTTTTGTGCTTCAGAGGGTACGTTAGCTGCTAGTCCCGGCTGTTATTGTAAGATGACAGTCGTTAAACCATGTCGGAGACCTATAGATAACATAACAACCTTTCGACACGGGATTTTTTCCACAAACCCCTCCAACAGTTCGCGTTGGATAGGAAAGCTAAACTCACACAGTTACACGTTTTATGAGTAAACACAGCACGTAGCAGTCAGATTGATAGATTGTTGATATACAATGACGTTGACGTTTACATATACCAGCCTAGTATATCAAGAGTCTATAATATTCCAAGTCAAAATTTGACATTAAATCGGGTCCTCGAATAACCATAACCAAATTCTGAATTTGAATGTTTTCGACATTCAAATGGTTTTGTTTTTGTCAAAAATTAATATTAACACTAAAAAAACAAAATTACAAATACTAAACAAATGTTCACGTAATAAATAAACATTTGCTACACCAACCTAACTGATCGTTGAATAACATCAAGGTAATACAAAGTACGAATAATAAGTATAAATAAACATAAATACCATTTCAAATCGCTTCTTTGACGTCGTATTGAAGCACTTAACACCAGGGGTTAAAGTTGATATTCGTAAGTGACGACACCTGTTGTACAACAACACAAAACCACACTTTCAGCTTCATGAGACGAGGACGAGCGAGCGCGTATCGCTTCAGACTGCCTCAACCTTGTGATAACGGCAAAGATTAGGTCTGTGCAGAAGATCAATTGCATATTTTCTCGTATGTATTTGGTGTATTTCGTATTTTCCTGAAATTAGTATTGGGCGACAAAAACTGCAAGAATACTTTAGTGTTTTCATAGACATTTAATTTTTTTTTTTTTACTAATACCAATAATGTTATTTGGGAAAAGTAGGAAATGCAGTGATATATGCTGCATAATTTTTTTTATAATACCTATATATTTTAAAAGATTGAGATAATTATTGTTTAGAAAATTTTACTTTTATTGACGTATAACCTTTAAATTCTTATTTGGTTGCATTATAATATCATTCAAAATTAATAACCATTTTATCTGCTGTACACCCATAAATACAAATAGCTTAATCTGTGATTATAATAATATCTATACAGACATTTCTTCTTTCTGTAAAATAACTCAATTACGGTATCGTAAAAATGTACAGAGATTTATTATCTCATTGTTTATGAAACGTATTTCATACCCGAAGCAGCATGTGGCTTTATGTACATAACTAAACCGCTAGCTGAATTTAACGACCCATTAATTTTCTATTGTGTTTAAAAGAAAACCACGATGGTTCGTTAAAATTTTACTTGTTAGAAGTAATTAGTAGTCATTATAATTAATGCAATTTATTACTTCCTTAATTATTTATTCAGATGATTTTTGGAAATAATAGCACAAAACACATTTCAAATTAGTTGTAGATATTTTCTCTTAATTTAGAATGGTTAGGTTACCCGTGCTATTCTAGCAAAAAATGTATTTTACACAATGTAAATGTATTATGTAGACATAAGGATCTCAAGTTCTTATATAACCGACAAATTGCTACGATGTTTAACGATAACCACTAATTCATGAAATGAAATTCATTTTTAAAAACGCATAATAGTCTAGCGAATTTGGCCATCAATAATTCTATCCAATTACTGAGTTATTTTCTAATGACAGACCAACAAAATAAGGAAAATAATATTATCGAACAACTCGTTACGAAATAACCTCTGTGAGGTGTAATTTTCTTCGGCAAAAAACTGGCAAGTTAGTAAAGTATTAGACACGTCATTTGATTCCTTTCTCTATGGTTATGTTGCATCCTGTTTACCCCTACGAACCATCTCTTTGCCTCTATACCTATCTCTTTCTACAGTTTTTGTGACGTAGAGCGGAAAATTCACTAGTGAGAGGTACGTTTTTCTTTAAATGTACTAAAAAATATGAGCACATTTTATAAAAGAATTTTGTTTATGACGCAGCTGTTATAAGAAATTTTAGTATAAATATAAACAATAACAAAGATACCCATTATATTGTTATTATATTCTTTACATCATTATTTTTCTGATCCACACTACTGAACGTAACATGCAAACACTAAAATTTCACCCTCAAAGCATGTTTTAAAAACGGAATTTATGAAACGATTGAAAATATTTTTAATTAAAAAGGTTGCAGCTTACTGTAGCACAATAATTAATGTTTTAATACGTTAGTGTTTTGTTGAGAAAACAGCGTGTTTCAAACTATTAAAGCAGACATTTCAATTAAAACCTCAACAGAAAGTTCGATTTTGGCCGCACAGTGCGCCGCGACGGGTATTGTGTTGGTACCGCGTAGCATATTTTGTTGGTACTACTGTAGATTTTTAGGGTTCCTTACACATACGAACCCTTGTAGGTCCACTACGATCATCCGTTGTTTATGTCAGAGGTAAATTAGTGTTAGATAGCTGTAGTATGAGAATGTATACAATAATCATCAGGCCACCAAAACAAAGCTAATTTTTGTTAGAGTCAAAGATATTGATCCTTCACAGAGCCAGCTAAACAAATTTCGAAAATATAGTAAAATTCAATATTCGTAAAATATTATCTACACGCTGGGTAAACTTATCGAGTTAAACAGTAATGAAGGACTTAACTAACCTTAACCTTAACTATTAGTAATTAATAGTAAACCGAAAAAGGAGCGCCCTAGCAAAAATATATTATAGTCTGTCTCCCTCACAATAGTTACGACTTTGGAGGTTAAGACTTTAAATAGAACCGTACATTGTACATGGGCTGACACGCGCTTGGCATTTTTGTTTTGTTTTTACATCGCCCGCAGGCCTTCGACATGGCTTTAACGTAAACAACAGGGCATCGCGTCACGGCCTTATGTATGACCTGTTTCCATACCATGCATCAAAATGAATGAAGGAGACAAGAATTGTTACAAACAATCTGTCATACAACCGCACCCATTTATAAACACCAATCCCTCATTATGACTACGAGTAGCATATCTAGATACCTAAATAAGAAGTCTAGAGGTTAGTAAGGAAATAAAGTTTTGTTAATATTTTTACAACTATTTTTTACCTTTGGATTTTAAAAACAATAACATTTATTTCCCTAAAACTTGATGCGGTAAAAATGAAATTTATATGACGCCGCGAAAGCGAATAAAGCGAAGCGAGTGGCATATTACACACTCACGCACACATATACATACACAATTCAGTGCTACTCAAGATTATAACATACATATTGTCGTCACAAGATATTATAAGCTCAGTACAAGTACACTGCAGTGCCGAGGTAAACAATAATATTTTATCACCGACCATTGTAGAGGGTCGTCTTATCCCTCAATGTTTACCGTACCTAGCTGATCTTACTTAGCGTTTGATGGAGGTATATCACATGTGACGACCCAGCAGTGTACACTCCCGGACATCAAAATCGAGCTACGGTGCATTTTTCTGTCCTTTTTATCTTTAGCCTAATATTATTTTATGCTAGCAATCGCCCGAGGCTCGGCCCGCGTAATTTTGCAGTTTTCGTAATATTTTTTAATGCTACTTCTCTCCTACTTATCTTAAAGTGATGTTACATAGCCTATAGCCTTCCTCAATTAATGAACTATCTTACGCTAAAAGATTTTTTCAAATCGATCTAATAGTTCCTGAGATTAACGCGTTCAAACGAATTCTTCAGGTTTATATTATTAGTATAGATTTCATGCACATGAACATGCAAGGTGGCTTAATTCAGATGTCTGAATGCTCACGGATGTTCTTATATGCTTAAAATAGGAAAATAATCTGAGGATTACAAATGTCATAGAAAAATGTGGGGTGTGTCGATTCTGTTTATCAGGGGGTATAACTTAGGTACTCCATTTTGCCAAAAATTCCTTACATTTCCAGTTGGGTCCAATTGTATGAAACTTAGTTACAACAAACACTAGGGACGTCACCAACTCGTTACCGTTCAAGAATGAAGTGTGAAGTGATAGACTAAGTGTAAAAAGAATTAAAGTAAAATTCAATTGCACTGTTTGCGCAATAAAACTAAAGCTTTGTTTCCTTTCAACGAAATGAAAAGCCATGTTTGCGCGCTACGAATGTATAGGTAAACATTATAAGAGAAAGTACGAGTAGTTGATGTTAAAAACGGTAAAACCAATTTAATCTTTATCGCAGTGAGATGTTTTAAGTGAATCTTTCTGACTTTAATTAATCACTCACTTTTGGCTATGTTTGTTTAAAATGAAGATTTACGAATTAAAATCGGAATTTACAAAGGTATTTTGTTTAGGCTTTCTTCTACGATTTGCTCGTTTGAAGTACAAAAATAATTATTTCATTGAAAAAAAACATTTTGTGTTCTTAAGAGGCAATGAATACAGCTGTGTTATCTATATGAATAAAAAAAGCGTAGTTGAAAAAAACGTTTTAACAAATGTTAACTTTTCTGAATACTGGGTCTATATACTTTATGGTCTATGATTGTAACACATTTAAATCAAAATTAAGTTTGTCCACTTTTTCGTCATATAACTTTGAATGTGAAACCACTAACTCGTATGTGTCAGTATTATTTTTTAGTGTAGGTACCGAAAGTCATACTTTTCACTTATAAATATTAATAGATCTTTGAAAGCTGGATCTGTTCTACTTTATTTCAAAAATTCGTTTTCAATAAAGGGATTACGGATTACATGGGCTTTCGGAGGCTTATCGAGAGTTACGTAGTTAAAATTTCAGAACGCGATTCGATTGGATACCTATGGACCCTCGAAATAACTTCAAAATAACCGGATTTTATCGTCCTTGCGGTCGTTAAAAATAAATTCGTAATAACCAACTACAGTCCCCCCTTAGTCCTACTCGAAGTTTGTTACGATGTCCATGGGTGGTAGGGGTAGGTGGCACTGGCGGCTCGTTTGCTATCTTGAATTAAAAAAAAAAGATTGCTTCGGTCACATAAATATTAATCTTGATACTTATTTCGTTAAAACATCGGTTAAAACAATTGTTTTCATAATTAACTAGTACCTAATTGTATAGTTAAAATTAATAACACGTGCGATAAAGCAAAATTTTAGGGACAAAGCTCGTAGAATATTTAATGAAGGAAATAAAGCAAAACGCACATTAACACAATACTTTTGGTACATGGACAGGTCCCAAAAAAATCCAGGATGAAAACTCCCATAACAGATGGAGCAGTAGAGCAAAAGAAATTGACATACATACATACAGACAGACACGTAGGTATGTTAAAAAAGTACCCTCTTGGCAAAATGGGGTAAAATCTCGTAAATGTTTTTATAAGGGATTCTTTTACATAACCCTCTAAGCATTTATCGCGGGATAGGCGGATACCGGATAGTAACAGGGGATTGTCTCTACAAGCAATTTATTTAGTCTCGATGGGAATTCAGATAAATCACTCACACTGGCTTATATATATCCGTTTCTGGCTTTGCAAATATTATTCCGACTCATTCGTCAATCGGGATAATAAATCAGAACAGTTTGGTCCCTACATGCAGGGAGGGAGTGATACTAAAAAAGTTATTGCTTTGGTTTACATAACAGTGTCGTATGTCGCGTGTAAGTAAATACTCTACTGGAATGATGGTAGTAACCCCCCTTGATAAAAGTGTATTTTCCTCATGACGGAATGGACTACCGGTTATATTTATATCAGTTACAAGGTTGTGTAAATGACTGTGCGTTTGTTGGTCGACAAAATGTTTTCTAGATTTAAAATATTCCCTCCGTCGCGCGTCGTGAAATTTACCACTTTATTTTAAGATTTTAATCGAACCTTTCATATTTTTTATTTAAGCTAATAAACTATTGTAGAAACGAATTATGATATATGCAAGCCATAAGATTACAGAAAGAACAACTCTTATCCCTCACTTCAATTCTAAACATTCCCTCTGAGTACAGAACGTCTAGCTACATATAAAATATAAATAGCAACAGCGTCATACACACGGGATTGTGTGAGCTGCATAATGTCTTTCAAGCGCTCATGATTTGAAACTGTAATTTGTTGCAGTTAGGCCCTGACTGCACTGGGCGTCATTGTAGGCCAGATGGAAATGTCTTAAACAACTGAAGAAGTAACGACTGAATGCTGCTATAGTGAAAGGTGTCCGATTTACTAAAGGTACATGAAAATTTAAGGTTGGGAGTAGGACATTGATGCCAAGGGATCAACCATACTATAAGAAGCAAAATATATTGCAATACAACATCTGCACGATCTAATGGTACAAAATAAATTTCATAACGTTGCATTATACATATTTTAGGCATGAAAAACTAAGCAAATTAACAGCGCATCGACACGCTTAATACATTCAAGGCCTTATACATAAATTACTGAAAATAGACAGCAAGTATTGTATACCAGTCGCAAATACGAGTATTTATGTATAGTTCGCCTGTCTGTCCGTACAGTCATAACACACTGTCCGACCAACCAATGCTGGAAAGGCAGTTACAAGGTTCAAAATTATTGTTTAGTAATGGGAACTGCTAAAATAACTCGCGATTTGTTTATTGAAAATAGGTTAAAATTGTATACACACATTGCTAAGTGCTTGTAAATCAGATATCATGAAAATTTTATTTATACTTCCGCGCTCCCGTTCTGGAATTAGGTGTACCGATTGGTGAGAAACTGAGAATAATTTTGGTTTTTTATTCCCGTTTATACTTAACACACAATATCATTATAACAATATTGTTTTGATATTTGCCCTCAGACCAAAAGATATATAGACTTTGCCATCGGAACAAAGTAGTAGTCGAAAAAAGCATAACGTTAATAACAAGTGATAACGCATTCCAGTACATTGCCCGGCAAGCCGTGCTCTGCGACAAATCAAATTGTGAAAAAAAAATTGACCACACTTTTTTGTTCTAAAGACTATCTATAAACTTTTTGATCTAAGTATTTCGCTTATCCTACTATCCTGCTAATATTATAATTGTGAAAGTTTGTAAAGATGATTGGATATTTGGATGTTTATAAGTTCTTCATGTTCTAACCTTTGAACGGATTAAGCTGAAAGGTACACAGATAGTTTGCGTTCAGAAATAGGACATAGGATAGATTTTATCCCGATTGGGAAACATCCAACATTTTTTAACGCCGTAGGCGTCGTGGGAGTCGTGGAAGCCGTGGGCGTCGTCTAGTAGATACTTAATAAATGTGTCATAAAAGATCGATTGTCAGGCAATATTGGTTTATTTATGGAATATTACTATAATGGGCATCGCTTTTGTTTTAACAGCTAAACGTTTAACCACCAAATATTACATGATAACGTTTGATATGTGATATCAAATGATTGCGCCGATTGGCGAAAGTTTAATCAATAGGTACGAAAATAACCGGCCCTCTATAAGTTTTTCTATCAATATTCCAGTCATGTTCGAAACTCATAAATCGTATCAGGATCTATTATGAGCTGCTAATAGCATAGAAATAGTCATGTGGGACGGAAAATAGGAATGTCGTAAAAATATTTTTTTTTCAACATTACTTTGAATTTTTCTCATTGTTACCCATAAAGTTTGATTTAACATAGAGAAGTATAATTATGTCCAGATATACATTTTGTAAAAAAGTGTTGAATAAATCCCCGAAAAACGCCATGCATCAGCATATTAAACATTGGCATAAGCAGTTACGATGGAACTTCAATCAATTCTAGCAAGAAGTTTCAGTTTTAATCCCAATGATTACAGAAGCCGACGGCCCGCAAGCATCATTAAATCATTATACCCTTAAAGGACCCAATCATACAGCTTAGGTACAAGGAAACTTTCTCAAGACGTAGTGAACATATAATTATGAACTAAAGACCCAAATCACATCCTCAAATCCACTAGTTACATAACTTTAATAGGGCAATATACGAGTAGTTGTGTCCCGATTCTGAAACTAACCCAACACTAGGTCTAGTCACTAAGGTCATTTAAGAAATTTCCACTAAATCCAGTAATATTATGAAATAGAAGGTCTCTAGAGTCAGATAAAATACTAAGCTCGTTAGTAGGCCGTTAAGTCATTAGTTAATTAGGTTGGGGATTGTATTATACTAACGAGATGCGCTTAAATGGTTTGTGTCTATTACCCCAGGGCCCAGTCGCAACGTTTAGCAAATTCACTGCAAGTAATTCTTCACGTCAAGTCATAACAATAGTATTTGTATGCTCTTATAAGACTATGAAAATGTTTTGAAATCTGATGAAATGTATCATATAACTATGTTTGGAATATTAAGTATATATTTTTGTATGTAAATAAAATTCAAAATTATTTAGTCATGGAGGTATCAATGATACACTTTGCACGTCTTTTTTTTAATCTACCACTGTTTTGTAAAGGTGGGTTAGTATAGCGAAGAAAGGGGAAAGATACTCCCCCGCACGTAAGTAACGCAACACCCTATAAAATGTAGAGCGTTCAAAAGAAATTGACATACATACATACAATCCTCCTTCGCAGTTGAATCAAACAATCAATAATAAGACGAAAGACATAATGGTAGAGGAAATCATTGTTTCATTTTAACGATCAATTTTTATCGCTTAGAAAGACGACATAGCAACACGAATTTAGACCCTGAATATCACGAATAATGCGCTGAGAGGCTATTAAGCTAGTCATTAACTTTTTCTCTTGCCGAAATTGTCTAGACGTCACCCAGTTCATAAGATGCTGTTTCACTTGAGTGACCAGAAATTCTTTTAAATACTACACCGTTTTTTTACTTCTCTGTGTTTCCATTCATGAATTATGTAAGAGGCTTTAAGAAATATTAGGTCATCGTTAAAAACTAAAAGAATCGAACCCAGAACCTACCAGAGGCTACGTGTTCATTATATAAACACACTTTATATAAACACATTCTAAACTTTTATATTTTAATTTTATTTGTATGCCACTCTTTATTGTCTGGCACAGCTACACGACTACACAATGGCGGTTGCACAGAATATCAGGAGGCGTGGCTATCCACACTAAATACCTGAGTGCGATCGTTTTCCGTCATACTAGTTTTTAATCATAATCTAGATTACATCATTTATTAGCATAAGGTTCTATTTTTTTTTATGTCTTCTTCTTTTCAATTGTTTCTGTATGTACTCTCTTATTGCGGAATAAATATATTTTTCTTTCTTTCTTTCTTTCTATACATTGAGAAAACAATCATAATATTTGTTATCGTTTAGAAACAGAACTTTATTTTCGCACATTAACCTCAAAACGAATGTACAGGGCTGATTCTATAGGTGTTTCACGATTTCATAAACCTGAAATAGCGATAACGTTGTTCTGATGCCATTAAGTCTGTCATTAAAATTTCCCTTTGTATTGTCGCTGTCTGTCTACAATAGACAAACGGTGCATTTCGTTTTACTACCAAACTGCCATGATAACCTTGTCCAAATGCTAAAATGGTTTATAAAATACCTTTTCACGTCATGGGGTGAAACGGATTTGTTACCATGGGATAACGTGGGATATGGGATTTGAGCGGCAGTTTGACATCGTAACCATTTCGTCATGGCCTCGACCTGTAAAAGGCCTCCCACTGAGCACAGGCCTCTCCTTACAAGATGACTAATGTAGGTATACTCCACCACGATGCCCCAATGGAGACTGGTGGAGGATTGAAAAAGAGTAGCAAATCCTACCTTAGATTGATAACAATTTATGATATTTAAAACATTATCTTTCTACTTTGAAGCCTCAAATCGTAATAATGCTGACAGATGGATGGATAAATGTTGATACTGACAGAATGCCATTACCGGTTCGAGCAAACACACCGAAATATGACAGTTTACGCGCGGCCGGTTTTTAGAAGCGCGTGTTACGCGTATGCTGAAACGACCGTTTGTGCGCAGAAAAATACGCTAGTTTAAAACCACAATAAATATTACTGTCTCAGTTTACCTATTTATTACTCCACTTTGCTTCAACTGGCTTAGTAGTTAAAATGTTTGGGAGACGTATCCTGAGATTTATGCTCGTGCCACCCGCAACCCGGTAACATTAACTACAACAGTTTATGACCGTGAAGTCTATAAACGGATCGTCATGAACATAGTTATAACTAAACCTATGTTACATTCATGTAACGTTTGTATGTTAAGGGTAGTTTTCAGTAGTTCTGCATGAAAGTCCGATTTCAAAACGTGCATCTCGGATTTCAGATTTCTTATACATTTCTTTCAGGAACAATTCGTTTCTAAGTATTTCTAATAAAACAAAATCATCAAGCTCATAATATATTAGCCACAGGACTGTCAGAAATATGTGTTAAACTCAGACCAAAAAATATATAAGTATAGTAGCAGTAACTATATAGTACAGTAGCAGTGTTCGGAACAAAAAATGAGATACCTAATTTTTTTTCTTTTTTTTACCATCTGACGTATGTCACCGAGCTTGATCTACCGAGCAATGTACCGGGAAACGTTATCATTAACACTAAGTTAAAACTAAAATATCTTTAATACCTATACCCATGCTAAATTACAGTTTTCTAGGTGTTAAGTTCAATTAGGTAGGTCCAAGACTACTTTTCTACTACTTTCTACAGCCTTTTAAAAGCCAATTTACTACAAATAACAACCTTTGTGGCATGTTATTTTCATTTCATTGTCCTCCCACGGAACAAACAGACACCTAACTTCTACTAAAACTGTTAGAAACAAGTTAAAAACAAACAAACATTGGGAATGATCTGTCAATGACGCAGTAGACATGGTTTGTATCAATACAGTATTAATAGAAACAGAACCGATCAGAAACTCATAAGTTATGTAGTAACAGTTGGGGGAATTACATGTTTAGCTGTTTCGGATAGGCCTGTAAGTTGTTGTGATATAAAAGAAAGAATAAAAACTCTGTGTTCTGTTCTCGCTTATTGTAATTAATTCTTTTATCCTTTAGCTATACAGTTATATAATTAAATTTTCGATGTAGACGATAGATTCGAAATTACAACGACAAACTGTATCCCCCGATTTTGAAATCATTAGGTTTTTAGGATGGCCCCCGTATGTTAGCAAATTTAAAGACGTATTCAGGTCAAAAATATATAATGATCACTAAATAATGACGGCTAAGTGGTAGTAAATGTTAGGTAAAACATAAAAAAACTAATTTTAAGTCTTAAAGCCAAGCAGAAAATAAATTTCCCAACTATGCACATTTATTACGTTTTCAAGAACTTTATAGCAATCTGCCTTAATATCATAAGCTTGGAGTAATATCTAGCAATTTAAACTTTGTCCTCAAAGTCTCTGTTATGACAGGTACTTGAAGGTTTTATGATGCTTCCAAACCATCGCCAGTTCTTTAAACTTTAAAATGAGAGCTGTCCGTTACTTTACATTATATGTATATGTATACGATCTAACAAGTAATGTGAGTTCAAAAACTACTCGCGCTATAAAGTCAACGTAAGCTCAGTCACGAACAGCAGCTAATAATAACATTTTGAAAAGTGCTTTCATTTGACACCCAATATAACATTATTTCTTACTTCGTCACTTCCCCTTTCATAGACGCCCTATAGAGGGCGCCATAATCAATTGAATGGTGCCTCAGATAACTTATAACCAGCGAAAACCTTTAGCAAAATTAGGGCGTGTAATCAAAGTTTTATTTGAAGACATATTATGATCTAGAACTATCCTGAAGTTGGGTTTAGAAGGGGAATTAAGACTATACCATAGACAATATAGTCTGTTAGTGGATCTATAATAGTCTATACCACTCAATATTTAAAGTATTCAAACTTTTTTTGTGTAACTGAGTAACAAAATACATTCGTAAAAAAACACATTATAAGTTTTATGAGTAAACTCAAAAGCTCCCTTTCTACGTGTTTATTGCTTGCGGAAACGCCGCGTTACAAAATTGTACACTTCACACGTGTTAAATGAAATTATTACTTTGAAACTTCCTTGTGCCCTGTGCAATTCCGCAAAACGCGACTAACGGCAAACGTCTGCGATATGGCGATGAAAATCGATGTCGGTTGTCGTGTAAAAAGAGTTCTTAATTTAAAAATGGCACACTACTGAGCACAGATCTCTCCTCATAGCCAAGGAGGCCTAGAGAAGGAGGCCTACACTACGAGACTACGACGCTACTACAATCGCTTAAGACCGACGTAAACCGGGCTATAAGTGTTTTAAATGAAATTCAGAAAATACCTTGGATTGTAGTACTCGTATTAAAATGTAGGTAAATAGTAATAGGTACTGTGTCACAGTAATCATAACTTAATACATTAAAATATAAACCCGTTGATATCCCTGTCTGTCTGTCAGATATCAATGTCACCGTTAACTGTCTGTCAACTAGGTGAGTCATCTGACATGTGTATGTGACATGTCTTTGTATAAAAAATTGTGTCGTAGTGTGCATTTTTTTTCTAATTTTTAATGCATTTACAATGTATTTATGAAACATATTGTACGTGTAATTTAGCTTTATGCATTTTTTTCACGTAAACTTTAACTATGGCAATTTTGGAATGATTACATGCCCGCGTTATTCTTTGAAAAGGAATTTAAAATGAAAACCTGCACGTTTTCGTATATTAACAGCATAGGTGCATTACACGCCACATTGATTTGAGCAAAGAAGATAAACCGAATAACAGAGATGAAAAATAATAGGAAGAACTCGAAATTATGTTTTGAGGTAGAAATCACCTTTAAATTTTTCTCTATAAAGTTGTATTTGGAAATTAATTAGGACAAAATAATAATATAAATTGTGTTCTACTTAATTACATATTCGCGATCCGAACTTACGTGACCGAAAGTATAACAAAATGTAGAGTAATTTTTATAGTTATTTTCATACTTGTTATGTTACTAAAAAACAAAATAACTAATTGAATGTGAATGTAATTCGATCACAATCGTACCTTAATTATTGAATTTACCTACCTGTCTAAATGCAGTACCGAAAAAGACCCTTAAATTTAATACTATAAATAATTTTCACAAAATTCAGTCTGAATTCATTATGAAACAGTATTGAAACTTACCGTGTGTGTAAATAAATCCTTAACACAAAACACAGTATTTTTTATAAACAACACAACGACACGTGCAGCTCTGAACACGCTGCGCGAATACTGGTACTGTAGCTTTCAGAAGGCTACATAATTCTTGGGGTACAATGAGGGCGAATGCTTCGAAATCGTAGATTAGAAATCTTCGTGTTCTGGAAACATAGTATAGTTCGTAGATGATACTTTGTGGTAACCTGTTTTTAATCAGACCATTGATAACCTGACGTTTTTTAAAAGATGTGCCGGGGAGTTTTTTCCTCTTTCTTCTTCTCCACATTAAAGCACATTTTACGAAATGGGGGTATATTAAAAAAAATTACATGCATAAGTATATACAATGATATCATTGATAAGTACATAAATAAATGATTTTCATTTGAATTTTTTGAGTAAAAGATCTATTGTGTTGTCAACAAATCAAGATACTAAATTTATGTCAACAAAGTTTCAGGCGTTTTTTAAAGTCATTTATAAAGAAGCTTAATACGTAATTTCCTAATTACAGCACATCCACGATCTTTCTATACCTACTCATAAATCACAAATAAAAGTGATTGTTGTCGTCAAATTGCACTTGTAATGTGTAGGAGAAAAAATGGGCTGGTTCTTCATATATACGACATAACATTTCCGTTATCGCTGTAGTTGTTTTCATTCAAATGAAGAACCGACTTGAATTATTTTTCCGCCCATTGTGCCACAAGCCTAACAGCACCATACAAACAGGGCGCGGAAGCTTGCTACGTAGTGACCAATGGTTTTACTACAAGTAATTATTACGTTGTAACATAACTATGTCTCTAGGTGTTTTACTACTGTATAGAGAGATGCTAAAAGTGAATGAAAGAAAGAAACATTTATTCCACAAAAAATTTAATGCTTAGTCTAACAAGTAGGTAGGTTAACAGAAAAAGTAAAATAAAAAATAGCAATAAAAAAGGTCGAGTATGTTATGTCTTTGTATGGTTATCTATTTCCATACAAAAAGAGTCGCTCTTACTACGACTCTTGAATGATCCAGTTTTTTTCTTTTTACCCAACTGCTCAAAGAGGGTAATGTTTTTCGAATATATGTATGTCTATTTCTTTGGTGCCCTTTAGAGCCTAAACGGCTTGTCATTGGATTCGTCTTCTTTGTGAGATTGACGAGTTATATTTTTTGGGAAATACTCCACCATTTTTTTTTAAAGTAAGTAGTCGGGTTTTGTTTATTTTAATGAGTTGTATAATGTCAATGATATACTCAAATACTTTGTCATCTTTCGTTTAAGCATAAAAGATAATTAAGTTTTAATCGTAGACACTAAACTCATCTCTGCTACACCATATTAAGGTTCTATTTTCTTGCCGTCCTGTCGTGAGAGGTGTAATATTATAGGATTACGATAAACTGTCGGTCAAGGATGACAAATTATAGGAAGATGTATAATACGTGAAATCTCGTGGCCTTGCGACGCACATAGGCTTACCATTAATTACCGAATTATCTGGAAAAATCTTCAAATTGTAGCGATTTTGGCGGTATTTTTAGGAGTAAAAAAATCTAAATATTACTTAATTATTAACAAATATAAAAGATGCGTTATTAGTTAAGAAGGAAACCAGAAAATTATGCTTATCTTTTTAAATGTAAAAAATTACAAATTCATGAGTATCGCTGATAAATTGATTAGTTAAGTACATCATTATGTGATTCTTGATATTAGCCAATTAATACATTAGGTAGGTTGAAAACAAACGCATAAATTGATCACATTCTTGATCACAAAAACTTGATAATAACCTTGACCCCTTGATTGGAGGCGCCGATATAACATAATTAGTTAGACCGAACGATAATCTAGACTTCTAGACTGACGTGGGAGCCTAGGACTTATGTATGCTATCACATAATCAAAAGCTTGGCGCGTATGTAATTACTAAGTCTATTAGATAGAATCAACGTGTGAACAATTCGGAGAGAGTCAATGTAACAGAGGGTTTGAAACGAAAGTGTAGGCGAAAAATGATAGAATCATAACTTGGAATTCATCTTTTACTAGTGGAGCCTGCCTCGCTTCGCTTCGGGAAACCTATGCTGAAACGAAAGTAAAAAAAAAAACAAATAGACATTTTAGTTTTATTTTGTTTTATAGATATATAAAAACCTAGCGTACGTGTGGTTGTCACTGAACTCTTCCTACAGCAGGAAAAAAACAATAATTTTTTTGTGTGGAATTGTTGTAGAGGAACCGAGTACCTATGATTTAGAACAACAGTTGGACCTAGTACCTACCTAGTTAATGCTGATGTCGAGATATTTTAAGAGTATTGAAATACCGTTATACCAAAAGTTGTTCAATCAATATGATGTGCATTTACTGAACGTACCTATCTGTACATGAAAATTGAGAATTTATATCTGATGTATAAAACTGAGAGTTCAACTAAACGTCTAACAAAACGAATATCCAGAAATTAATGTTGTACAAAAAAAAATTGTACAAAATTACTCGATGATTTATACATATTTATAGTAAAAACATCCCTTGCGCGTTTAATTCACTGAACGGTTTTTATTCATTTGCATTTGAAAGGAATCTAAAGGGAGTTTAAAATCAAAGCACGGTTTGGAACTACTGGTAAATGCAATCAAGTTTTCTTGTTACAGTTACTGAAGGACAAATAGATCGTTTGAACGTCGGTTCAAAATGCGATTCGCAAAGGTTAGTGGTTACAAATCGATGAGTTTGTTACTTTCTAGTTAGTTAGAACAGTATTTATTTTTCTTTAACGTTTTAATGTCGGCTAGTTACGACCGTTTGTGTACTTAGCGCTTTTAAAAAAGATTATTTATACACTTTGATATTTTATGAAGTAAACAAAACTGAAACTTTATTCGTATAATGGCTTGAGACTGTAATATGTAACTCATGTTTTATTTAAAGGCTTGGAATAAAAAGTAATGTTAACCTAAAGGTTATATATGCGGGAAAAAAAAATGATGGCTTGTAACTTTCACTTACTCATATATTAAATTAAATATATTTCATGAGTTTATTATCTAGAGATAGAAGAATGTTTTCAGCTTAAGAACTCTAATGACGTACAATTTGCTTGCATCAAAAATATGTTCTTTAAACAGATATTTTAGCAATTTATAAAAGAAAATAACGTGACTTTGAGAAGTCGTTGTAGTATTTTCCGAGCAGAAAGATATCAAAAGCGTTGTACCGTAAGGACGGCTACTCGAACTTTAATTAAACTTCACAACAAATACAAACCTCATAAAACGAAATATACGAGTAACTTGGAGTGCATTTCGTTTGAAGTAAAACCTCTTTTGATTCTGGAGGGCATTGACGTGAAGATTCCTTTCGATACAAACAACGTAGACGAAATATTGCATGGATTTAAAACTATATTGCCTTAGTACTGAGCATCATTCTCTCCTCATGTCTGAGGAGACCTAGAGGATTCCTACGTTCCTCTAGTGTAGGTTGATGGAACTGGTAATGGTCAACTTATAAGTAAGTTTTTATGTAATCTAAAGGCCTCCACCGTGAATTAACGACTGTCATTATTAATGAAGCATTCTCCGAAGCGCATAAGCGCTTAAGACTTTTTGTAACTAGCAGTAACGTATCCACTCTCTAGCTATTCATCTCTCTTTATATTTACGGTTCTATACTTGCCTGAAGCCTTGTTCTAATTAAAGACTTGTTTACTTTAAAAATAAAATGTATGTATTAATATAAGATGTTATCATAACAAATAATATTTAAGTCTTACTTCAAAAGAAAGTCAATATGTTGTAATTAATTGGTAAATGTCATGTTAAATATAAAAATGAAAGCTCTGCCAATGTTAGCTAAAACCTTCCTTTTTAGTGTCTTTCCACACGTGCGACAGCCATGCTACAAAAAGTTGAACAATAACGGCGACGTATGCGTACCTATATTTGTGATCCAATAAGACACTGTAATTTTGTTACGTTTGGTTGCGACACTATACCTACACATATTGAGAAAAATTATCGTATGATGGCCGCGTCGTAGTCGCACGTATGAACAAACACTGACTGTTGCGAAATTGTTGCGATAGAAAAATCTACTTTTTGTATTCTGTGACGCTTGGCTACGTTATAATATTTAATTTATTTTTAGGGTTACGTAGATCGGAAGAATAAATTGTAAAAAAATAAAAGTGAAATGAATTTTAATACAGAACAACTTTTAGGGAAATATTGATAGAACAAACTTTTGTCGTTGATTGTCTGATAGCCCATAGGAACTAATAAAATTATAGCCTTTTGAGAATTAAAAAATTGTTTAATAACACTTATATAACTACAAAAAATAAAATTATAATTTTATTACTCGGTTACCCATAACTCTTCCATCAACCTTTCAGCAAAGACAAAGTATAAATGAAGATGATGTAAGATGAGAGGAATTAAAGTAAAGCGTATAATGTATTATTTATACTACGGAACCATGTAATAAGTAACGTATACCGTTCTGTCGGGCATTTTCCTCGTACTAGCAACGTGAAATAAATATCTTACTTTGGTCGTGCGAGGAAAGCTTATGAATTCGCTCATGTCTCTATCTTTACGTCTCTATGACCCAAATTACTTAGACACTCATTTTCTCATTTCTGTAGGGGAAAATTATTATTTTTTGTTCTATGAAGGTTCGTGAGCTATTCAGCTTACTTTTAATGATCTTATTAATATCGTGTGGGTGATTTGTATTGGCTGTATAATACAATAGCTCCTATATATTTTGGAAGCTATCCGGTATTGTGCTTTAAGAATAGGTATCAGTTTAAAAAGGCTATATTAAAACCATTTATGCTATTAAATAAGTATGCAATCGTTTCACAGACGAAATCAAACAAACTAACCGATACTTGCACATGACAAACTACAGGAATATTATCAGCATAATTTTATTATTGTGTCAGCATAAAAATACGTTTTTAATCATCAGAGTCCAGAAATGTGTGCTTTTAAGAAGAAATAAGTGTTAATAGTAATGAAAAAATTGTATTTAACCCAAAGCGCCGAGATCTTAGAACGGAATCCCAAAAAAATCCCTTCTAACCAATCTCACCCTGACGTGACCTCCTCCAAAAGAACTTAACATCGAAATATTACCAATAATACCACAATACCCTCCCCTCTATGAAAGTTATTATAACACTATAACGTCTAATAATTACAAATAATATCACGTAAACCGGTATTACTTCTACATGAAACTCATAAATTAGTTACGACGAGCTCTTAACCACTCCCGACGGGTTTACGCGATCTCTTTTTGTTTTATGGCTGCTGACTTACGGACGAAAGCTCCGACATTAGTTATATTATACAAACGTATCATGTTCTATACCAATGTCGGGGAGTTCTTAGTATACCATGCAGCCAAAGGTTGTGATCTACTGCGCTCATTTGGTTAACACAATTATGAATTTCGACTAAATTAATTTGCGTATTATAAAAATATATTATACTAGCTGCTCTGGTAAACTTCGTACCGCCTCAGAATCAATATAAAAAGCTGATTTTTTTTCGTGTTTCGTTTCGTGTTACACACCTTTTAAACATTCCCCGGACTTCCACGAATAATTTAAAATCAAACTAAGCCAAATCGGTCCAGCCGTTTTCGAGTTTTAGCGAGACTAACGAACAGCAATTATAAGATGTGTCACTCGTATAAAGATGAAGAATCTAATTTCACCTGATATGTTGAAATCAGTTAGGCCGTTTGAGTTGTAGAGCGTCCTAAAGAAATGTACATACATACATTTGTCGTATCTATGTCCATGCTCGAAACATATTAAGTACCCTCCTCCAGGCAAAGTCGAGTAAAAAGCGTGTTAAGTGACCATTTTGTGAGGAAATTCGATTCTCTCTTAGACTGTGTTTTGGTAGCAAATAGCTATATTCAATTTTCTAAAAATTCTCCAGATCGGAAAAACAATTTACGCACCTTCAGTTCGAAGGCGGGATTTTACGATTTTCCACGCGATGATCCACTGAACCGAATACTTCATGGGGTATTTTTTAAGTCCCATCAATGAAATATGCACTCTACGCTTATATAACTAAGTCTATATTGGAATACCGTAATGCGTGATGGGGTAGTCGTGCAAACAAAATTATTTTATCTATTTACGATATAGGGTAGTTGTACCTGTAGTGTCGGTAATAAAGTTTGAAACTAAGTGTTGTAACTCAAAGAGATGCTACCTTTTCGTAGCCATACTTTGCTAACAGTTGCCAATGCTAAAGTCAATTGTCTATCAATGAGGCCTATCGTCTAACGTATGTGTCTGTGTATCAAACATAGCATGGTAGCATGTGTTTTTTATTTTATTTTGCATAATGCATACAAATGCTTTATACATTTGTTCTTCGTGTAATAAGCATGCAAAATCTCAAACTCTTGTGTCTGCATTATCCTGGAAAATGAGTCTAAATATACAGCTTCATCAAGTAATATTGCAAGTTCTGTCTGCATGACTGAGTACAGCGCGTTAAAATTACACAAGCGTTGTGATGCAATTTACTTGTGAATGCTGACGATTTATTGTGGAGCGCTACTTGTGCTGCTACCCTGGTATTTTATGTCGTTGTTTTTATTAAAATCCGTCAAAGATAATGTTTAAAGATAGGAAGACATGGTGGATAGCAAAGTGGATATACGAATAAGTACAATCACGTAAGATGAATGTAGACATGGGAAGATTTTCAAATTGATTGTTAAGTTATTTAATGGGTAAGTGGCTATTTGTTTTTGATATTGTCAGAGTGGATATTTATTTGAAAATTTGCCTATGTATACTTTTCATTGCACGTGACTATACCTACATAATAATATTATCAAGGTTGGTGGAGGTCCTTTGGCTTTTTCTTCTTCTCTATAATAAGGCATCTCTTTACCTGATTGCACCTAAAGAAGGGTAATGTTTTTTGACCGTATTTATGTATGACCATTTCTTTCGCACGCTCTACACCCCAAACGGCTTGAAGAATTCATTTAAATAAAAACGCTAAATTAACGCTAACACACTCATACCCCCGCAGTAGGATTCCCTGTGTCGCGGGTGGCATGGACAACACAAATAACACATCACAACACCCATGACCCGAGAAAAAACATTTATCTGTCACATAAATATCTGCCCCGGCCGGGAATCGAAACCGGGACCCCTCGCTTCGCAGGCAGGGTCACTACCAACTAGGCTACGGGGTCGTCATATCAATTATGGAGCTATAAGAGCGTAGCGTGATTTGCGTTTAAACTTTCAGTCGGAATCCCTTAATCTCTGCATGCTACGTATCTTGTATGCTTATATTAAATTATAGCCAAGTCAACCCTCAAAGGCTCAAATGTTTTGAGAGAGAAAAATAACAATTTAGCTGTCAACCCACCATGGGTGTACAAAGGGATGAATTAGTGAGCACGTGACGTGAAGGGAACGTCGCGCCTTAGGGCAGTTGTTTGACCTCCCCTGACGTAGAGGAATGGTATTTACATTACAGATAAAATTTACTAAAAAATTAAACTGTTTATTACTGTAGTGCGCCGGGAAGAGTAATATTATTCGAGCATTTGTATGTAATGTCCGTTTTTTACTTGTCCTGCTTAGGACGCAGTTTTCCGAAAGCCTTGTAATGGAAATCACATATTTTCATGTTGATCACATTTTTCCAATAATGATTTCATTACTTCAATATCACATAGTATGCTTATGTATTCCAAAAAACTGCTTTGAAAATTAATATTTTTTTTAAATATGAGATAAGAAAAAAACGAAGTATAATGTAAATTTCTTTGGGCACACTAAACAATACTGAATCTGCTTATTCAGTAATGATTTGTGATAATTAAACTATCCACTCCCTTGCTAAAGCCCTGTCTTGGACTACACCAATTAACATAAGATGGGATTGTAGTCTAGCACCAAATAACTTACTCGTATCATATCACGAATTCCATAAATTGTTAATACAATGTGTAGTAGACACTCCTTAATTATCGTGCTTAGATTACACTTCGTACCCGCACACGTGCTGTCAAATAATTTACATTTGCAATGAAGCAAATTCCATCTCAGCCCATTAACGTGCTGTAACTGCAGAATTCTCTGGTTGTGATAGAGATTTCGAATATACAGTTAGTATTAAACGACTATGTTAATAAAAATATGAATGCAGGCGTATTTAAAAGTTAATTTGATTTATGTACAAATTTAAATAAAGTGTAAATATATCACCATTATTATCATTATGTATTTTAGAAGGTTTCACTTCTACTGCCCTCGAGTAAGTCTTAAACATTAAAATACCTGTAAAATAGTTCGTGAAAACCTTTACTTTCATTACATACAACTAACAACTGATTGACATCGATAGATATAATATATTATTATAGGTCACTTAAATCACGGAAGCTAAAAACTTTACCCAGCCCTAATCACCAAAGTAACAACTTGTACGTAACTTAGTAATTCCCATGAAGTAGTTGATGCTACTTAGAGTCCAATTACCCGAAACTGTTTCTTTATCTACAACGAAATACTTATCTACTTCAGAACTTTGACAGCTAAACACTTTCGTATCTATGAACGAGCTTTTGACTTAAACTTCTACTTATACGACTGAAACTAGTCCTAACTATCTAACTTAGCGACAAATAGAAAAAGTTAGATGAAAATCAGTTACAATGTAACTTGTGGGGGTAATATCCGCTTCAGATGTCACTGAAGACTAACTTACTTCGATGACCTTTACAAGGCAGTGGCATTTGTTCTGTCATCAAGATAGGACGTAAATACATTGCGTTTGGACTACTCAAGGTCGAGAAACTTTTTGGGGTGTGAGAAGTGATGATCAGGCCTATTTCCTCCGAATAACTGAATAATAATAATGATTATAAACATCATGCGATCCGTCCTCGCTTCGTTTCGGGAAATATACATACGTGTGTGTGTGTGTGTGTGCGTAACGTATACAACTGTAGGTATTATTATTATGTAGGTACGTATGTGTATTGCACATTACCTTCTTATCATTATTTTTTACATAAAAGTTGCATAAAGTGTGCTGTAAAATAAATTCAAAAGAAAAATCCTTTATAATTAATTAAGCAAATTAACATTTTTTACGCTTGAAAAATCGTTTCGTTTAACGTTATCTTATTTGTATCCTCATAATTTAGGTGCGAGTTAAATGTATCTTCGCCGCTAGGACGGACTGATTCGTCGGATATTACAGACCGTCACGTAATACATTCGCTAGGGACACACTGAGCGCAGTTTTATACACACACACACACATAAATAGAATTATATTATGCTTTCTCAGCACTAGTATATAATATTACTAGACGTCGCCCGCGGCTTCGCCCGCAGAAGAGTAGTTTTAAAAAATATGGGATTTATCCCAAGGGAACCTTCAATCGGGATAAAATGTATCCTATGTCCTATTCCCGGATGTAACCTATCTGTGTACCAACTTTCAGCTTAATCCGTTCAACGGTTAGAGCGTGAAGGAGGGACAAACATCAAATATCCAAACATGCAAATATCCAAACATCTTTACAAACTTTCACATTTATAATATTAGTAGGATAGCAAACAAGCTTGCAGTGCCACTACTCCTGTCGAAGATTGACATCGTAATATACCTCGTATTGTACTATTGGGGGGCACTTAGTCGGTTAGTAGGTTCTGTTAGTAGGTAGTAGGTGAGAATATTATTGGTTATTAATATATTAGTACCTACTTCTAGCCCAGGTCATAAAAGAAGGACTTTAATTTGTTTCAAATTTTGACTTGCGTTAAATGAGCTGTTAATTTCTAGAACGTTTCGAAGATTTTGTTTATTACTTTTAATTCGAATGAATGTTTTTCTTTCTTTTTTTCTACGAATGGTTTTTGCCCGGTGTGCTTCAACCATTATCAACAAGGTGGATATTCATATCGATCTATAATTGGTGCCATCGGGCAACGCTGTGTTAGTAGCAAGCTCTTTATAAAAACTACCCCTGAAATGAACAGGAAACTCACCCCTTCAACAAGCGTGAGGGATGACCTGGCCTAATTATGTGGAACGAACAGATATTTCACCTTAAGAGCCTATTTTTACTCGACTACGCTGAGATTTGAGTATTTTTCGAGCTTATTTTTTGATGTGAACGCGTCTTTTTTGCTGTCATGCGGGGACAATTCTAAAAACCTAATGACAAAATCAGGGTATACAGTTTAGTGTTGTAGTTTAAAATCTATCGCCCATATCCAAAATTAAATTATACCAAAGCTAAAGGATCAAGGAATTAATAACAATAAGCGAAAACAGTGAAAAATCACGCGCGGTGGTAGTAACGTCACCATTTTAAGGTTAAAGAACTATATTTCGTCAAAAAATTAACTTGTAACCACCGTATTCATGTACAACACACAGCCGTGTCCATGACACAGCTATACCCCTTTTCTGTCACGCTCTACAGCCAAAACAGCTTGATTTCAACAAGAGGGAATCATTGAATTCGTTTTTCAATTCTTCATTGTAAGAGTGACATATTTTTTTTTCTTACTACGCCGTCGTTATTAAATCTCATTTTAAAGAAAAACAAAATACATTGTCGTGGTAGCTCTTTTTAAAACATAATTATTTTTAGATTAAAAACATGTATAATATACACTTATACAGTATACACTAACCATTCTTGTTGATATAAAAACATGAATAGTAGGTACCTACAGACTAACGCTGCGCTAGAAGACCGCGTCGGTAATTTTAATTAAGTTTTAATCTAGAATTAGAACCGAGATTGTAGCTTCTTGTTTTACAGTTGTGCTTCATCTGTTTCAGTAAATCTATGCATGTAAAGGGATCAACTTTAGACGCCTTATGAATAATGAACCTTTGAGATTTATCATAATGTAAGTTTAAATGGAGGAAAATTTAAAAATCTAAATGTTATGGATAAATAGGGAAGTTTAAGTAGACATGTATAGGAAGACATAAGTATAATTTATTTAGGAATTAAAACAAAACGCACACTACTACAAGTACTACACTACGTTTGACACATTCATCTGCCAGCCAGGGATACACTTACGTAATAACGTATTGGTCTAATATTTGAATACACGTACCTACAATACAATTCACTATGATTTAAAGTTTAATTGTATATTTAATTTGTAATTACAGAAACGAAAATACATCAAGGTGAGTTTTAAGTGGCATTTAGTTGTACTTTACCTCTCGGCAAGTCCGCAGGTCGGTAGGTCGGTAACAATGTCCGCCCCTCGACCGCGACCGAACAGTTGAATTAAGTTTTAATCCAGCTTCTGAAACCGTACCTTTCTTTGTTCAAATAACGCTTTATTATTTTGAGGAGGCATTTTATTGCTATTAGGTACACCAGAGGCACAGGTTAAATAAAATATAATGCCTGTTATTATGTCGGATTAATCACTATATAGGACATTGAATAAGACAAAATAACTAATAGCGTCCTCTTACTAAAATAATCCGATAAAAACATGAAAGTTAACAATCTATAAATTCAAAAGTGAAACCTGACTACTAAAAAGTGCGAGCGATTTCGGGTTAAAAAGTATTTCGCTAACGTTGTTTTGAATCATGCTTAAAAGTAATTAGATACTATAATAGACACGCTTTTTAAAGTTGAGCTTAGTTCTTTAAGAGATCTAATAAGTTTTCACATCAAAAGTGTTTGAGCTTTTAAGTGCAGACAAAAGATTTTACGTACATTAAACTTACGACTTACGAGTTACGACTGAATTCAGATAGTACAAGGCAGAAATTGCAGCAAAATTCATGTCTTATTTTATTGCTCTTACGACACTATCAGGCGCTACACAATTTAATTGAAGTAACAACACTTATCCGTAGAACAAAACTGTTTGTTAACTTGTAAAGAAATTAATAGTTTTTAATTATTATTGTTTAATAAAAGTAAAATTAGTCTTTCTCGTATAAATATACTCAAAAGTTAAACTGCACTCTTATCGCGCTTTACCACCGACTCTCAAAGTGGTATGCTCTCTATATTGACCCTAAGGTCTTCATTTCAACGCAAATAAATACGATGTTACTTTTATAAACTTCCAAAGTGAGTAGATTTACAACATTGTTGATAACAGAAATATGACATAACTTAATACAAGAAGAATTAAAGGACCTACCTATGTAAAACCGAATAAAGTAAGTCGTGACGAGACGCTTGACAGAAGTGAAACAACAATTGTTTGTACAAGTAATATAGGTACATAAAAAAATAAGATTATTACAGAAACTATGAATAACATAACGAAATGATATTACGAATTTCTTACAGAAAATTGTGACTTTTTTAAGTTTATTAAATATAAAAATTCGATATTAATTTTAAGTTTCATTATTTTCATGTAATTTCAGTAATAGTTATAATCCGTACAATTTACCCTATACCTGCGCCTATTAGATATTTCACATCAAAATTGCAAGCGATCCACGGGAAAAAAAGTTTGACAACCTCTGCTCTATACAAACCCCGAAATGGTATAAAAACCCATCTTTGTCAACATTAATGAAATGAATCCTGTCTGAAGCGACCGGAAGCTAACCGGTCGGGGCGGAAGTAACGCCGACAGCATTGTGTCAGCCTATTGAACTACACAGGTGATATCGAGTAAGGAATTTGTACAGATTTCACTACTTTTTAAATTTAAGGAGTCACGTCTATATACTTGAGTGTTTTCTTATTCATGCTACAGTTTTTCACTAATTTACAAGGCCTTTTAGTTGAAGTTAGTTTCAATTGAAGTTTAAAATAGAAAGAATAGATAATAGTAATAGTTGTTATTGATTAAATCTGTTAGTGTAGCTTAGTTTTCTTAGTAAATATTAATGGTCGTTCAGTAAATCGTCAGTAATTTTCCCTACTCGAAGTTGGTCAGATATGCGTTGCTACTTAGTCGTTTTAAAGACCAGTAGGTACTTTCAAAACAATATTCAAGCTTTGAATCTGTTTTCTTTTCAATTCCAATGATTACGCAGCAGATTCTACTCCATCAAAATACCATTACTGAAAGTTATTCTCGAAGCGCTGGGACGGCAGAACGGTCTAATCCCTCCCGGGAGGATATCCCGCGGGAGCCGGGATTACCTGGATTAAGCCAGACCTAGATGAGAATAATACTTTGTTATGACTGCACTGCTATACTTTAGGTACCTATTTAGATTTTTAATAACTACTCAAAATATGAAGTGCTCTAATAGTCATATTAATATAACTTCTTGATACAGTCTATCTAAAATGCCTCAATTAACTAATCCTAGGATTAACTTTAATTGAAAAAACCAAAATAAAAATAACTGCCTGTTTTAAAAATGATAATTATTAAACCAGAGATAAGAGTTCAAATATTTTTTTAGTTAAAAAAAACTTAAGTTATAGCCTAAAAACTGTTTGTTAATACTTACGTTTCACTAGTCACTATTATTAGCTACTGTTCTCTTCTGATTTTCTCAAGCGCTTCAAGTCAGGTAAAGCCGACTGGCGCCAATAATTATAGTAACTGATGTAATATGTTGTAGCCGTTTTAACCACAACATAATTATCTCGTAATTGTAGACAGTAGCTAGTAGACAGAATAATTCGCACTTGCTCGTAGTTACAATGTTAATTCGACCCTATTGCTTAAGCAAGTAATAAATTCAAAAACTAAAAACCCGACTACTCAAAAGTTACGCTTTAAAAAGTGTAAAAAGCAAAAAAATCACTAGTATCAGCTAACATTTTTTTTAATGTCCTAATTAATTATTTTAATTCAACACTAAACATAGAATCATTATTATATTCTTTAAGTTCTTAAGTTTATGCTTATGCCTTCTAGAGGGCGCCAAGTACAATTTAAAATGACGTCACATAGCTTAAGCTCAACCTACGTATAAAATACAAATAAGACTCTTTCCACACTGTTCCATTTGTCCTATTTTAAGTACTTCAGTAGTTCTCAAATAACAAAATAATGAGCATTCATTTCTACTTAACGGTTCAATTAATGCAGTCGCACTTTGAGAACTTCTGAACTAATCAGTTCCACGCACAGGTCAGACATTCAATTAGCCAATGCATCAATCTCAATTAGACATGTAATCAATCAGGTTGTACTATTGGTTTACGACTAAAGGTTTATTTTTCCGACTGCCGTGAAGCTCGATATGGAGGCTCAGAATTTCTGGTATTTACTTTTAAATTAAACGAAAGTTCGAGTTAATACTAACGATTTTTAAGGAAAATAACCGACGCAAACTGATATGAGGTTGAGGTTATAATTTGTTACTCATAACTTTTTCAACGGGGCCCCAAAATATGCACCCAAACAGCCCAATATGCCCTGAGAGGTGTCTGAATTTTAGCAGTTTTATATATTGCCCCTACTGTTGTACACAAGCTCAAGGATTTGTAATCCATACTGAGACAGTAAACAATAGAAAGGCGCATTTTTAATCGGCAAATATAATATTATTTCTTCGATAAATAGTAGGAATCGATAGTAGGGGAATCGTTGGATGCTAAGGACACCCCAATTAAGTTTTAACGAAGATCCTCTCGAGAGGGCCGAATAATTAGTCTGCGCCATCATTAGATACAGATTAACTAAACATTAAAAGCTCAGCATTGTGGAATTGCGCCAATAATGGTAATTGATACTTGATAATACAAACAGATTTAATTAAAAATGTTTAATGAAAATGTCATCTTCAAAAAAAGCAGTAGATTTGCATTTTATGATAGCAACTCAGACCAAAAAATATATAGACACAGTCTTCGAAACAAAGAAGCGTAGGAGGGAAAAACATAATGTTAATAACAAATGATAACGTTTCCCGGTACATTTCTCGGCAGACCGTGCTCGGTGACATATGTCAAATCGTACCTATAGAAAAGAAAAAAATCGATCTCACTTTTTTGTTCTGAACACTGAGTCTATTGTATTTTTTGGTCTGAGGATAGTAATTACCTTTAGAAACTGTAAACTAATCTCCACTCTGTCCTAAATAAACTGTATGGGCTTCAACCAATTAATGGCCAACTACTGAGCACGGGTCTCTCCTCATAACTGAGCATACTTCACCACGCTGCTCCAGTGCGGATTGGCGGGAACATAAACAGAATACTGAATCCTAATCCCATACCGGAAGACCAGGGTATCGTAAGAGGCAACAGAAGTCGGCGTCGCATGGTAGAACTCCTGTATTATCAATGTTTAAGCTATATGAATATGTAGCTATGAATAATATAGTATACTTTATTTTGATACCTCAGCAAACATTCTTGCTACAATGTCTGACGGCGTAGGTGCGACGTGTAGATATGAGTAATTACCATAGTTTATATCGTTATACGCCTGGGAAATAATAATTAGCGAAGAGGATCCGCAATTACAATAATTAAGTAACACGAAACTTAGTTACCTAGATTATACGATGAATAAAATTAATATCGTAAACCTAATTGAAGTAGATTGAACGTTTAAACCTTAAATACTTATATCACTATTATGTAATACACTAGGAAATACGACTGACGTTGTTTTGCAACTTAATTATGCTTTATACATAGTTTGGTTGGTCTGTCTGGACCGGGCATAGAACCCAGGATATTTACACAACACTACCAAGTAGACTACTGTCGTAAGTACTATTTAATTGCCACTAATCCAACTATTGGTTCAATTTAATAGCAGTCCCCTAAAGGCCTCAAATCGGTGTGTATTAGCTTTACTATTCAAAATTCTAGAAGCATCGTCCGAGCCACATGTTTGATCGCGTGATTTAACGTATTCATCTTCAACGAATAGTAATGGCGTCATAACGTCTTTAAGCGATTGGGGGGGGAGGATTAAACAGCTGTAGCTGAGGGTTAAGTTCATAGTTTTAGTATTAGAAGGATTAGACACACTTGATTGAATTCAGTATTTAATCTATACTACCAAATAAAATTGAAGTGTCTGTTTGTAATATTAAAATAACCGCTTACTTAATGCATACGTATGAATACACGATATACATACCGAAATGACATTTAAAAAAAAATTTGTCTGTCTGTCTGTTTGATCCGCCTAATCTCTGAAACGGCTGGACTGATCTTGATGGGACTTTCACTGGGAGAAAGCTGATGTATCAAGGAGTAACTTAGGCTACTTTTTACCATCGTTTTAGCAAAGGTTTACTGAAGCGAAGCGAGGGCGGATCCACTAGTTTTTTATAATGTCACATAAAGTATTGCGCTTCCAACTGATTGTCAACCTCATTACTACTAACTCATTACTATTAACTAATTTGTCATTATGGCGTTCAGGAGTAAGGCGGGAATAAATTAACATTTATTCATTCATAATATTACATAGATACGTAAGCGATCGATACCATTAAGATTATGACTGAAATTACAGTTTGTAGGTAATAAATAGGTGTCTTTCGAACTCTGACTTTTTTAAGGAAGACGTAAGAATTTAGTCCTAAAAATATATAGTCTCCGTGGTCACCTAAAAAAAATTTGAAGATAGTAACAAATACACAAGTCATCCCTTCGTGCTTCGTAACTTTGTACTGTCACCTAAAGCATAAACTCCTCGATTTAACTGATACTTAGACAGTTTTAAACGGCCATCCTTACTGAATATTCACTGATGTGTCGCTTTACACAAACTAATGCAGTAATAAACAAATCGTTTTAATAGCGTCGTTACGATTCGGCAATTTCGCCGCGTGCAGCTCGCAAATTTAACTGACGCGGGTAAACGGAAAACAATACTGTGTTTACTTTAGGTTTGTACTTATTTTTTAAATACAAATTCTCTGAAACGACGAGTATTACAAGTTAGTGTAAATACTAAAGTATGTATATTAATAGTTTCGTCAAATTAAGAAGAAAACATCTTTGTGGCATCAGTGCATTGGACAACACAAATAGACAAAGAATACCTTCCTGGGCCGAGGGCAAAAGTTTAAATTTTAACATCTACTGGAATCGAATCCATGACCTATTGAGCGGTCCAGCATGGTAATCATTGTGGGTCAGCTTACAAGGTAGTCTAGTCCAGGTTGTGGAATTACTCTTCCCCACCCCACATATCTATGACTAGCAATCGCCTGCAGCTCCGCCCGCCTAATTTTCCCGTTTTCGCAATATTTTTTATCACTGCTCCTCTCCTATTCATCTTAACGAGATGTTATATAGCCTATAGCCTTTCTCGATAAATGGACTATCTCACACTAAAATAATTTTTCAAATCGGTCCAGTAATTCCTGAGATAATCGTGTTTATATAAAGCTGAAGAGAACAAACAAACTCTTCAGCTTTATATAATTAGTATAGATATTATGGTCATGGTAGATCTACTGAATTGAAATTGAAAGCAACATAAAAAAGAAAAATGGGACCCTCCTACAAAAGGGCTGCGATAATAAAAGGTGTCCATAAATATAAATAAAATAACAGTCAAATCCGAATTCGCGTGGGATGACGTACCCTATTATTACCTATACGTATCCGGGAAAATTCTCTCCATGGAAAATTAATTTGAGGACGTACCGTTTTTGTGTAGGTTTCCGGTTATTAACTGTATACCAATATTCCTTTTACATATTTCCGATTTTCATTATAAATTTAATATCTGTTTTGTCGAATATTACAAGTCCCTTAATTTGATTTGGCATTCGGGAGCGAAACCCTTTTATAAAAACCGCAGATATTACTTCTAATTCGTGAAAGATGTTTTATGTTTTAAAAAATGTTATGTTATCATCCATCAGTATTTGAATGTCCACTGCTGGGCTTAAACCTCATTTAGTTTGTGCCACTCTGAGCAGCCGAAGTCTTCTAAATCCAACAACCTCAGGTTGCGTTCAAGTATTACATAAAGCAATTTTTAAAGATTTTTGCCCGCCGCCCCTTTTTAACCCAAATGACCGATTTTCCTAAACATTCCCATATTCGCAACTTACAAGAATTATGTTCCCTAATTTTTTAGTAATAAAAAAATAACGATATAACGTAACGCGTTGTTCGATTCTCCCTCCCCCCATGTAACGTATTATAACATTTCACACCCCCAAATTGCGTTACGTAATACTTGAACGACCTCTTACCTTCTTCAAGGTCTTACTTCTACCAAACCCTTTTCGGAGACGTCTTCATTATAACACTACTTACATTAGTTGTAAATTATAATACCAACTTACTACTAATTTGGTCTCGTGTCTCTGCATTATCTGAGAAATGAAACAGTGACTTTCAACATACTGATTATTTTTTTTAAAGCGAATCCCAAAATCATTCCTAAAACTTACGTATGATAATCCAGAATACTAAATGGCTTTGCAAGAATGAGAGCGCTACAAAATTATGTGTCTAGCAGTTATGTAAAACAGCGTTGACATTGGTATAGTTAAGTCTCGCGACGAAATACAACAGCCAGATCGTCTTAGACGCTAAGATATGTAGATCTAGAGATGTATATCTAGAGATGTAGATCTAGACGTAATCTTAGCCGTTAGGGCGTCCAAGTGTCGCGTCACGTCGCTTCCATAAATGTTTTATGAAATGGACAGATGCCATCGACATGCCTTCGTACTATTACTCTCCGAAAGATTTTGAAGACTTCATCGCTGCGCGCCCACATCGTCTTGTTAAACAGCTTAAAATACAACACATACAATAATAGACGTGCAAAGTGCTAGTCAAATTAGCTGATTTGTGCTTGAATTAGTTGATTGCCCGAAAGATAACACTACTGACGCAGCGAACATGCATTATAGGGATGTCAGTTTATAATGCATTAGATAATATGAAAGACGTCATATTAGATTATTATAATTATGTCGGCTGATTGAATCGGAGGGGGCCAGAGTGCTAATCAAATAAGCTGATTCCTGTTTGAATTAGTCGATTGTGTAATTTTGTACGCGTTGTATTTTAAATTGTTCAACAACACGATATCGCGCAACGACAAAGTCACCAAATAATCAATAAAAAAAAGACGTCATACAGCTAGCAGGTATCAGACAAATGAGCAAACTAGCTACTTGACATTAGAGTTCCATTTTAAGAACAATCTAACCATGTCTTTCAAAGCTCAAAGCTCTCGTATACGAAATGACTCACGCCCATTTGCATGTCTGACGTAACAAGAATATTACTCAAGTCATAACCATTGTCGTTTGCAATGTATTCTAATTAAATCTACCTACTAAAATTCCAATCACATCGTTACCTTTGTATTTAATATCGTCATTTATTTGTTACCAGGGTAGATAAGTCGTCATCTGCTCTAGACTTCCTCAATTAAGGGAAGTCTCGTGGGGCAAAAAGCTAGAACGGATCCATATTGGACTATAAATATACATTGCACATGGCCTAATACGTACTTTAGGTAATTAGAATGGCAAAAGAGCTGACAGTGCCACTATCTGATGTCGCCCCAAGCCGAAACACGACGAGTCGTTTGGCAGTTGACTCAAGCAGAAAGACAGAGGAACTAGATGCCTATATTACACATATCCTGATGACAGATTTTATTGACGGACAACGTTGATCTTGCTGACTATAAATTGCCATCGCGTCATACGTCTCTATATTTTTCAATCCATCCATAAAAAGATACACTTCCGTCATAACCCATCTACGAGTAACATAAACTACAAAACTGCCAATAGCGTTAACCCGTCAATTTAGCCATTTTATCTTTACTACAATATTTTATACGGCAGTTACGTGGAGGAGGTCAAATCAATTCTCAACGAGTGCACCATTAGGATGATGAGTAAGAAACCCGTTTATCCTTCGGCCGGCCACTGTCGTCTATTATTCATGGTCGAACGGAGGGTCGGCCAGGTGGGTCGGCCGGACAGGAATACGGGATCGTTGACCTGATTTTATTGTTTTTAGGATGCTAATAAATAAAAAAATAAATGTTGAACGGCCTTGATAGTTTTATTACCTGCGGGTTCAACTTGATTGGGGCAGGCCTTTATTTACGTCGAATACAAACGCGTTTTGGTTGCTAGTTGCAGGAATTAGATTGGTGCATTTTTCTGAATGTATTTGTTTCAAACAGTTTTGCAAAGCAATCTATACCCATGTTGGGTGTCAAATGAGCTAATTTTTAGCTATTCCTCATAACTTTGCAAACATTTTATATCCTTGAGTTAAACGTAGTCTAGTAATAACTGCAACACTTCACTCTTTTCTTCAGTACGGCCTTGTAATAAGTCTCCTAGTTCCCTCTAGCGAGGAAATCGACTCAGCGATGCGTTATTCACGCCAGAGGGTTGAACCAGGTGTCTCCACAACCACAATCCGTATTAAATTCGATTTTGAGGGGCCGATGCCCTGATAATATTTGTTTTTTATGGCACTGAACCTATATAAATACTATCCACAGTAAGTCTGCTTGATATCAATATTATTTAGCTTTATACAAAGTACAATTTCTTTATAACAATCCGTTAATAATCTGAACATTTGAATTGTTTTCTGATAAATTCAGTTCTCTCGAAACATAATGCGTCTTTAGCGATAAATCTTTTCTAATAAGCTGGTAACTTGAAGTTCGAAAAAATGTAGAAGATGCGAATTCTGAGCTTCTTCGCTCTACTATCATACGACAAAATTGCTATAGTTGATTACATTGTGTGAGATCTTTCTCCATAGAATGACTGAGCTACACGTTTGCAATACTGCATAAAAAATACGGAACAGGCGAAACCAAATAACGCCATACTTTTTATATCTACAGGATTTAGACATATGGACGAACTGGAAGCTTTGTTTATTCTGACGGGAAACAAAACTGAGCAAAAAACAGGAAACTCACGGATGCCGCGACCTTGTATGCTATGGGCCGTGGCAGTCAAATTATGCAAATTTCACCTTTATTACCCATCCTCCAATGTATATAATACCATCATAACTTGAATCAGCATTTAGCAGATTATCAACTTTAAATTCTCGACACTAAAGATCATGACATAAGCCTTTGTGTCATGCAACTGCGTTTGAACAATTTTATTGAGAAAGACGTTCATAATCCTATGGGTGTAAGCGTCTTGCTTTTGGAATTTAGACTTTATTACATTCTGATAAAGTCCACGAATTCCAGTGGCTAATGAAATGTTTTTTTTGGCAGATATACGATATGTTCACGCCTTCCGTTGAGAAGTCTCCCCTTTGTGGCTGACATTTTATTTGGTTAATCGTATTATTATGAATTAGACTCCACAACTGCCTGTAAAAGGGCCTTTTTAATTTTTGTGCGGATTTTTCATATACACTTATATGGTCAAAGAATATTTAAGACTCCCTTTTACACATATTGCTTCGACGTAGGAATGTAAGATTTGGATTTTAACGACTGAAAGACAATGCAAAGGTAACTTAACAAATAATTAACAATATTAATAAAACAAAATCAACATACACTCTTACCTTAATTTTGAACAAGGATTTAAAGTTTATCTAAACCAACCAAAGACATAGTTGGCAGTTGGCACTAGAGAATAGATTCTATCTTAATAGAGACTTCCAAAGCTTTATTTAGCATAAAAACCA
>LGAG01000947.1:76712-88862 GCA_001278395.1 Lerema accius | reverse complement strand
GCAGCGCGTCAATTGGATAAAATTAACGACTTTAAGATTTAATTAAGTCCATTTTCTGTTGCCAATGAAATGTAACTAAATTAAAACTGGCTGTAGCCCATACCGAAATGCGATTAAGTAAATTTCGACGATGGAACCGCGTGCTGTGTCAATTGGGCAAAATTAACGGCTTCACGTAACATTTTGACCTGCGCCCCAATGATTGCATGATAAATATACGAATCAAACTGTTGCGGGGACTTTAGATTAAATATTCTGTTTATTTATTTAAAGTAATTAAAAACTTACCGCATTGCAAATTTGTTTATCGTAAACCAATTTAATGGACGTCGATACAAAAGTGGTTTTTATCTTACTGATAATTTCAACGATTCTTTAACAATTAAACTTTAATTAGTATTCACTAAAATATCTTTTAAACTCGATGAATCTAAGGTTAGCAACCAGAATTGACATCTTAACGTACCTTCCGAAGCACTGAAGTGCTCAAGAAATGTTGCCAGTAACGGTCACCCATCCACTTTCCGACCGCACCTACAGTTGCTTAACTTTGTCCATCACTTAGGAACAACACAACTAGCTGGGCTACGAGTGCTTCTTTAACATTTATCAGTAGTATATCACAAGAAGCTTCATATTAATTAAGTCACTGTAATGAGAATTTACTAAAGGCACAAGAAAATTTATGAGCCGGAGTACCTGATGTGGTTTACTAATTGATTATCTGAACTGATAATACAAGACACAAAATATATAGTGTAATTGAAGGCCCAAGGACTAGCAACAAAGGATGAAAAAAAGGGTCTATGCAACTCACCAAGTTGCTTCTAGTTTGAATAATACCAAATGATACCTCAAGGTAGACCCAGCAGCGATGCTCATGATGATCAATACGCCGTCTTGAGTAAAAGTATAGGTAAATCCACTCAATAGTCACAGTTCTGCCCTCAATAGTTTTGCCAATTATCTTACGGGCCGAGACAGTAAATAGAATAAACGCTAACACACTCATACCCCCGCAGTAGGATTCCCTGTGTCGCGGGTGGCATGGACAACACAAATAACACATCACTAACACCCATAACCCGAGAACAAACATTTATCTGTCACATAAATATCTGCCCCGGCCGGGAATCGAACCCGGGACCCTTCGCTTTGCAGGCAGGGTCACTAATAAGTCTCAAAATGTTTAACCTAAATGAGTGTGCCCTCTCGACCGTTTATTTTCCTTGAATAATTTGCTATTGGCTTTCGCAGCCTACCATTAAAATAATACAATTTTCCTGATTAATCAATGTCCCGGATGTAAATTCTGAGAATTTCTATACTGTTAAATGTCGGTTAGGTAATTAAATAGGTATTGAGTCAAACTCAAATTTAAACGCCGTATTGTCTGCGCGTTCAATAAACCTTATGTGCTTAAGGTCTCTTTATTTCTTTACCTAGTATTTTCCAATAACATTATTCGAATTCAAAATAGTTTATTTATTATACGTATTAATGATGCATAGGTACATGTACGACATTTTTTTTAATCTACTTCCGTTTCGTAAAGGTGCTTTGATAAATTAACGCTAGAATATTATATTGAAACAAAACTTCATAGTAGATAATGTCTGATTATTTTTATCCAATTACAGCCTGAGTAACTAGACCTAGAACATGAAACTTGGTACAGATGTCCCTTATAAATGGTAGAGGAACACTATGAACAGGTTTTTGGAAATTCATCCTTTAGGGATTTATTTATACCCCCAATTTAAAGCACTTGGGTTTTTTTTAAATGACTCAGGCCAAAAAATATATAGGTCCAGTCTTCGGAACAAAAAATCGTGATAGGGAAACACATAACGTTAATAACAAATGATAATGTTTCCCAGTACATTGCTCGGCAGACCGTGCTCGGTGACATACGTCAGATCGTAAAAAAAAAGAAAAAAAAATACCTCACTTTTTTGTTTTGAACACTGAGTCTATTAAATTTATGCTCTGAATTTAATTAATGTAAACAACCTCTAATCATACTTTAATTTTCTACTTGTCAGTCTTTTAGTCGCAAATTAATTAAGCTATGACAGTCGATGCCATTCAGCTAGCTTGCTTGCAGAGTAATTAAGATTATCCATGGCGTAATTAGTGCCTAATACACTATCTTTAATTGAGAAAGGAACGTACCATAGGGGCTGTAATTTACTTGTTACAAAGTTAATTTAGTAATTATACACACCTATATTGTAATAGACTGCAATTATGATGCTCTACATAAGTGCAGTTACTAAAACTACTGCAAATACTAAAAATGAAAATATTAAGAGGGTTTCCCATACAATAAATATATATATTTTTTTATCAATATTAATGACATAAAACGTGATTTTCTTTTATAGATGATGGTACAGAATCCTTCATGCGCGAGCCCGACTCGCACTTGGCCGGTTTTTTACTTTATTTATTTCTGGCGTTAATATTTTCCTATCTTATTCATCCCTCACTAATTATAAACATATACAATAATTATAAGACCTTCAAAAAAAAGCTTCGTTTTTGGTCAATTAAAATGAACACAGAGATAATAACAATCATTTCAAAACTGCTAACTGCGCATACAGGTTCTATTAAATCTTAGACAGCACAATTCCAAGCTATGTGCAACTTCACTGATTGCGATGTACGGTTAAATTAAGTCCCAGGCTAACTTCTCCAATACCACCCAGAGCTGTCATAGTAATAAAACTCTTATTGGTCCTATTTGCGACAAAAGTTTGAATGCGTTTTGACAACTTTGTGTTTTATGAGTAAAACTGAAGACATTGTCATGTGTGTGTATATATTTATTTTTGTCCTACGTGTGTTTGTTACCGAATATTCATAAAGCCGATGATATAAGAGGTTTTGTCTATCGAGACCTTAGGAAGTTTTTGTTTGTGTTATTCATATTATTTTTAATTTTGACTTTCGTTAAGTGAGCTATTAGTTCCTAAGACGAAATAAATGATTTGAATTTGAATATAAATATGGCTGCACTGATTTTATTAAAAAAATGTGATGTATTTTAGTGGCACCGAGTATGGTTTAAGTCACTACCAACTAGGCTACGGGTCATCGATTATGCAATTATTTTTGTGACAATTCCTAATGCATCACTTGGAATCCATTTCACTGGCAACACTGTTACGTAATGAATTAAAACGTTCCATTTTACGGCGAACGATTCCCGTTCAGTTTCCAAACTTATAATGCAAGTACGTAAACGTAATTGCCCATAAGGCTTCCATGTTATTGCCGATACCTACAGGAGAAACATTTTGTCGAAAAAAGGCCGAATACGTGTTCAGGTTAGTAAACAATCGGAAGAAATATCTAGGGAATAGCTTCTCTGGAAAATCTTTTAAGTTTTTTTCTATTCACCACCTGAAAAGGCTTTATTTCTTCAATTGAATGTTTCGCGGAACTATTCCGATAACACTGTTATTGGTATTTACCTAGCGTTCGCAAAGAAATTCTGTTAAGAACCGGGATAACTTTTACCTGTGTATCCCACGGGAACTAATTCGTTTTCCAGGATAAAAAGTATCCAAGAGACCGTGATATAAGCTGCAAGGGTGAAAGGAATTTAATGCGACCATCTTCAAGCTATGAATTACGTCTAGTAGTTCAAATTAATAAACACTGAAACAGATGACTGATAAGAAGAACTCTCTATTTATTTAATAAGCTTCATTTTACCAAATTTTAATAAAGTACTATTATAGGTGGACTTAATGCTAATAGCATTTTTTACCAATCAACCTTTTGCCTAAGCAGATAACGTATTATGTAATCACGAACGACTATAACGTGACTAGTTGATTACATAGTAATTATTACGATATATTATCTACAAGTCCTGACAAACGTCAGTATTAAGTAACATGTCAAGAGATTAATAAATAACGTTTAGATATAAAAGAACCAGCGATCTAGGCTATGAGTTCCGTGACTCGTAAATTGAAAGTGATGTCAAGGCGGCAACTAGCCGAACAATGGGGTTCAGTCAGATGGGTGTCGCTATCAATCCATTTATTATACAAAGACTAGATATTACACAGAAGGAGCACATTAAAAAGGCTTAACTAGTAATCATTAAGGAAGTAGACATGTAGTAGAAACTAAGAATTAGGAAAACAAAAAACGGACTGTTTAAAATTGGGGAGATATGTAGAAAATTATAGTTTACTGGATAAAAATATATACAAAAAAATTTGCAAAATTTACAAAAATTTTAGAAAATTGCTGCTAATATTTTTTTTACTTTGACGCGCTTATAACAGTGTCATTCTCTTACTGAAACTAATCCATTGACACCCACATCTTGAGTTCTGTAAAGCCGTTTTAAGCTGTAGTGTAGATGTAGAACGTCCTACTAATATTATAAATGCAAAATAAATGGACATTGCACGAAAAACACCTAAAAGCCCCATCTCTGGAAAGTTATTACCACGTGTGGTTTCTGAATGAGGAATGTATGTAAAAAATATTACCGTGTGGGTTGCCTTGAGTGTAAAAAAACAAAATATTGCAGCCACTTCTGTAACAGATCTATACTCTGTGATTATCTAATACGTATTGTACCCACGGGAACAAGCGATATTGTGTTCTACGTGAAGTTGTGCATGAATTCAGTCCAACGCTAATAGCTTGATGCACAAGAGGCAATTAATTGATTGTATTTATTATCAAGATAGATGGATGAATGGATTGATGGATAGTTGGATGGGTTGTTGGATGGATGGAAAGTAAATCTCGTGATGTCTCTGCTAACGTCCATGTGGCTTAAGCCCTTATTAGACCTTCCTAAATTTAGTCGCCTAAATGATTCAGTTACTAAATTCAGAGAAATGCAATCGCATTTAGGAAGGTCGGTAATACTTTTTATCCCAGAAAAGGCTTTGTTCCCACGGGATAACATTTCAAAGTTAATATGGAGACTTGGGAATTACTGCATTGATTTAGACAAAACTTAGCAACGAGCCCTGATAAAGAACACTTTTTACTGCGCGAAACGATTACCTTTACCTCAAGGTAACAGTTGAAAGTCTACTGACGCGAAGCGAGGGCGGGCCACTTGTCTATAGTATAAAAATCATTGATCTTAAGATCTAAAAGCTCATTTAATACTAGGTATTAATAACGTAGGGAGATAATACGTATTATAATGTTACGGCATCTGAATTTAGTTGACAATATAGTTAGATTGATGCAGTAATGTATCTAACTAACGAACCAAGGTTCTCCACGGTTCGAACATATTGAATGAACACGTACTTAATTGGGAACATTAAACCTTAATATCTGAGCAGTAGGATTCAATTCTATACTAGTGTTTGGGTATAGGATATAGGATAGTGTAGAATATCCTTTACATTGGTATATAATGCAAAATGTATTGTTATGGTATCTCAATTAGCTCAATTCCTCCTTTCTATAATTTATCTAATAGCAAATTAGTAACGGTAATTATTAGTGTAAAACTTCAGACCAAAAATGTAGTCTGAGTCTTTAGAACAAAAAATTTAAGTCATTTTTTTACTATTACTCAGTTTATAGTATTTTTTCGTCTGTGCGTAAAACAACTAATCAGATTGCTACAAATGGCTACTATTTAAATACTATTTTGCTGTCCGAAAAGTTGCCATCTAAGTTCATAGCTTAAAGAAATGTGTTATGTTCGCAATTGGTTTGTAATAATGCGGGTTTCCTGTCTCTTGGTCTGCAACGCGTCTTTAATGACTTTTTTCTTACCGAGCGTTGTGGATAAGTTACTGTACTTATTATAAAACTCGTCTGTTTGTATTTACATAAAAAAACAAGAAAGTCGAAGTAATGTAATTGATTTCACCGAAGCTTCTTTTCAGGCATATAGGCGATGCTTACTTCTTAATCGAAAAAAAATTGGAGGTCATCCGTAATGAGGTCACAGCAATTTAACACTTATTGCCAGCAGTAAAAGGAAGTAGTTCGCCTGCAATATTACGCACGCTCGTAAACCAACCAGGTTGGCTATCAACTAGAAATATTCATGGCGGCTATGACTCGTAAACCTAGGTAGAATCCCTAGAGGTTTATTTTTGTTTTAGTGCAGCATATTACGAATAAATCGTAGCATGGATTGATAAAATCTATTGGACTCATAGTAACAGGACCTGTTAATTGATTAACGGTCTCCTATATGGGACAAATACTAACGATCAAGCAATGATAGATCAGTGATAGCCTAGTGGTTTGAATGTTGTACTCTTGAACGAGAGTTCGTAGGTTCAAACCCCACGGCGCGTACCTCTAATTTAAAAAGTTATGTGCGTATTATTATACTAACTATCACTTGCTACGGCGAAGGAAAAAATCGTGTGGAAACCTGCACGATTGAGAGTTCTCCATAAAGTTCTTAAAGGTGTGTGAAGTCTGTCAATCCACACTAGGCCAGCGTGGTGGACGATGGCCTATACCCCTCAGTCATTAATAGCTAGCAGTTAAGACAAAAGAAAAAACATACCTCGTACTAAAATAGGAATTCTGTGGAATTTTAGCTATAACTGTAGCGGATTACTTAAAAGGTAAATTGCGAAGTTCCCGGCGCCAAACAAGGTGAAGTTTCAATTATTTAAATTAAGGCATTAAAACTTCAAAGTGGTGCCTAAGGGGGCGAAGGGTTACCCATTGTTTTGAAGCTGGTGAATCGGGACTGGCGCTTCTCAAAAATATAATTTCATTGCCACTTGTTTATTTTAATTTGTACCCAGTGGATAACAACTTAATTACAGCCGATTTCACGAAGTATCAGATTTTATGTAACTGCGTGGGAAAACTAATATTTATCGAGTATGTATTATGTATGTCCATTTATTTAGCACGTTATAGCATACAGCTTGTCTGATTTCAATGAGGTGTCATTGGATTTTTCTTCATTGTTAGAGTGACATAGGATATAATATTTTATGTAATACTAGACGACTAGACGATGACCACGGAAGAGTAGATAAAAAAAATATTGGATGTATCCCAAGGGAACCTATAATCGGGATAAAATTCTACGTCCTATTCCTGGATGCAAACTATCTGTGCCAAGTTTCAGCTTAATCCGTTCAACGGTAAGAGCGTGAAGGACTTACAAACAACCAAATATCCAAACATTTTTACAAACTTTCACATTTATAATATTAGTAGGATTACGTTAAAAACAAAAAAAATCCTTCCTGGCACACTCTGATAATAATCAATCAGCTTAACGTTAATAACTCTGTCATATAAAGAGGTTAGTATTTTAATTCCAGTTACATAACTTAATAGACAGAATTTTTTTATGGCATATCGGAACAGATAACGTAAAACATAACATAAAAAGATATATTTATATTTTAATTAAATACAAGTAGGTATGCATTCTCTACCAGTTATTAGGCTATAAAGGTAGAACACTAAAGGTAGTTAATAAGCGGTTAAAAAATTGCATTCTTCTACAAAACAGAACCCTGAAATGCTACAACTTACCAAAATTATGCAGTAACTCATTTGAAGTACTTTAAAAGCTTTCAAAAAAGGACAATGAAATTTAGGAAATGAGGAAAAAACTGCACTCCATTTTTATACTGAAAATAATTTCATCTCGCTGACCACTTTTATTATACAGGGAAGCGTCGAAAATCCCCACTTTGTATTTTTAAGCAGTTTTATTTGCTACACTTTGTTTCTTTCTTTTGTTTTATCGTGAAATCTTGTGTACAGATTTAGGTTACATATTTAATATTTTTGTTTGATAAAAATAACGCTAACACACTCATATCCCCGCACTAGGATTCCTTGTGTCGTGGGTGGCATGGACATGATAGACAACACAAATAACACATCACTAACACCTATGACCCGAGAACAAACATTTAGCTGTCACATAAATATAATGTCCTGGCCGGATCGAACCCGGGACCCCTCGCTTCGCAGGCAGGGTCACTACCAACTAGGCTACGGGGTCGTCTATATAAAAACACAGTGTATGTGTGTTTGACACTAAACTCCTAAAAGTCAAAAGTGGGTACCTGATGTGGAATACTAAGTATGGGAAAAAATATGTTGGAAAACAACGTCTGTTCGATCTTTGAAAGTCTAAGTAACGAATAGTTTTGTCTAGAAAGTTCTAGAAAGAACGGTCAAGAGAGGGGATATAATGTATAGGATTGTGAATATACTGTCGGGTACTTAAATCTGTCGTCCATAATACATTTCTGTCGGAAGTCAACCTTAAAGTTCATATACCTACAAAGAAAAGTCTAGACAGATTTTACAAGGACTATAGGGTCACAATTCTGCTAAAATTTCTAAATTAAAGTAATGAAGGAAGAAAAGAAAAAAATTGTTTATTTCACCCACAAAGACAAAATTATAGAAATATTTTCAAAATCATTAGATAATACAGCAACATTATTGCATCAATAAAATAAATTCATGTAGTAGGTGAAAAGGTTCAACCTTAGCAAAAGTAACTGAAAAACTACTAAAGCTTTTTAAATAAAATGATCCCACTATTATGATTCAAGTATTTATATTGTTGTCAAATATGACAAATTATTCTGCCTTAACACAATTAAGATACAAGCACAATTAAAAAATTAGGAGAATCGAACCCTAGGTCAAATACACCATAACTCAAACAACTTAATTTCTAAAACTCTTCACAAAATCGACATTGAAAATGCGAATGGAAAAAACTTCGCCATATAAATTTCAACTTTTGAAAATTAAAAATTTATTACAATCGCACTACAGTTGTAAATTTTATGGCTCTCCCGTAAATTTATTGCAATCTGATATCCCGGCCTGAACGTTGTTTCCTGATATTTATAAATAAATGATACCCATAAAATGGTCATAGCATAGCTGCGTAAAATATTTATGAAGCCATGTGCCTTGAATACGTATGAACTTATCTTGTTGAAGCAAACTCAAGTTTATTGAGGTAATAAAAAGGAGAAAGACTTTAATTATGGTAGGTGGTAGAATCTTTTACTCATCTGTCTAAATATTAACCTCCATATCACTCTATTTTAATCTTAATATATTACATAAAAAAACACTACGTTTTTTTATCACTGTACTCATCCTAAACGGCTGAACCGATTATAAAAAAAAATGCGAGGTATTTTAGAAAGATTGAGTATGGTTTCGAGCCACAGTTGGACCCGGCAGGTGTGCTGATATCCAGATACTTCAAGGGATCAACCAAACTATTAGTCGAAAATACGAAAATATAACTTCCTTAGTACCTAACGAGGAAAATTGAATATTCAACCAAACTGTAAGAGATAAAATATTATGTCTGGACAACATTTGCCCGGTCATCTGGATAATACATAAATATAGACGTTAAAAGAAGATGATCAATCACGTAGTAAACAGAAGTAAAGTTCTTCTCAAATCTTTTTATTAAGGATTTAATTTTCATTTCCATCGGAGGTCATCTATGCCTTTTATTCTACTCTTTCATGCATCCTGCACTTTTTGTACCTAATTTATATGCATACAGCGATATCAGTACGATAGCTGGGTAAAATGGACGTCATAAAATATGATTCATAATGCATACCTAATAGAATATCTCTGTAAAGTCAGGTCGTCTATTGAAAATGTGGTTAGATGGGCATACATACGAGTATTTTNNNGTCCTATATGAGCTGGTATTGAAAGTAAAATTAAAACATAATTTGTGTTCAATCTCATTAATTTTCTAAAAGATAGGTTATTTTTTAAGATATTGTTATTTTATTTTTAGTGCTTTTACAAATTTTTTTTATTTAGTAAATTATGTTCGATAATCTTAATTAAATATCAAAAAAAATATTGATCTCAGATGTCATTTTTGATAATTTTTAGTTCCTCATGTGATCTTTTGTTACTATTTCTTTACATAGTTTAATTTCCTATGTCTTTACCGAAGTCTATTCCTAAGTACGACTAAGGCTATAGGTGGTACGACTTAGGCTACGGGCGCCTAAATCGTACCGATGGAACTTTTTTTTTAAAGTTTAAAATAACCATGTTAGTAAAAGATTTTGATTGTTCTGCGACTGTTGATTAAGAGGCAACTAAATAAAGATTCAATAAAAGCAAAATATTTTGTTTTATTTAAATTATTGTGAATATTACACCATATTTTCCTTAGGGGGTACGACTTGCGCAACCTTACCCTAACTCCGCGTAAAGACAACAAAAAACGCTAATTATGTTTTTTTTTCTTTAGAGTAAGAATGAGACAGCGAATAACTACCTTACAAAAATACTCGTACATCTACATATTATTATAAACATACATACTTAGATACAATCAAGAACATTATACTCCATCTGGCGTAGTCGGGTAAAAATACCATTAGGCGTATAAAGCATGTTATACGCTTATGCCATGTCTCGTCTCAAATCAATTTGCTTCGCCGTATGTGGTCTTTCTCATTACCTCACACGATTTGCAACTTCTCAAGAAAGCGTGCATTGGAATATAAGCTCTATTGTCAGGACAGGAAATTGAAATTACATTGTCAGTCTTACAATTCATGTGATATTTTGTACTCAAACATATTTCACCCGGCTCTATTATGTTTCGGTCAGTATTTTGTGTTAGCTGAAAATCGCAATGAAATGGATATTTTACGATAAAATACTTTAAATATTGGATTTAGAATAACACAATACTTAGTTTAAAACAATTGGTTAAAACAGTTGGTTAACAAACAATTGGCTTACCCATAAATGAATGTAGCTAAAAGGTTCTAGGTTTGGCAATTCTAAATTACGGACGATAACGACACAGACGAACAAATATATAGACTGAGACTTCGGAACAAATGAGCGTAGTAGAAAAAACATTACGTACTTATCAAATAATAATGTTTCCCGGTATGTACATCAGTATATTCATAGTAGTCTTTGCGGTACATTGCTCGACAGGTCGAGCACTGTGACATACGTCAACTCGTAAATTAAAGAAAAGGAAAATACTTCATTTTTTTGTTTTGAAGACCGAGTCTTTACATTTTTTGGTCTTAGAATGTAACCTAATAAGAATACTGTAATTGACTTCTACGTAGATAATGGTGTTGACATCTGTAGAAAGAAGTATTGTTTCTTCTATATTGAGCAACGCGACCTGAACGCAGTTAGTCTTGACCTTGTCGTGGCTATGTCGTTACGATGTCAGATTCGTCATGCTGTCAGTTTATTATCGCCCATACCTGCAACAGAAATTTCTGCCTCGCCGGGAATTGAACTTAGGAACGATGATACAACATGGCCGTTAAATACATTATGTGAAAAGATAAAAATATGGATATAAAAAATATTAAAAAAATATATTTTAATATTACCTACCTATCGCTAAAATTTATTCATATTCTTCTGTTTGTAAACCTGATAAAGACGCTAAAAGTTTTGGGCAACCATAATGTGGTGTTAGAGCCAAAATAGCGGTTCTATAGAACCACATTTATTTATACGACACTATTACAATTTCCTATCGATTCAGTTTGCTCATTCAGGTTGGCCGATAACCCGCCGATTCTATTGAGGTTTTACTGACGGGGTATTACAGGGGACTCGAATGTTAGTAGTTAAAAGGGTTAAACATGACATTTGGAGATATCAGTTACGTTTAATGTAGTTTCCTGTAGCTTTCGTATCTTAAGATCCAGTTGAATGACCTTTCTTTTCACTGTACTGCGTGAAAAGTAAGGTAATGTTTTTCGAGCGTTTCTATGTGTCTATTTTATTTAAGTAAACTTGCTTCGGTGAAGGAAAAATATCATGAGGAAATACACATCTGAGAGTTCTTCATAAAGTTCTCAAAGTTCTGTGAAGACTGTCAATCCGCAATTGGCCAGAGTGGTGGACCTGTCGTCTCACATTGTGAGAGGAGATCCGAGCCCAGCAGTGGGATAGTTATGAGTTATGATGATGATATAATACATCCACATTTGTGTTTCGCAAGTCAACTGATTGTGCATCAAATTTGTTACCAATTGTAATGTACAGTCACGAGCATAAATATCTGAGCCCCCTAAAAAACTATAAAACAACTTCACTGCGTCTGTGAATGTATATGTGTGCGTTAGTTTTCTAAGGGGGTTTTCA
>LGAG01000947.1:45029-76427 GCA_001278395.1 Lerema accius | reverse complement strand
CAAATTCTTTTAGTGTTCGATAGTCCATTTATCGAGGAAACTTATAGGCTATATAACATCACGCTATGATGAATAGGAGCAAGGAAATAATGGAAAATGTGGATAAAACGGGGAAAATTATTCATCTCTGAGGGCTTACGTTGCGTGCGCTGCGAAAACGGTTCAAGATATCAAAAAAATATGTATGGAAGAATTGTTCCGCTTTAAATGATCTAAAATAAAGTCCGGGACAGTACATGTCTATCTTTTAAGATTGACTCACTAGAAACATTTTTATGGTAATCAAATTTGGTCGAAATTAATGTTTGTATATGTGTACGTTTGTAAGTCCTCCACGCTCTAACTGTTGAACAGATTAAGCTGAAACTTAGTACCTACACAGATAGTTTGCATCCAGGAATAGGACATGAAATAGATTGTATCCTGATTCCCTTGGTTCTAGGTTCCCTTGGGATAAATGCAATATATTTTTTAACTACTATTCCGCGTGCGAAGCCGTGGGCGTTGTCTAGTCAGTTATAAGTGGTATTTTTCGATCAGCTCCGTTCGTGAAACACTTGCACAACCAAATGAAAGATCATACGCGTTGCCGCGGTTGTCGTGTATAGGTACTCTTCTCTTTCACTCTTCGCCTAACCGAGTCGACAAGTCGCAACATGTCAGATGCTCAGCAGGCACAGTACAAAACACAAGAATGAACGTGTTGGAACGCAGATAGGATATATTGTCAGCAGAAATAACGTAAAAAGAGTTAGTATATATTGCAATAGCTAGTTATTTTAATAAATTTGTACAAAACGGGTCTAATATCTTTGTCAGCTTGTGCATTACCCTATTTAATACACAAATATGCAATAAAACGAAAATCACGAAAATGTCAGTTATTATTTATTGTCTCTTCACCGTCGATTTGTTAGGAAGTAGTGTAATAAATAAATCATGAACGCAAAGGTAACGTACTGAAAACGCATACTTGAATCGATAAAAACGCTTTACCATTTACACAAGGGGATTTTTGATGATTTTTTTGTTTGCACCAAAATATTTATGAAAAATGTTAAATGTTACATAATGCGTTGTAAACCATAACATTGTCGGTATCGTCGTAAAACATAACATCTTACAACAATCCCCCCCCTCCCCCAAATTGCGTCACGTAATAGTTGAACGCCCCTCAAAGCGAAACTCTAACCTTAGTTGAAATCGCCAATCGGCCTCACTCATAATTGCCAATCGCTAATTGACGCAAGCCGTTTCCGGAATATTCTCGTGAATGCCGGGGGGAATCGAACCCGTATTTACGAGACCCGGTCCTTATATTTACAAGGACCGGCTGTTTGTACAGAGATGAGTAAGTAGATTACTTTTTTCACCCCCTCCCTTTCTCTGTTTTATTGAACGGCTATTGGTGTTAGGGTTGGCAATTTGGGTTTATTGTATCATGAGAGAAATATATGACGTCGCCAGGAATGCATTAGCGGCATTAGTTCTGGCGTTAGAGCCTTCTTGTATGGGGTTCATAGGATTCATGGCGTAGGTCTCAGGCGTATACAATCCGTTACTGATTAAAGCGAGTGACACAGTAAATTATTTGGAGTAATTGAACAACAATAAGCTTGAAGAGTAAAGTTCGCGGTTCTATCTTTTTTACGCAACTGCGCAAGGTGGCTGATGTTTTTCAAGCGTATGTATGTATGTATGTCTATTTCTTTGGCACATTTTAGAGTCAAAATTTGCTTGAACAATTACAACGTAAGGGCTGTCATTGGATTCGCCTCGACTGCGAGTGTCATAGGCTTTAAATTCATTTGAATATACTACCCTAATTTCCAACAGATTCATTTTTGTTTTTCTCTTATTGATTACTATTTTAAGCTATTTTTGGTACTCATATTTTGTCATTACATTAAAAAAATATGTTTGAACATTTTGCGTTACTTAACGATAAATTATCTATGCCACATTGTTGGCATCATACGGTTACTCAATTACTTTTGAAGGTATGACATTTACACATTTACAAATTATCAGTTATTTTCGACGACATATTTTATGTCTACTGATACGATATTTAGTTATTATTGGCGATTGAAAGTGACAACCCTAACAAGCTTATACAGTGCAAAGATAAGAAAGGACGCAGGAAGTTAATTCCCTTAAGTACCATCAATTCGGTCAAACACCCCTTAACATACATGTTTATGTATGGAGCAGAGAGGCTGTTTATTAGAAGTGTATCATATTGATGAAATATAAAAGTGAAGAACCCAGTATGTGGTCGAAATTTGACCATAATTCTGGCTGTAACTATAGAATTGTTTGCTTTATTGTTCGATATGACAGATGTCAATGTCAAAGTCAACGGGGCATTCTATCTGACATTATGTGTATAACGTGTCAGAGTATCAAGCGCAGTGTGGTAGTGTGAATTTTGTTTTAACTTCTAAATTAAATATATTCATAGCACAATTGAAAATAGATCCAAAAATTAATACATTATAGACAAAATTGTTAGAATATTTGTTAAAATTATGTTTAAGCATAGCAGGGAACTCTTCGCTCTTTGAATTGAAGGTAATCCTAATTCCGGTAATTCATAATCCATGTATTAATAGATTTTTATTTATTCTGTTGGGTGTAGGAAGCTAAGTAGCTAAATAATAAGTATTATTATTACTATTAATTAAATAATTGCAGACGTACACAACTTCTGTGATTCAACTTTCAATTGATTTAAAACTCCTTTAACAATTGTATTGTTTGTTTTCAAGTAATTGAGTATCAATATTCAATTTATTCCATTCACGAAATACTATCGAAATTTTATAAAAAAGTTGTGACCTGATTTGATATTGTTCAATTTTAAATTTTCGAAAAAATCGCGTTCATTAGTGAGTTAGGCTGCGTTGATATAATTATGTTTTTATACTTTAGATTGCTCTTTTATTATAACTAGGCTTGGTTGCTATCGAGATTAGAATCAGTACTAATAATTAAATTTATAGACGTTAAAATTATACCTACATGAAATATTTGTTGGAAAAAATGCAGATAGGGGTTTGTTATTGAAAAAGATCTATATCAAAATAATTTTCTTGGATTTATTGTCTGTTTGTATGATCTGTTTCTAATCTAAAATCACAAGAACGCTAAAGATGAAACTTAGTACGTTTTTACGTTATATGAAGGGGCTTGATCTAGAATACTTTTCTTAGGAAACCGTTTTGTTTTCGCGATAATTGTTAAACGATCTACCGAAGCACAACAAGAGCGAGTTACAAGTCTAAATGAAAGTAATTTAATATAGAGTACGATATAGGCTTTCCTAGAACTATTAACGAGGAAGGATACCTTAAGGAGTAATTCCTTACCTAAGGCTTACCGCCTTAGGTCTGACAGGGAGCAAATAATGATTTCAAACTAGATAGTGTTTTTGTGAAGTGACAATAGCATTTTATGAAAATTGTGTGGTCGTAAAAATTAAACAATCTAACATAACTTCTAAAAAAATATTTTATAGATTGTGTTACATCCAAAGTTATTCATTAACCTATATTGGAAAATAATAATTTGGGTTGCGTAAAAAAAAACTTAATATAATTAATATTGAATTTTAAAAATTATTTAGAAATCAAAAACGTTCAAAACCTGACAAGTAAATAGAAAATAGATACGAAATTCCGAAATTTAAAAAAAATCTAATAAGTAGTACCTAAATGTTTTTATACAATATCAATTTTAACAATGTTTTTGAGACGAAAAAACTAACTAATAGTCAGCTAGTAGTAGTAGTTAATAAATAATACAAGCATATTACCGCTAAATATACCAAAGCGGAAAAAAATTACCTACTTATAGCAGATAATGTTTATTAAAATACAATCTTACTTACTAAAAGGCAGCCTAATAGTGTATATTTAGAATTCATGCGGGTTGAATGTCTGAAACACTTGCCTCTAACTAAGCCTATTCGCGAACTAGGCAATAAGGTAATTACTTATTAAGTAATGAGTTCCTTCGAGCGAGTACGTTCTCAATTAGGTAAGTACGTTAAAAGCTTTCGTGGTAGAAATGTTTTCGTGTACTTTGATTAACTTTTCACTAAGCTTATAGTTCTATTTAAACCACCGAAAGTTTAAGCTTTGAAACACGCACCCATTCCTGGAAAAGTTGGTATGAAACAGGCAATTGAATGGAGAAGATTTAACTTTACTAAAAACAGTGTGCAGTTTTATTTCAGCGGAATAACCAGAAGGCATTTACCTGTTTTTTGATGTGAATACGATTTTAAGTTTTCTAATATAACAAAATCGGGAGATACAGTTTGGCGTTATAGTTTCGAATCCATCGTCTATATCCAAAATTAAATTATACCACTGCATAGCTAAAGGATCAAAAAATTTATTATAATTACGCGAGAATTGTGAAAAATCGCGCGCAGTAGAGGGGGAAGCTCTACATGTTTTTGACGACGTAATTTTTTTTTTATTAACCTGTAACATAAAGATATTCACGTACAACACACAGCCGTGTCCATGACCAAATCCAATAAAGAGTTCAAACTGTACTTGGTGTGATTGTATGTTCTTTATCCATTAGATTTGTTTCTGTTGTCCACAACACAAGGAATCCTAGTGTAGGGCAAAGCAGCGGTATTGAATAGATCACATCCTTGCAATAACCAAAACGACTTATGACAAATGTAGATGATATAATAATATGGATCTTTACGTTTTCATAACTGAATACACCTTTCTTTAAAAAGTCCCTTGAGACTTGAGTTGACGGACGGTACCTGAGGCTTAAAGTCGCTCATACTCATGTTAATGATTACTGGAAAACGTGCCTAAATAAATGGTAGACCGAAAGGTCCTTTGGGTATTACGAAAGCTAACGGAGCGTTCAAATGAAGGTTACTACGGCATGTTACACATTACATATCAAACAGTCGTCTACGTATTCCTCAAAAATGTTTTTATTGCACTATTTCGTTTTTCTGCCTACTTACCAACTCTTTTTTTGACGTGAACTTAGCATTTCTTACAAACCAATCTAAAAGAGATAGAATCATCAGAACATTCAAGGTACAAATAGATCCCCTAACGATTTTATTATACGTATGTAAATAAAGCTTCATATGAAAGTTCGGCAACCCTATTCGAACGGATTTTGTGCAGGAATTAGGAAAGGAATAGAAATGCCTTATGGATTAGTGATAATTTTTTTCACTTTCAAAAACGTGCGGGCTTTGACAAAGCGTTAAACAACTTATTATAAAAAAGTTTATTATTTAATTAATTTATTTAATTGTAGCATTTTTAAGTATCTTTTAAGCTGAAATGTGATAGACAAATGTACAATATTTTAAGGTAAAAAGCTGACAAACTAGCAGACAAACCACGATATATTGTTGGACAGAAAAAGAAAAGAAATGATAAAAGAAAAGAACACAGAAACAAGCGCATGCACTGTCTATTTGTTAGCAAGCCTATAGCTCTAAAGCTGATCGAATTCACGGTAATATATTTCGTTTCGAATCGCGGTGTTTTCGACAGTCGTTCTACTGTTTGCAGTAGATTTTAAATTATATTACCTTCCTCGGAGAAATCGCATATCAGGCGTCTCCGGGTTACGAGGGCTTCCTTTCAACAAATTTGTGAGGGATTTTCTCTAAGTCGACGTTTTGAGGAGGAAACTATAAGATTATTTTATTTTACCTACTGCCAACTGCTTAAATAATAAATATTATTATCGTCCTTAAATAATTCCTCATTAATTGGCTATATAACAAAGGTTTTGCGCTTGTAATAACTACTTATTTTTAACATGAAAATGGTTTTTTAGTCACGAAAGTACAATTTAATCCACATAACTTCATACAAGAAAATAAATCTTCAAAAATTTATTAATTCGCTGAACTAGGAACGAAATAGCCACAGACGAGTTGATAGCCCAAATAGACACAAAAATGAGAACCCAAAAGTCAGAACTGTTTACATTAAAAATTTCTTGTATCGCATTTTTAAACAGTTCAAAATTCGAAACAAAATGCATTTCCCTAAACATCGTTATAAAATGTTGCAAAGTTGCGTCATAAATTCAGCATGAAGTCAAGTTTGACAGTTCCAGAACTCCATCGCGCACAGCTTATATGTTACGCTATTTATTACACTTAGGCAACTGTAAGAAGATTTCAGGTCTTGCAAACGCTTTCTAAACTGGAGAAACACACTACATTCCTAAGTAGTTTTACAATTTCTGGTCTAGAATTTCATTATTTCGTAACAGTTGTAACAAGATTTCCTTGTTTGCTATTCCTGGCTGTCAGATGGATAATACAGCTGCGTACGAGTTTGAGATTTGACGTACACAAATTTTATATAGAAAAGAAGCGCACGAATTAAAATTTGGAGTATAGTGCCTATTACAAAATATATTTAGTTAAGAAAATAAATCGAAATTCACAATCTCAGTTTTTTTTTTGGAATTTTGTTTTACTATACGACTCATAGATGGCGCTAAGAGTAAGTTCCTGTCTTAATTAGATAGATGGTGCTGTAACGTATTATATAAAGATCCTATTGATCCTAATCCAGGCAATGTTTTTATTAAGGTCGAATATTAACATAGAAGATCCTCAGTACATTTATATTGCTATCTACATTATATTCTAAACCCTGAAAGATTCTGACATGAGTTAACTGAAGCGCGATTGAGGCCGTCTGATGAATATTGTCAGTTCAATAGCACTGGAAGATGTACTTTCAGATTTATTTGAATAAAATAATGATGCTACAGTTTTATAATGACTTACTAAAATTATAATTTGATATTTTATTATGACCTTTGTTAAGCTTACCAGTAACATTATACTAAAAAAAATGTGTGTAATTCACTTTACCCACAAAAGTGAAACCTTCAAAAATTTTTGCTTCAGGGTAATGAGAATTATTACATTTTGAAACCAATTACTCATTCCATTTCAAATTTATTTTAGGTTATGCCATTGTACTTAAAACAATATTTAACACTTAACAAAATAGTACTACTAACATGATAATAGATGTCGCTAGTAAGAAACTAGTGCTGCCATCTATAAGCCGAGTAGAAACACTGTATAATGCTTTCTATCTCACTGTCTTCCATGTAATGTATGTCTGTCTCTTTTTATTGTCGCTTTGTCGTTTCACCGACTTTCAAATCACAACGATGCTAAAGCAGTTTTCACTTGAAAAGAAAGCAGATTATTATGTTATAAAGAGAGCTTTCCTGAAGACTCGAAAGCTTGGACTAGCCCTCTTTCTTTTATGTAAGAGGTTATAAACTTGGTATTATAAAGTAAATTTTTTAATACTTTATATACAGAGAGTGACACATTTACATAATAAATATTTTTTTTAAAAAACAAATGACTTACAGTTAGTCCTTTCAAGTCAACACGAAACGAGTCTGACTTCACGCATTTTTCTTTCACAACTAAAATTAAAACTTCCTACTGAAGAGATAAAAAGAAATTTTATTACTTTAACATAATTGACATTTCACGAAAATAAAATCGAGATCGCCCGTCGCCCCCATAAATTTTCATCGCCCCACAGAACCGAATGTCGCTTGAAAATCTAATATTCCTTTTACTTATAAATTATGACACCGTCAAGCGCTGCAAACATTGTACTTACAATTCGCTAATTAAATTTAAACCTTCCAACATTCTATAATGATCTCTAACATTTAAATTTTAAAGACTGTTATTGTCTAACGCAGATTTTTCATCATTTGTGAAGTCACATCAAGCCGATCAGTTATTGATGTCGCAAGCGTTATTTCGGATTATTTTAATTTTGTAGTTTTATTTTGTAAGAAAAAAGATAGTATTAAAGGTAAAGTACAATAAGTTTTTATTGTTGATTTATAACAAGACACTTCAATGAAGGACTCTTTTATGTTAAAAACACTTCAGAAAATTTCGCATTTTCTTACTAAAAATGATAGTTACTAGTAATCATTAAAAGACAAACAAAAAACCCGATTACAGAAAATTTGGGGGTGAAATAAAAGGTGTGTCAAAGGAATGCACATACATACATACATACGTACATACATACTCTCCCCTTCATGACGCACTCCGGTAATCATAAAAAAATATTGGCATAATTTCTTTATTAAACTTTAACAAAAAGGAAAGAGGATGCAAATTGGATTAAAATACTGCCAGAAGTTTAAAAGAGTTCATTAACTGTTTCAGTATTAATAAACATTGTTATAAATGAACGTATAATAAATATCTCCGATGCAGTGAGCTATCGAGATATCAGTTTGATCAGCAAAGATGACTTGTTTTACTGTCGGCTAATAAGCTATTATTCTCGACTGACAGTAGGGTAACGTTTTTTGGGTGAATGTAAAAAATTCAAAATTCAAATCATTTATTTCGTCTTAGGAACTTATAGTTTACTTAACAAATGTCAAAATTTTAAATAATAAATAACACAATGTAAAGTTAAAAAATCAGCAAAAACGTTATAATAAAATTTCCTAGTCTTGATAAACAAAAGCCGTCATATCACCGGCTTTATGAAATACAAATACTTAAGCCTAAGTAAGCTAGTGTTAGACGGAAGGAAAAAAACTCCCGTTACTCTTTTTCAAAAAGGTAGATTTTTACAATTACTGTATGTATGGACATATTCTTTGCCACGCTCTAGAGTCTACACGACTTGACACAATAATTTTTCATCGTATATTTTGTCTTTGGATTCGTCTTTATTGTGAGCTTGACATACGCTATTAAAAGTTAAAATACACCCATAATTTACGCAGTTTTGTTTCTATTCTAATTTAAGATATTTAATTACCGGAATATATAATAGAGAAGAGAAAAATGTAGCTACTTGTGTTTTTTTCTGATGGATAGTTTCAGGCGGACAGAAGTTTGTGTTTGATAAATAAATTATTTAAAATATACAAGTTTTTTGTTACGTCATAACTATTTAATAAGCATAATATAATATTGTTACAGCTATCTCGAACCAATTTACATTTTCGCATAACATTAAAGCAAGTAGACAATTCATTGTTTCTCTTATATCATGGTGTGGCAACATAAGCTGAAATCGGAAACATTTCATTTCGAAATTTACTTTTTAACGTGAATTGAAATTGTTACTTAAAAATTCTTTTATTTACAATTCGAAGATTGGTTCAGATCGAATACTCATGAATAAATCTTTATTGTTTCAAGTTGGATTTTATATTTAATCATCTTAGTCATAACTGTACCAATTGCTTGAAATAAATAAAGCAAATACGACATCATAAGTTAAAGGTATATTTAAGTAATAGTAAGGTTGTAATCTAATTTTGTGAAGGGAGCAATTTTGGGTTCCTTTTTAATACTGTAGACTCGTAAAAATTTGATATTTATCACATCTAAAGTGTACTATATCACATATAAACTACACAAGTTTATTTGATAAACAATTTATGTTGACATCTACTCGTTTGTCCAATCCGCACTAGGCACGTGATGGACTATGGCCTGTTCCCCTCACACTGTGATGTAAATAATTATACTAAGGTAATTCATTTGACATTATGAGTTATAAATAATTTATAGTTTCAAACGGGAAAATACTTGTAAATAATTTATGGTTTCAGAGAGGATTCTCAAGTATTCTTTTTACATTTATTTCGAGAAAAAGCAATTAACAAAGTAGCTTGAATATTTCGACAAACTGAAACACTCTTTGTCGGCTGTTTTTGTAGTGTGATATTCAATGAAGATGTTTATGATTGAACTCTTGAAACCTTATTTAAAACAACGCAATTTTATACTGAAAAGGGTTAAAAAGGTTCAACGGGAAATATGAGTAGAGCACCGTTAAAGAGAATACTTAGCGAGTATAAAGCCTTTGAAAATGTTGTTTTATGAAGTACCAGGAAATTACTTATCATAAATACAAGAATCTAACTGAAGAGGGGTTCTTGTAAATAAATTATATAATAGCCTATGTCACCTTTGCAGAGAAAACGAATCAAATCACACCTCATAATGTTATAATCCATTAAGCTGTATGTACTGTGAAGGGTACAAACGAAACAGTCATACGTTTGAAAAACTATCCTTTTTCTGGGGCAGTCGAGAAATATTTGAAACTATTCATTCGATTACAAAAAAATTCAACAGTAGAATGCCTTTGGTTCGAAAAACTGCTACCTACATGAAACAGATTAATATTAGTAACATAATATTACCAATTCCCTAACCCAGCCTTCATATTAACATATAAATAACTTCTTGGAATTGTTGATGTCGCAAATGCTTCATTACGACACTAATTTAGTAGCACTTCTAAGAAAATGTTGTTGTTGTATGCCAGATTAAATCATAAAATGAAATTGAAATGAATAAATTTTGATAATATCAGTACTAAACAGCTGTTTTTAACGTCAATTTTAAATCTTTTTGCGAAGTTATTATTTTAAATATGCGAGTTTTGAAGACAACAGTGATTAGGAGTTTTCTATACCATCTAAGACTTTATCGGTGGTTATAAAGAAAAAAGGAGAAAGGATTGACAAGCTCCTAGCTGAAAGATATCACTTAAAATTAGATTTTTTGGGTGATGATGTTGATCCTACTGATAATATAATGCCACGAGAGTCTGTTTCTGTTGCTTCTTGAGACACTCTTGTCTACTGACATGAGATTGAGGTCAGTATTGTAGTTCAGAATACGACTAAAACATTTAAAATCAATGATGCTTCGCTTGTCTCAGTACCTATCAGTTCCAGGCAGGAAATACCCAGAGAATGTTGTCTAATAGCGCGTAACTGCGGGTAAGTGGCGAGTCTACATTTTATTCACGGCCCGTGCACATTCACAACGAAGTCAGCAGTGCGCAAATAGTTAGATGTGGTTGAATGTTCAGGTTTATACTGTGACGTCGTTAAATAATTGTACAATACCTGGAGGTATTATTGTAAGAATTAGTTTAATAATACGGCGAAATACCTTAATTCGGAGGTTTAAGCGACATGTTTGTGAAATGTTTATTGGCTCCATATTTTATAATCACTTATCCGATATCATTTGAAATCTAGCATAATTGTGTTCTATCGGTTATGTTTTATTTTCCCTAACTATATTTGTAACTTTAATCTCTTCTGTATTTGTTCATAATTAGAATTTGACATGGTCAAGTTTTAAAAAATTGAATGTAACAGGCGAGCGAATAGAAGAAAGTGATTCTATAAGGGCGAAATTTTTAATCGCAAGTATGGAGCCGTAAAAAGGTCCTCGCCTCTAACTCCCTACGCTACTCCCCCATGAACACGAACACTTCGATTTCAATAAACGAGATAAGCTCTGGGGTAACTTGGAGATTTATATGGGATCCAACACCGCATTTAGTCATTTTTGCAATCGTTTTAAGTGCTTCTGATCTTTAACCTATATTCAAGTGTTAGTAGTATTCATTGGGTTATCTGCTACTGAACATATTATTTGTAAAATCAAATTAACTTTTCTCGTAAATTGACAAGTAACAGATAATTCATATTTTGTTAGTATTATTTTATCATTATCGTCTACGATATTGTCGCTTATATCTCAGTCAGTATTTAGATTGTTACCTCTTTATATGAGACGTATTTTCACATGGAGGTGAGTTAAAAAAACTTCATGGAAACAAAAGGTATCTGATTTTACGTTAAAAAATTAACGGTTAAGTACGTAGATCCCTCATGTTCCAAATCACCCTCGGGAACGATTCAGTTAGCGTGATAAGCGGGTTTACTCTAGTGCACGCCGTAGCGCCGTGCGAGTAATACCTACTTGGATACAGGGAAAATGATTGTAGTCGAGGTTAGCAATAATTCTTTTTCTCTCGTTTAGAGCTGAACGCATATTTTTTCCACATTTGTAGATAATTTCGTATGTCATCCTTTTATGTTTCCGCGAATTGATCCGTATCAAACATTGATCAAATCAAAGCTGGTGGAATTACTACAAAGCTGATGGAATTAAACTGTGTACCACGAATTAGCAGAGCTTCATAGAATTAAACTGATATTTCGTTGTTATGGATGGTTAGTTAAATCATAAATGTTAAATCATAATTTGTTTGATGTTTGTAAATGTCGCTTATTAACAACATAATATCTGAAAAGCTGAAAATCTACTAAATATGAAACTAGATTCAAAATAATATCAAACCAAAAATCAAGCACCAGTAAAACAGAATTGTTGTCATGTCTGAATAACAGGATAAAACAACAGCTAGGACCAAAGCAATTAGGAGGTAAAGTAGTTTACAATGCGGCAGCAATCTCGTAATATCCTATTACAAGGATAATGTTGGAAGACCGTTGGTTTTTAGTGGATATTCCACAAGCGTACATACTTGCTCTGAGATATGATACGATTACAGAAGTGTATAAGTTGATATACCTACTTAGTCTACTGAGGTGAGATTTTTCTTGTAATGAAGTAAGTTCTAAGGACATAAACGTAATGGTAGATCGCAAATGATGAATCCTATAGAGAAATATGGGTGACTGGTATAATACCAACGTGGCAATGAGGTTGCCATCAGGTCTCGACTATAGGGACTTATATGAACATTTGGACATGTCCTCTAACTATTGACCTAAGGAGGACAGGAGGTATCTATCGAGTTTAGAAGAAGACCTCAGACCAATTTTAAGCATCATACGGCTGGTAAATGAACCAAAGCATATCCCAGCTATTGCTTTCAACTAAGATACTAAAGTACGAGTACTGTGCCATTAATAATGCAACCTATCCAAGTTGCTAACTTTAATTATCGTTGAGTTAGATAAATAGGTTGGTAAAACAATTTGTAACTTTGCCTATGAACAAAATAATATACTTGTTCATAAATGTTTGTTTCGGGAAATGCAATCAGGAAACTTTAGCGATGCTGAAAATATACTTCAGAACACGTGAGAAGCAATTTGTTATAATGTATCGACTTAAATCTGTTTGTGACTGAAAGAATATGTTTCTCCGCCTCCATGTTGTTCTGTTAAGAGTTTTTAGATATTCTCGCGATGTTATTTCATCATCACACTCAGAAAATGTTTTCAGATTTGGCTAATATAAAAAACTGTTTTATGAATATCGGAGTCCCAAAACATAAGAAATATCAAATTTAGCAATACTATTTAACTTCTATAAGGACTCTATAATAAAAAATGTTTTTTTTAAGTGACTAATGCATTCCAAATTTGAAATCCATGTTCTTTCTAATGTCAGCCCTGGTCGTAACTGTCGTAAGTCACACCCAATAAACTTTTATTGCGACATTTAAAAATCAACCCATAAAAAATGCCGTAGTATTTTTGGTAATTGGAAAGATTGATTTAAGTTATAAAATGATAATGACATTAGTTTTCTTATGAAAATATAGTTTAGTCTACATGGATCGTAATTAATGGTTAAGAACAATTTATTATCCTGATAGTAAATCTTTTGTAGCTAAATTTCTAGATCAGCAGTTTATTCATAGGAAAATATCTGAAGTACGAGTACATCCAAGAATAAATTAACTAACAATGTTGAAATATAATCGACTGAAGCAATTAGAATGAGTTGTAATAATAACGGTCATAATTTAGATAGGGTTCCGATTGAAATGCTAATTAAATCTTTGGATCATTGATCTGAATTTGATACCGTTGGATTGGAAAATTGAACGAAAATAAATTAATGTAATGTTAACCCTGTTATTGCTTGAGGTAATGGACAAGTAACCAGGTCTAGCTTTGTTTCGGAAAATGTTACTTTATTTTACAAATTATAATAATAATAATATCCTTTATTGTACACCAAAAAAAAAATTATACATTTATGAAATGACAATAATAAAAATAGAGATACAAAAGGCGGCCTTATCGCTCAGCAGCGATCTCTTCCAGGCAACCTAGGGCTTCGAAGTTAAAGATATAAGGAAGAGAGAAGGTAGGGTGTACCACATAAAAGAGAAAATCAGGAAGAGAGAAGATATAATAAAAGTATTTAATAATAGCGATGAGATTGGAGAAGGAGAAGAAAACAAAGCCGAGGAAAATTAAGATTGAGATAGTTATTTCTCCGATACAATTATTCTTTCTATATTTTCTAAGATCAAAGAAGTTATTATGGATCTTACAGCACGAAGCTTAACGTATAGGTATTTTTAAAACTTCTTGAAGCATGTTCGTTGAAATCCTACTTTTCAAAGTCTTTAACATGATCATCATGGTTTTAGTGAAGTCTGACGGTTTAACACATGTTAATGGAATTAATACCTGTCAGTCGACGACACCCTTTTTAAAACCAAAATATTTTAATGGATATCAATTACAAGAGATGCTATTTAGTAAGTTGGTTAACTGTTGACATGTTTAGAAGTTCATGTGCTCTCTTTATTTCGTGAGAATTACTACCAATTACAATAAGACTCTTTTTTATCACCGTAGATTCAAATTTACTGCCTGTTTTAGTAACCTAAGTAGATTACCATAATCTTGGCATTATCGTTACTTAGTAAGGTGTAGGCTGCGTTCGGACCTTTTCATTATTTCTCGTTGCGATTTTATTTACCTTATTACCCTGTTTAGTAAATATTCTGTTTATAAAAAATAACTTTACTTAATTTATTCATTTTTCTGTCATTGCTTTTCTTCTTTCTCTTTCTTACAATTTATATTAACATTATAGGTATCCATGAAATTTTTAGTTCTCTTTATTACAGTTTTTAACAATTTTCTTTTACAGTTGTCTGATACCGTTATGACTATTCTGAGAATCATTATAGTTAAAATAAGTTTGCAATCATTTATGAATACCTTGAAGAAGCTGCTTTTCTTTGATCACACTACAAAATATTACTTTCCGGTATTAGGTATAAAACTAGTTCTCCAGATAGAACATGAAATAAAGAGAAAAATGGTTTCTAGTAAATTATGCATTATGATGACGAAAAACATCGTATATTCAATGTTACATTTGTGCAAGTACCAATCCTACGAAAAGTGTCGTGCTTAGAATATGGAAGGGCTAATTCTCTCACAGTCTCTAGATATTGCTCTAAAGTGGAATTTAATAGTGGTATCGAAGACGGTGACACTACAATGACTAATGATCTGAAGGGATAATACTTAATTGATCATACAAAAGTCATCAATAAAGTGCGTCATCTGTTCTGCATATTACATGCGAAAGGGCCCTTACTTCCAGCCTTAACCGTAAAGATCAATTTCAATCATCAATATTACTAACAGTTACATAAATTGTTCGATATGGCAGCACCGATTTAGAGGATCGCGTATAAATTTATTACCGCCCTTTCCCAAGTTATGTTGGGTAAGAGAGGACCCAAGTTATTGCACTTAGGGTTATCTTATGAGAATCAAGGTTTTATTGATTGCGTACTTACAAGTTTGTTAATAAGATAAAAGTTGCACTTATGTGGATTAGTAAAAAGATTTACGAAAACATAGCCACCTCTGAATTTGATGTAGATAGTACTGAATTATGTATGTGAAAGAAAATTAAAGGAAAGGGCTAGGAAGTAATGTGATGCAGTTATACTGAGTAATAACTAAAAAAAATACGTATGTATATTATAGAAACGATGAATACGCTATCAGTAGGCATGGCTAAAATCAAAGAGTTAATTTTCGTATTATCAGAAAAACGAAATATCCATAAAGTTGTCGAGAAAAAAATATACAGTATCTTTTTTTTAATATCTGTAAGTACCTAATTATTGGGTGTCAAGTTCTTCCACACTCTGTCATTTTTGCAATGGAAAATGCGGTAACATTTTCATCGGAGCTTATGTCGTTGAAGGAGAGACTTATAAAATTTTATGGTCATACCCGGACTTAGTTGGAGCGGTTTACAGTGGCGTCTCCAGTATTAAGTTCGTATTCTTTTATCTGTTTTCACAACGTCGGCTTATTGTATCTATTTTGTTGCCAGAAAGTCTTTATGCTACTGTATACTTTTCAATTTTAAGTTTAAATGTATTTTATTTCAGCATTTTGTCATGCCGCAAGGCAGGAGCTGCAAAATATGGTGTTGAATGTGCGATAGCATTTCTTTATAGTTTTATTTTGGAGTTTTGGTGTGAATATGGATATCAAGTGACTTCAAAATGGTCGATGCGGATATTTTTCGATTATACGAAGAAAAGGTCTTTCTAATCTTAATTATGGATGATCTATCAAATTTTGCATCATTTAGTTAATAGAAACTAAGATGCCTGAATTTAAAGCCATGTCTTTAAAGCGATCCCAATATAGCACTATACCTATAAAAACATTATTTTTACATTTTCATCATACTGTACATTTCCAATTTTATCAATTTTGTTCCCCTCTTTTATGGTATTAATAAATGCCAAGGGAAATATGCAACTACAATTACTTTATGTGTATAAGTAATTAAAGATATTAACTGACATCGAAAATACTTAATTGAAGTCTCTCAATATAGAACAAAGGCAAAATAATTTACCCTTAAATTTTACAATATCGTTTAACATTTTATATAAACGTCGGTTTGAATTTCGATTTAGGGGTAACATTTTAGATATTTCATCCCAGTTCCAATATAAATGGACTGAAAGTGGCGTGCGGTCCCTAAAAAGAGAATACCTTACATTCTGAAATTTAAACTGTTCGTTGAAATTTAAGAGCGTTATACACCGTGGAAATATAAATCATTTCTGCGCGTAATATCCCGTCGGGAACGCAATTTCACGGCATTCAAAAATCGCGGTATCGTTGCCGCAAACCGCTGTTGTGTTGCAGCTGTAGTTTCTTTGTTCGATTGGATTTTGGAGAATGCAATCTTTCAAGGAATTTTCCATTAGGCATTACTCGCAGTTTGATGTAGAGGGTGCAGAATTGGAAGATAAATCGCCCGGAATGTGCAACCTTGGCAGCTTAGAGAATGAATCAAAGGAAAACTGAAGTTGTGCAGCCATTTTTATTGAGCTCTGTTGATTGTTGCAAGCTAAAAGATTGCTTTGTTGATTAACTTCGCAACTAATAAATAGGTAAATTTAAATATAATCTGGTTGCTACTATACTTTGAGAAATTAAAACAGCTTTCTCGAATTTCACGAAAGATTATATGGCATCACCTATTTTCTCACAGTATGGTTACGGTCGTCATGAGATTAAAATATAAGTATCTTAATTTCCGTTATAATCAGCGTTACTCTTTATGTTTTCCTTAAATCACAAGCAAAACTATTTTTATTCCGAAAAAATTAATCTCTCGCTGTGTAGTTATTGATTTGGTATTGAACATTACCTTGAACGTCTAAGGGAGTTCATCAAATGTTTTCAAAGGCACATTGAGAGTCAAAGTTAGCTATGATAAGGTTAAATTAACTTATTAAGTCAATAGTCCTGAACAAAAAAGCAACGCTTAAAACTCTTTAATTACTTTTCTTAGGATTGCGTCAATGACATTTTTTTCAAGTCTCCCCTGAATGGTCATTAGTTACGAAAACCGTGGAATAGCTAATTAGGTCTCGGGAATAAGCCAGTGCCATTACGGCTCAAATCGTCGACTCGGCAAAAGTAATCCAGGTTATCCTTGAAAAAAAATGGGAAAGAAAACGAATGTATAATGTATCTTTTAACAAGGTATAAGCGACGAGCGATTTCATTTTATTCTTTTTATTTTATGAAAAAAGTGGCCAAGAACGGCAAAAAATATTTCAACCGTTTCAAGATTAATAAAGTATATTTATTTTTTTATATTCATACAAAAACACTATACATTAGTTGCCTATTATGTATATCTCTGCACTTTGCGTAATTCATTTACCTGTTAGTGTAAAATCTATTAATATAACATCTAGAGCCCTTTTAGGGTCTCTGACCTTAAATAAGTATTGTTATTCCTTCTTTGAATTACTATTGAAATTATTTCATGAAATGTTTATTTTATTAAAAACAGTGATCTATTTATAATGTTTCTAACGAATTTATAAATACGAGACTAGGTTTATAGTTTAATTTATTGGTTATTTAAATTGTGAAGTAGATAAACAAATTTATTCAAGCTTTAAAATAATACTGCTATCAGTGAATGTTAAATTCAGTACCTTAATTTTCTACTTTGATTTGTGAATAATAAACTGCGCATTCCAAATTGAATTTTATCTTTAAACAATTGACTGTGAAATCGTACTGTTTTCATTATGACATGTAGTAAACTGTCTTCTTATACATATTAGTTAGTTGATTTCCTCTAAATAATAAGGGGAGTTAAGTTCACAGTTAAGTCACGCCTTTAAAAATGTTATAGAAAATGGCCCAATGCACAAGTTTCACTACGTTATTTTCATTTATGGAACTAAATTACAGTGATGCAGAATTTGACTTACGAGTAGGTTACTGTTTTTATATAAGACATTGTAACGAGGTATTTTTTTAATTCCGGGCTGGCAGATGAATTTTCTTTTAAATTTAGAATTTGAATCATTTGAAATTTGAATATTCAGAATTGCTTTGGGTTCTGAAAAATCCATCTAACAGCATCAGTACTAATAGAGTCTTTGATGTGGAAAGAAATTATTTTAAAATATTGTTATTATAATTATTATTGAAGTGAGTGTCGTAAAATTATTCTGAAGTGGTTTCACCCAAATCTTACTACAACCCACCCCTGCAGAAGGGGTATCCTGAATCCTCAATTTAAGGTAGTATTTTCTACCCCGTATCAACATTAGTATTTAAATGTAAATATTTCTACATATAAGCTCGCCTAACTTCTACAACTTGTACCAATCAACGCGAAAAGAAAAGCTATTCGGTCGTTGCATGATTTACGAGTGGGTACGTTTTCCGGAAAAAATATGCCACTAATTAAGCATCCGGGACTATACGAGTAGCAGTTTAGGTTTTTCACATATGAAGGATTCCCTGCGTTTTATGTATGCAGTTAGTATTCTCTTTGGTCCTTTGAAATAAGTCTGAATACTCAACAGTGCGAGGCGGAGTAATTTCTGCATTTAAAATGTGGGTTAGTGAACTTACATTATTTTAACTTTGGATGTGAATAGTTAAGCCTTTCACATTTCTACTTACATTAATGGTGAATTAAAGACCTTAGAAATGTTTTGGAGAATGAAAGAGTATTCAGAAAAAATAGGGATTGCCTAAAAGGCTGGTCTTTTGCAGTTAATACTAAACTAAATAACACTTTTCTCAGATTTTGTTTTACTGTTAAATAAGTGTTAATTTTCCTTACATTTTTGACTTTATAAAAAAAGAACAAACGAATACGCTTGGAAAAATGCGACTAAAAACCCTTAGAAGAAATTGATATATTCTTTGTTACAATAAAATAATATGTCTGTACTCTGTTCATTATAATTATGCTGCATATTTTCATTACTAATAGGAACAAAGGCAAGTTATTAGATTAACAAAAAACGTCCAAATTATCTTAGAGCATTGTAAATTAAACCTTAAAAATAAATAAAATAACATTCAAATTCCGAAACAAATTCTTTTAAGACCAGATAACTATTGAATGTTAACACTCACTCGCCTTTGCGTCTTCAGTTAAAAGGTGAATAGCTTAACCTTTTCCTCGGCTATCCTGAAACTAGACATTGTGCAAGCTGAACAAAAATCTCAGAATCAGTTAAAATGAACCTTACTGCTATTGTATTTAAAGCGTTCAGGCTAGCAAATTTAAATATGCAGAGCTCCTGCATGCACAGACAAAGTTGTGTCTGTTGCTTCAACGAAATTGAACTTTATGCCATTGCAGTAAGGGTGTTTGAGTTTTTAATGTGTGTTTGTCAGTTCTATTCAGGTTCTCAGCGTTTCCACAGGAGCAGAGTCCTTTCATTCCCGTGCTTTTTAACCGGGAGCTGCAATTATAGTTAGCGTGTCTCGGGACTGTTATTTTTTAGGGTTCTCTAAAGTAAAGTTTACCTATATATTAATACGAGAATATTTAAAATTTTAACCTCTTTTAAAGAATTATTTGAACATTGAGAAGAAGTTCAATAAGAAAGAAAGAAAAATGCTAAGACCAAAAAATATATAGACTCCGCCTTCAGAACCAAAAAGCGTAGTCAAAAAAACAACGTCAATAATAACGTATCCTGTTACATTGCTCGTCAGATCGAACTCTGTGACGTATGTTATATCGTAAAAGAAAGAGAAATACTGACCTCCCTCCTTTGTTCTGAACACTAAGTTTATATACTTTTTGGTCTGAGGAAAATGATTAAGTATATTCATCACCATCATCATCATCTTATAACTGTTCCACTGCTTGATTTGGGTCTCCTTTCATAGCGTGTGGGGTACAGACTGAGTGCATTTTAAAGAAGCTACTATATTGCGACTATACATTTATGTCTTCATCTATGTATGTCTGTATGTATGTTTACATCTTTAGTATGTTTTAAAGTTCAAACAGCTTGACGGATTAGGTATCATTGTATTTTTCTTCACTTTCCTCTACCTAAATATATTGTGTCACAAGTTTCGTTACATTTAATTTTGTGATTCTTAATGATGACATAAGTTTTTTTTTAATTTTGTAAAGAACCCAAGTTCGTTTCGCGCTATTCCTGAGCTATTTTGAAAAGATTTTCACCTTTTGTAACTACACCTCGTCAGGCACCACTCTTAGTGTTTGTTTTAGCAACAATACCTTTTATTCTTTATTGTTACTTTGAATCTCGGTAATAGATACTTTCATTTCCCACTAATTGTTAATTAAGCTTAAATAAAATGAATTGTTCTTTATACAGTTACTGTATTAAATTGTACGGAGATTTATTTATTCGTAGGTGTTCCAATAGTTGCAGGTTTTTTTAAGAATCTTGCAATGAAAAATTATTTTTTTAATTTTACTGCATCAAATTTATGTTTTACGTCAGTGGGATTGGGATTAAAAATTTTAAATTCAAAATATTTATTTCTAAGCCCAAATCACATCCCTTTAAATAATATGATGATTCTACAAAATTAATTACATATTGTAAATGTTTTTTTACGCTATATTTTATTACTGCACTAAAATCATAATTTTATTTGAACTTCAAATACCTGACATTTGTCGTCTCGAAACCTCTTTAAATTTCCCTTATTTTTTTTGTTTGTTGTATGATATGTGAAATTAAAAAGTAGAATATAGAATAGTCGTTTTTAGGGTTCCGTACCTCGAAAGGAAATAACGGAACCCTTAAGGGATTATCTTTACTATCCAGCCGTCCGACTGTCTGCCTGTCGGTCCGTTTGACAACACCCTTTTGTCTAACGAATATGGTGACATTTTCATATAAACATATTGACATTTATATTTGTTTAAACTTAAGTAAAGAACGTGGTTATATGAGTACAAACAATGTGAACATAACTTTACAAGACTGGGAATACACAACAAAGAAAATGAGAAGAAATGTATAATATTGACATAATCAAAGTCAACTTCATTTCATCTAATATTAGCTAGCAGTAATATCTCACATTCCGCTTGGCTATGAAAGAATCATAATACTGTCAGACCTGCAAAGCTCTGTTTATTTTACTGGGTAGAGGTCATAACATACTGAATACTAGAGTAGATAGAAACAACCTGCATCTAGCTGTCGAGATTCTGTATGTAATCAAGTTATTTATCAATGATATTATACAGAAGAAACAGGTATAAGCGTAGTTCGCGTAAAGACACAAGAACAACTTAATTTACATGTTTTTTGTTCAGAATATACTATTGATGGAATAACGGTAAAGACCATCACCACTTTTTGGATTTTCAGTTACGAATATCATAGAGTTAAAGTATAAAATGTCGTTACTTTTAAATTGAAATTAAATTATGATAACTGATTACGTCACATCTTACTAAACAATATACCTAAATCCTGTAGATATTGACAGAGAGAAGAGTATTTCTTACTGTTTATAATTTGTATGGTGCTGTTTTCGTTTTCCCACTTCGTGTAGTCATAATTGTGTTGGCCAATACGTGACAGATTGCATTGCATAATATTTCCGTTGGCCATTGCATAATTTTTCCGTAGATAAACTTTGGTTATCTCCATATCACGATTTATTATTATTAGAAACTAATTCATCAGTGGAAACTACCCTATTGTTGATCGAAACGTAGCAAATGCTCTGTATATAAAAATAATTAAAGAGGGATTCCGAATACAACTTCGAGTATATTTATTTTAAAGGAATATGGTTGAAAATGATCGGTTTAATTTCCAGAGTTCACTTCAGCAGAAACTGTTTATTTTATTCTGAAATTTCATTTCACGGGAACCAAACCGCGCAATAAACAGACTTTATAGTAGTTGTTACGATCTCGAATTTTGCTTCTGACACATTTAATTAGAGAAGTGACTATAACTGCACTTCGGGTCGGTGTAAAGTTTTTATATAAAATCGTTTAGTGGGACCGCAAGGAAAGTTAAATGCAATTATTTAAGGAAAAACTGGAATTGATCTTCAAATTTCTGAGAATTATATGTACCAATAAGGTTTTTTTAATAAAAACATGGGATAAAATTATGCCGTTGCAAGTTCATTTCTTTGTTGTTATGTGATGTTAGTTAATTGTTTATGGTAACTCATTTGTCACGACGACTTAAACTATAATGTTGTTAGAATAATTCCATCTTTATGCAGCAATAAAAGTAATTATTTTTGTTTTATAATTCGTCAGTATAAATCACAGAATAAAAAAATTTTAAATGAGCAGAATAAATGATTAATAATGTTAAACACGTAACATTACCACACATAAACAAATGGTGACAAATTCACAACATTCATATAATACCGATTTTTCTTCGTTAGCCTTATAGTGTATCAAAATTTTAAGTCCAATAAATCTTGAAATAATACGAAATAAAGCGGCAAATTATAAAAATATCAAATCTCAAAGGAAGTACTATAAATCCGTTCACATTTCACAGACTCCAATAAGGAAATCCGGAAATTCTCGAACAAGTGTTCTCTTTGCTTTGAGATAATCGTTTTCTTTCCTGACCTGAGTTAAGATTTCCGACATTACCTTGAAGTTTTTCCTTGTCAGACTAAATTTTGTGTTTACAAATAACTTTTCTAAGCCTTTTAACGACACAATGAATCTTAAGAATATCAGTCTTACGTACACCTAGCTGTTTGAGCTTAGGATTAGATTTAGGTTTATGATGTCACAGAATTAAAGGACCCTTCCACTAGTCACATAAGAACCTTTAGTTTCAACTGGATTATCCAGATCAAAGCGGCCTTCGCCTAGAAAGACCCTTGCGCAAATATTATTATAAATAATATATTTCGAATAATTTTAATGATTTCAACAAAACTGATATAAAATTTGTAAATAGTACTAGTAGTATTTGTAGTATACTATTAATCCACTACATAAAGATTGTAACTGAAATAACAGTTTCTATATGCGTCTCAGTTGAGCTCAGATATTGTTGAAGGGTTTAAAAGAGACGTAAGAATAAATGAGGTACGAGTACGTCTTGTAGACTCAATTCTTAAAAGAGTAAAGTAGAATCTTAGAGTAGAATCATAAATGTCAAAGCCACAAAAGAGACTGCTGAGGATAAAAAGACTTCTACCGTGGGTCAATATAAATCGTTAACGCAAGGCTCTTGCTAAGGCTTTGAAGACGCCTGCAGGCGCAATTATTACGAACGAACCGACAAACCGTTCCTCACGGTTCCTTTTCCCTGTTCATGTCTACCATTTATTAAGTTTTATATTAAGACCACTAACCCGTTGGTACTTTGCCTCATGAAATCTATTCTACATTTTCATTTACTAACTAGTATATTACTATTATTATTGAGTATATTATTACTATCATCAGGACCATAGATACTCGTATGATCTGCTTGAAATGCTTCCAATTTTTTGTCTAAACATGACATGATCAACGTACTCGTATTTAACGCAGAGAACAGGCAAAAAATTGGTATTTAAGCATGTACAAAACAATTTAGTAAGACTGAAATACACCAATAATGTCACCGAAATTGACATCAATTTGAATTATTCAAAAACTAAAATTTAAAACTGGCTGGAATATAGTCATGAACCGCATCATCACTCACATGCTTTAAGCGTTTTGTTCACCGGATATGAAAGGTGCGTAAAAATATGTGGAAATCGGTGAAAAACCTTTTCAACTGCCGCGTAAATAATTTCTTTTGTGACGCGTGACCGAAACGGGATATGCAGTATCAAGAAGACTTTTGCGCTTTTGTTTTTAAGCCGTGTATTGAATATCTGTGTATGGGTACCTATGACTATATTATTGTTGGCTTTAAACCTTACCTTTAACCCTTATTCTAATGTGTTTTTATTTCCTGGAGTTACGCCAGAATTACGTTTTGAAGCAATCGAAGTTGTATACACAAACCGTATTAATATTCTGCGATTCATAAATGACTTCCGAAAGAAAAACACAACGACGGTATTGTAATCTTAAGATTCACGACAAGATGTATATGGGGAAAGAAAAACAACATAGAGAAAAATCATTAAAAAATGAAAACGTAAAGAACCTTGGATTTTTGTAATATGAAAGTAAAGAAATTAAAAAAGTGAGTAAACACACATACACAACTTTGAAAGAAACAAAGAACGAAGAAACTAAAACAGTTATTAGTAAAGTAAATATTAGAAAACAAAATACTATAAATGAAGTAGTTTATTTATACCGATAAAAGTATAGACAAGTATTAGGTACGTAAAGTAAATAATCACATCACTTACTGGGCTAAGTTTTAAATCAGATGCTACAGTGATAAGCTTAGATTTAGCTTAACTGTTACTACGTGACTACGCATTTGATCACGTGATTTCCACGTTTATTTATGATCCTATACATGAACATAATTTTAAAGATGCTAAAGATATAATAGATAGAAAGATAGACAGATACTAACTCGATTGTGGTTCTTATTTGTATAGGGAATTAATAAAATGCAGTATGTGTATAAAAGTACGTATGAAACTTTACAATTTTACAATTGATAAACGCAATATTTGGTGAAGAAACTGATTTATAAGTGAAAGACGATGGAAAGTGTAAACAAGTAGACTTAGAAGCATGAAAGCTAGGAATGGAAATAATAATCTCTGTATGTATGAAACCCTTTATACAAAAGTTTTCAACACTTTAAGAGTGAATGTTTAATCATTTAAAGGAGTAAAATAGGGCAAAAAAATTGTGCTCCCGGTATTTTTGAACTACAACGAATTGCCATAGCAACTACCACTTTTAGAACATTTTAGTTTAAAATCGATATCGTATCAATACGCAATTATCACAAGTTCTCTAAATGAAGCCGTCAAATTGTACAATATAAACTTTATAGCACTTCAGTAGAAAATAATGGCGGACAAATTGCAGGACATGAAAAGGCTGAAATAAAAACATTTGTTAATGCTTTCATCGACTGCCTTTATTGCCATTTTACCATATTGACGGTTATAAAGCTTTTGTAAGGTAATGTAACAAAAGACCATGTGGTTACATTCCCTATTATTCTTAATGAATAATGGTTTTGGGATTCATTTGAAAATGAGAATAAAGTTTTTATTTTATTTTTAACTTTTTATAACAGAACAGAACTCTAAAAACCTCTATAGTTACTATTAAATTGATATACATTTTTATACATACAAATACATTTAAAAAAAAAAAAAAAATTTTATAGCGTTACACACGTTTAGCAGGCAAAAAAAATATCTTTGTGATATTTTCAGAATTCAACGAAACCGATTAATTAAGATAAACAGGTTCGTCAGTACAAAACATTACCCTACATAATCATTTATTTCTTGGAATATCAATTAATATCTAACCATAAATCGCAGCCGCAAGCCGCGGCGTTAAGCCGCGTCGCTTGAATCCACCATGAAAGGCAACCTTCGTCCTATTTTCTCAGTAATGAAGTATTCAACGCGCACGTACGGACGTCGCCGTCGGCGCAATTTACAGGCTAGTATAAACATATTATAACATTTGCATTGTAGAACATAGTATCTCAACTGTAGAATTCACTACATCAAGTTAAAAATTTACCAAGACTAACCTAAGGCTTACCTACAATCATCTTGGCATTTTCGAATCCTATCAGAATAATTTTCTAATAAGATAAGATCGTTGGAAGTTTTCATAACTCTTTAAGTTTCTTTTCAAAAGTCTAACAAACTATCTAAGTTGCAGACATATTATTTAAATAGAATTTAAATTCCACCTATCGCTACAGCTTTACAACTTGATACTTTGTATAAATTACTACATATACGAAAGCATTTATAGAATACATTGAATGTATAGCGTAGTATAAAGTAAAAGCGTTAATGAACCAGCTTTTGACATCGGCTAATCGCATGCCCTCGCCTCGTTACGAAGGCCATGACATCACACGATAATTGATGTGCGATGGACGAGAAATTGCTAGCAAATACGATTAAATTTGGGCGTGATGTGGGGAATCTGTTTTTTAAATATATGGGGCCTCTTAAAGCCTGGTAGTTTAAGTTCTAAACGGTCGACTTAAAAGCAACTGAGGATGGTCTATAGATCGTAAGTGACATCAATTTGGTGGAGCATGGTTAAAACATTTGAAATGATAAAGACATCATTGCAATGTGCTGAAAACTTTATCAGAAACAGCTGTTTTTCAAAATTTGAGAGAAAACTTACATTGTGAACATAATTCGCTACGTAAATTTACAATTTGTAACAGAATTAAACGAAGTATAAGCTGTAATACGTGATTCGAAGAGTTTCTGGTTTATTACGTCACTATACGGAAACCACTTGACAGATTAGAATACATTAACAGCTTTTAGTAGAAATCAATACAACAATATGGAATGCTTACGACCCAACTATAGGAAAAATTTGTTTAAGTCGTTAATTTCAAAATATTTTTTTTGTTGCTCAGAATATAATTTAATTTAAGTTAATGTAAGGAAAACTAAAATCTTAGTTTTAATCCATGCTCAATACGACTTAAAATTTAGATTACAAATCTGTACGCTATTTAACAACGTAGTAAAATTTATGAAGACATCAAATTAAAACTTGTAATTGTTTCAGAAATCGAACTTAGACCAATAAAGGACAGTTGAGGTGAGAGCGATTAAACATTGAACCTTCGTAATGGGGACCGATTAGTAATGATAGGTCTCATCAGAGTAAAGGTACACAATAGTTGTTAGAATTACTTCAACAAGTTTTGTTTTGTTTGATGAGATTTGATAAGAAAGTTACATACCTACGAGAATTCAGACGAAATAACAGTTTCAGTAAATTAGTTTGTTGGAGAATGATTGGATTACTTCATGGTTTCGGATAATAATACAACTTTAATATTTAATAGAACACCTAATATAAAAACACATTTTGGATATAAAACTACATATTTAGAGCTCTTACACTTTATTAATTACTGATAATATTAAAAACAAAATTGTAGAAAAATGAAGTTACTTTTAATGAAAAAAGATAAACGACATTTACAATCATAGAAATCTTAACAACTATAAAAGAAATGCGCAATGGAATCTAAGCAAAGGAAACTACTAAGAAAGAGTCGTCACATAAAAGAATCAGTAATGAAGTTACAATGTGATATAGTGAGTAATACTTAACATACAAACATTAAGTTAAATACAAGTGAATCCGAGGTGAGGTGACTGCAATCAATAGTGATTCAACTTCACCCAGTCAAGATTAATGCGGCTCTCCTCTGAAACTCGAGCTGGAACTAAATTTCCTCTATCAGGTAGAAGATTAATTGAGCAGGAATTAAAGTATCTACGGAATTCAATGGCAAATAAATTGCATACGGAGGATTCCCATCTTGCGGGCCCATTATCTTTGTAATTATTTACTCTTGTCGGAATCTTGTGGTCGGAATCGATACTGACAAAATAATAGATTAAATAATTAACTACTTGTAACAAAATAAATAAGCGAGTGAAAAGTAATTATCACTTGTTGTGGTGAAGGAAAATACTGTGAGGAAACCTACACACCTGTGAGTTTTCCCTAAAGTTCTCAGAGGTGTGTGAAGTCAGCCAAGCCGCACTTGGCCAGCGTGATGGACTATGGCCTGTACCCCTCACACTGTGAGAGCAGACCCGACCCCAGCAGTGGGACAGTTCTGGGTTGTAATGATGATGCTGAACAAAATAAGTTCGTAATAAATTCATTATATGAAACATGAAATGTAATTGGCAAAAATATCAGAGAAAATGGAAAGATACCTAACTAATTGATTACTAAGTAGAGATAGTATTCAGTGAGCTATGATGGAGCGTATGAATCTCACACTTCAATCAATTTCTAAATGGAACGATGTTAGTCTTGTAAGTTTCAAAGGAACCTTAAATTAGACGTGTTTTTAAACATCAAAAGCGGCCTGTTCACCTTGGCCTTTACTCTTTAAGCCTTTATTTAACTTGTTTTTTGTCAGTTAACGTGTAGTTTTCTTAAAAAGTAGTTCAAAAAGCTTTTGATGTAATATGATTCAATCTCAATTTTTATTTCTTTCATTATTTTATACTAGACGACGCCCGCGACTTCGCCCGCGGAATAGTACTCGTAATTTAAAAAATATTGGATTTATCCCAAGGGAACCTATAATCGGGATAAGATTAATCCTATGTCCTATTCTTGGATGCAAACTATCTGTGTGTCAAGTCTTAGCTTAATCCGTTCAATGGTTAGGGCGTGAAGGATTTAATATCCAAATTTCTTTAGAAACTTTCACATTTATATCATGTTAGTAGGATTGCTTTAGCAATATATTGCGTTACACTTCTCTGAACGACAGTGTTACTTAACTGACTTAAATGATGAATTGCTGAAAAAAGAAACAAAAAAAAGGGAAACGAAAGAAATGAAAATAAGCCAGAAGAAAAAGCAGACTTCGTAGGGACTTTTCGTAGATGAGAAACTTTAAAATCACGCATCATAAGATTACTATACGCGTCTTATGATAGTAATCTAAAATTAACTTGTAGCGGAAATCACGGCTGTAAAGAAATCAAGACATGCTTTCTCAGTTACAATTTACCTGAACAAGAAAAAGTGAAGAAGAAAGAAGAAAACGGTTTAATTGCAAAATAAATGTGACGCAGCTTATCGGTGTGTTAACAAGGGATGTGCGCATCATTAATTTCGTTGAAGCGGCCCCGTTCGTCGTCGGAAGGGTCGTTTCCTTAACTCTTGATGATTTAGGGCCTGAAGTGTTTTAAAACAGCTTATGTGCCGAAATAGGTAACGGGAAGTTACCTGATTGTGTCTTAAAAAATAGTACCTACTTGGACAAGAGAAAAAAGTAAGGCTTTCACAAAAGTCGTTTTTACGTGTATTAACTTAAAAGTTTATTGCTGCGTCCAATATTTGTCTTTTTTATAACATTCATAAAAATTTAAAGGAATTAAAAATCGGAGCAAATAAAAATGTGTTTTCAGGATTAACAATTCTTTTATCTACTGAAGCACCAAAAAACCGACTATGTAAACTGCAATAACGAGTAAATGTAACTTACAATTAAGGTAAATAATAATTACAAATACAATAACGAATTGGGTCAAACCAAACAAGATGGGTATCAATATTAATAAACACAAAAGTATATTAATTGTGCGACCCATTGTGACTTGTGATCTCGTACGTAGGGCCTCAATTACTTGAAGTGTAATTAATGGCAATGTGTCCCCGGAAACGGAAACCTTTGTCGCTGGTCGTATATCCGGTGAGCAACGCTTAAAGCCTGTTGACCGGCTGTTTTCCAATTGCTTAGCTTAACGGAATTCTGTTCCTTATTGTTAAGTAATTAGTGTTCAAATTAGAAAATGGGAAGTTTACGTGAAAAAGGAATATAGGAGAATTGTATATACGTATTTTTTTATCAAGATTGACATAATCCTTTTAATATTGTTTTATGTATTTACAATAGATGAGAGGTCATCATTGCAGATTTTTTTTGTATGGTCCCAAAATATTCGTTCATGTTCGTTGAAAAACATTAAGTTTCTAGCTCTAGTATGATTTATGTACATTTTTTATTTTAGGCTATAATTGTACAGAATAAAGTGACTTTTTGTATTTTTTTGCAAACAGTTTTTACATCAATATCCTCAGTATCTCCCTTTGAGAATTGTGGGTAAACTGTTCCAAAATGAAATGGTACGATAAGAACATCTCTCACTAATTCTAATAAATATTTTCTGCTTTTATTTACCCAATAACTTTATTTTTCGTGTTTGTCTTCACAACTGTCAATTCTAATATGAACCCCCTTTACCCCAATTACCCCCTTCCCCACCACTTCCGTTCATAACACCACACTCCGCGCTTTAAAGCGAAAACAAGTGAACAATTTTCCAACAAAAACTATGTTTATATTGACCAATCCTTTGTAAAAGCTTTAGCGAATTGCGCTGATGCATTTTGACCAGAGAGTAACGAATGCGTAGACGTGGCTAAGCTTATTAACACATTTTTTTTTAACTATGGCATGCCAAAAGTTCGCTAATTTTTTTAAAGAAATCAAGAAAATCTGTATGTATGTATGTATGTATTTCCATGTCTTTGGCAGGCTCTACATTCCATATGGTTTTACGGACTCCAATATGTAAGGATCTGGTAAAGTTATTTGATTCGCTCCATATCGAGACATTTGGTATTCTATTTTTTATTACGTCGCCTTCAACTCCCACAAAAATATTTTTAGTAATTGGGCGTTTCGTTTTTTTAATGTTTATTTATTCTTAAAGAACTACATATTAGTGTCTATTACTTAATTATTGAATAACACCTAGATCATAAATTCTGTAAAATATTTTTCCCTTTTTGCTACTGGCATTTCTAAACATGACGCTACTATGAATTGAACGATGAAAATGTATTTTTGCAGTAACTTCGTTGCGGGATATTATTCAAAGAACGTAGGAGTAAAGGAATGAAGTAGTTTTGATCCTATCATTTTGCATTCATTTTGCTCTGCTTACATAATGAAAAAACTATTTAGCTTTGTCCACTTTGAGTGGAATCTGAAAGGATTTTAAAATCCACTTGGTTTTGATGGAACTTAATAAAACAGGCGATAATAAATATGCAATTATCTCGAATCTCTACTTTTGACGTGAATGGGTGAATTTCCCGCGACCAAAAATTGCGTGGCATCGATGAAATCGGTATTAAAAAACATAGTTATGATGTTCTAACATTTTTTTTTATTTAGGTGATATAGTAACCTATGTGAGGCACTAAATATTTTATTATTAGGATTAACAGGTACTTCAAAAAAAATTTTTGAATCTCGAAATCTTTCATTGCCG
>LGAG01000947.1:13866-43919 GCA_001278395.1 Lerema accius | reverse complement strand
TAGCTTTGTCCACTTTGAGTGGAATCTGAAAGGATTTTAAAATCCACTTGGTTTTGATGGAACTTAATAAAACAGGCGATAATAAATATGCATATCTCGAATCTCTACTTTTGACGTGAATACATCTTTTTTGCTAACAAACGGGGGCAATCCTAAGTACCTACCTAATGATAACAAAATTCGGGGAGACAACTTTGGCGTGGTAGTTGTGAATCTGTATTCTCCATCCAAAATTAAATTATAGATCACTGGATAGCTAAACGATCAAAAACTAATTACAATAAGCGAGAACAGTGAAAAATTGCGTGCGTTGGAGAGGAAAGCACCGCGTTTGAAGTCATTTTACGACGTAAATACAAAAATAAAAATATTTTTTTTTTTTAAATAATCTGTAACATAAACATTAATTCAAGTACCTACACACAGTCATGTCCATGATAGCTATACCCATTTTTTTAACTTTTATCTTGGGAAAGGATTGCATTCTTGCAAGATAATAGGTAAAATATTAACGAAGTTAAACGTGAGTTGGCTATTTGTACATAAATAAAGTGTTAAACCACGGAAAAATAACTCTGAATGCAAATATAAATGTCTAGTTTCTGTGGCTGTCAGGCACAGATGGGTGACAGAGAGTGACATGCACGATTTGAACAATTTTCCGCGCTCACTACGAGTATTTTACAATATTTTTGTCGGCGATGCAACCGAGTATCCGTATTCGGAGTTCGAATTCATTTCACGGGTTAAAAAAAGTTTTCTCTATTAATGCTGCTGGAAAAAAAAGGGGCGAAAAAACTGTCGTAATATCAATGGTCGCTAATAATAATAATTATATGTTATGAATACATTTTTTTTCAGAAAATAAGTCTACACTCAGTCTTAGTTTGTCCTACGTGTTTTCTATGGCGCTAAGAATTGTTTCATTTATACGGACATAATAAGTTATGGATGTAATAAGTTATGAATATAAACCACAGACCCGATCTTCTAGTTATATAAAATTGTCGGTTGCGAAGTGATTTTTGCGCATCGTGTTATTAGTAGTTCTTAATTATAACCTAACAATTATGAGTAAATATTACAATGTTGTATTGAAATATAACGAATTATCCGAATCTAATATTCAATCCTAGTTAAATACATCGCAAAATTTGGCCGAATATCCATCGCATCTCTAATAAAAAAATCTCATACGACGTCATACCTACAAATCATACGTAATATTTCTCCGACAGTTTTTGTCGAATTGTACTCGTAGTTCTTATCGTAAGCTTTTATGTAGTTCAAAGAAGATTTCGTAGATGACGTATGGTGCTAAAAATTGTTGTAGTTATTCTGTCCTTTTTCTTTATAACGCTATCTTATTCTCAAAAATGAATGTGTAAAGTCCATATACAGATGCTGTGCCTTTTATGACCGAAACGAAAATCTATCTAACTTCAATTGGCTAAGAACTCTCTGAAGTTACGTGTACGCATATGCAGCATTTTCCATAAAGTTAATAAGAAGTTTGGTAGCTTCATAAAAAAATATTAATACTGCAGCGTAGAAGGGTATATAATATGAAATTCTAATAAACCCGTTTTTACCGAAACCCGAAATATAATAACGGTTTTATAAGTCACGGATACATAGTAAAATATTTCATTACAAATGTAATAGCACAGCCTACCTTTAATATTTTTCGCTGGCCCTAACATATTCTATTGCGAATATTGCGATACACAAATGCATTGAGCTCATAAATGGTACATCGTTTTCAATTCCGAACACGTACGAAAAAAGGTCTCAGACACCGGCTCGAATACAGTTGAGTCGAATAGCGCACACGCCGTGGTATTCATATAATCGCATACCGATTATTATTTTGCATCGAATACTCGAGTGCGAATACCGAATACCGCGCAAAGCGGAGACGTGCGATGATTCTCATACGACCTCCAGATACTTTCTCTACATGAATTGGAGCTATGAATACATGAATTTTAATGGAATATTCGTGATTAGTGGCGTTTTTAAAATGGAAAATGGAGTGAAATGTTACTGCATTCATACCTACGTATTATGGTTAGAAGTTCATAGTATAGTTAGAAGGAAAATTTGAATACGTAAAGCCCCTCTGAAGCTTAAATAAAAAACAAGTAAAACTTGAAAGATTCTTGTTTGTTTTGCTACGATTAAACTTTTGTTCAGTATTCATTTTTAACCGACTTCAAAAAAGGAGGTTTCTTAATTCGACCGTATATTTATGCTTTTTTAAGTGTGTTCGCCGATAACTTCATCGTTTATGTTTAATGATTATTTTTTTTGTTAGCAAGGAGATATCCCAAGGGTTATTCCATGATAAGGAAACCAGGTTCTGATGATAGCTACTTAGGGAAATCGAGAGGAACTTTCAAAAATCGTAGGGACAACTAATACCTTTGTTGATTTTTAATTGTCTTTTTAAGCACTACAATAACGTGAAAGTCTGGACGATCTGATGATGTCGCCGAAACATATTCGAGAGAACTCCTCAACTAGAAATCTTGATCGTTCTATCAAATGAAATAACGAAACTATTCAATTTTGTCCAACATTATAGATAACGTATATAACATAATTTTATAATAATATATCTTTAATTTTAACTAAACCAGTTTAATTTCAACAGTTCCATTTTATCACGATTGAAATCAGCTGAGCAATATATAGAAATAATAAAGTCTCAAACCAATTAACCTTAAGCAAACTAGCCAAGCAAATTGTTTCGGTTAATTTGAAATTTCAATTACTTTAGCCTGCGATCATCCATATTATCTTAATTAATACAACAAAGCAACTCTGGGGGTAAAACGTGAGTAATTCACAGGGTCAAAGGTAAGTCTTGTTTCATTGCTGCAGGTTTCAGTTGGGAAATCGGTATTTATTTTAAGTTCGGATTGTACTTTATTATGTCTAACAAGTCCTTTTTGTATGAACGTATGAGTGTAGAATTATACAATTATGCTTTTTATGTTATTTAGCACACCATTCAATTTTGAAATTTTTAATATTCAAAAATAAATTTACTCACATAAATGCTTGATGTTGATTATAAAATATCAATGTTCATCAATTAATGGTATTTGAACGACATTTTTTTTTATAATTCAACTGAACCAATAATAAAAACTAGCCAGTTAAATAAAAAAATATCATTGATTATGTTACAGACATTATTCTATTACCGATACAAAATAAGTCTGGCTGTCTTAAATATGTCAAGAATAGAGGAATTGAGATGTACGAAATAAAGTAAAGTATGTTTAAAAACATGTTTTATTTATAATCCTGGTGAAGCGTATACTTAGGACCAATTTAAATTCGATGGTTTACAATCGAATGCACGTAACAGAACCGACCCAAAACATGGGATAAGTTTACGTGGGTTTGCATGACTGTTATTAAGGTTCTGTTAACAATGTCGGCCAAGTTTCCTTCCCGTATGTAATGTAGGCCAAGCCATGATCCCATAATACTGTTGCTACTTGCCTTATTTGTTTCTTGCTGATAACATACTTGACTTAACCGAACTTGATTTGATACCATTCAATAATGTTACCTCTGTAATCGACTGTCAAATCTTACTTTACGGCTTGAGTGCGTTCAAGTCCTACGTAACACAATTTAAGAAGATTTTTAATCTCCATCCCTCATGTAACACGCCGTAACGTTTTTCTATACCCTCCTTCCCCCTCCCTAAACGTACGCAACGCAAAAATTACTATTTCTACCTAAAAAGGTTGTAATTTTGCCGACTTAGAAGAATTAAATTTCCAAGTGTTTTTTGTAATAAAAAAACAATGTTACGTAATGCGTTGTTCGATGCCCCCATAACGCTTATGTAACGCATCATAACATTTAACAAGACTCCCCTCTCCTTAAATTGAATTACGTAATACTTGAACGCTCCCTTTAAGGGTTTTATTCTAGCTCTAGATGTATACGAGAAAATTCTAAGTACATACTGAATTGGATCGGAAATAAGATAGGATTTAAAGAAGAACCAAAAAAGGTAGGTTGCGATGAAACAGCATAACTTGGAATATTAACGCATAATCTTTATGTAAATCTAGTACTATCTTCTGCACGTAAATGACAATTACATTACAAAATTAACAGGCTTAGTACAAAAGGTGATCTTATCGTTTAAATGCCGCTGCCAAATAGCCTTTAGACTCAAACGGTAGGTTAAGTAGTATTAAATTAAGGATTAAATTTAGTTTTGTTGTAAAAAATAATATTATCAGACTAAACATAACGTAATTGTTAATGAAGCTTACTGCTATAAACGTTATTTTTTATCTACTTTGAGCAGAAAACTAAAAAGAAAGAAAAGAACGTAAAGAAGACGAAATAGACGGAATAAAGAAATAAGAACATGTTTAAATAATATTAAAATTAATTTTACAATAAGTAAAAGTGTGTTAGTAAACTGAAGAACAGCAACAAAATACGAAGCACAAAATCGAAGCACAAAATACTGAAGAAGGTCTTTTGATGTGTAAGCGAGTGATTTCGTTCGAGTATAGGATAGTATCGGATACTAATCGAAGCGAAGTAACCACATATCGATTAGATGTATCGCTAACAGTCGTCCGTCAAGCGTTTGATGGATGATACCAAGCGCCCGTGTTGACTTGGCAAACGCCATTTTAACGCTGCTACGATACTAGTTGATCGAAAATTTAGTAATTTGAAAACGTTTTATGGTTACCGTATCATCTTTTGTTGTAACGATGGATGTATTCTTTTAAATGCAAAAATATAACGGTACATAAAATTCGTTTATCTATTAAAGGAACTATGATAAAGATTAATATAGCCAGTTTCAATTTAATATCTTCGGTTCTTACAGAGATAATGTATCAGAAAGTTAATAACAAGAGAAAACATTTCAAAAACAGTTGGATTCGATCTTTTTTATATTAAAGCCAACATTAAAATTAAAAAAATATATGTTCAGATTTTGTAGTACTCCATTAGCATAGATTAGGAGAACCCTTTGTCTGAATTTTAACATTTGAGGCCTGTCACATACAGCTTTACTCTTTTGAAATGTTTTTGCTTGTAAATATTTTAAATCTCCTAATGCATGGTGCCTAATGCGTGCGGTAAAGAGTATGTAAATAGATCTTTCTTAAGTCAAAGTGGATTTTCAGTGTGTGTCTGATATACAACGAATGAAGCTACAGTAACAGGTTTCTTCTTTAATAATCCGTGTTGTTGTAGTGATGGTTACCATAATAGACCATCATTCCATAGAACCAGGGTCCGGATCCTATCGAAGTGAAAATTTCAAGAATTAAGGTATGGTCACGAAAAAAGTTTTTGACCCCTCCATGAAAAACAACTTCCTGGTGTCATTATACATACAAGGCAGATACTACGGTCCTTGCCACAACGAATCCAATGAGTTCAATCTCAATGTAGTCGTGTAGTTTACTTAAGTAGTATCTATGGCCACCTTCGGCGTCCATCATCAGATCATCTTAATATGTGGATGCAAAATTTCAGCTCAATGGGATAACGGAAAGTTTGTTTTCTAAGGAATGTCACATTATTTATGCCACCTAGGGGGATCAGATGTTTATAGTCGTGAGTACATTCACGTAGTTCTTCGTTTTTATCATATCTGTTCATGGTTTGGATGTGTGTCCTTTGTCTATTTATGTTGTTCATGAATCTCTTACCATCTCTTGAATCTTTGCCATTTACTTTAATCTCGATTACCTCATCCTGTCTTAATATAACATGTAATTTTACCACGTGCCGAAGTTAAAACATTTTGACATTAAAAACAGAAATATTATATTAGTCATGAAAATATAATGTTCACTATAAAACGCTTCAACTCATAACATTTTTATGGATTTCGCTCAACAAGGTGGTTTTAAAGCTGGGTGCTTAATTAGTGCAACTTTGTCAAATTTTAATTATTATAACGGAAACTAATACATGCGAGAGGGGCTATTAAAAGTTACATAATTTGGCTTAATTATTTACTAATGTTTATTGTAACAACCCTACTTTTTAAGGAAACAGTCAAAGAAAAGCAGATGACCCATAAGATCAGACGATTATGTGAACGTTGGCTTATGCGCTTTAGATATCCCGGGCATCACCTAAACATTGCCAAAACTATAGTTTCCTAGTCTTAAAGTAAAGCTAGGTTCAAAATGAATAGACGGACGGACATGGGAAACTATTAGTTTCGATTTTAAATGGAACACTAAAAAAGATTCTGAAACATATTTTAAAAAAGAAATTATATTAAAACCAACTGACCCAATTTAACTTTATTTTGCTTAAAAATATTACAACATATTTACAGAGTCACCGCTGCAGCTAACTCACACGAATAAAAAACTAAAACAGATATCTACAATGACGCTGTTACATAACAAAAATGATCACAATTTAACACAAAACGACAGGCTTCCAAATTAGAATTAAACAACTGCAGCAATGTTTAGCCACAAATCACATTCTACTGTAGCCGGAGCAGAACTTTTTGCAATAAATGCTCCAACTCTGTTATTTGCGCATGTTCATTACTTCTCGTATTGGTTTTATAACAACGACTTGAATACCGATTCTATGCGTTGGAAATATCGTGTAAAATTTTAAAGCATCCAATTTACATCTATCTGTATCTACACATTCATAGGCCCTTATGTAGATTCTTTGTATGGGTGTCATGGACCACGTACAAAGAAAAATACAAGAGAACTGAAATTAAAGCTCATCATGAAATTTTTTACCTCTTTTGGAATTGAATCCGTGACCCTTTAAATGACATTTATCAATCAGTTTTTCAGTCAAACGCTGGATCTTCACTGATCTACTTTAATCTGATTGATTCTTCGAAATCTTTTAAATTTTTAATCTCTTAAATCACCTTTTGAGTCATCTTTTATTTTATTTAGGTCGTAAGTTCACTTCATAGACGGCGCTAAGCTAATCATTCAACTTAGAAGAAGGTTGATAAGCAGAAAAGGAAAATTATTTTTATTATGTAATCTGAAGGTCTGATGTAAATAGCAGACGGACTATCTAATGGTAAACTATGTAACACTAGAAGACCTCATCTATCCCCAGAAAAATAGTGAATGTTAATAGAATTTCTGTTTTGCCATAATTCATGAAATTTGAGGCATACAAAAGAAAACAAAACGTGCAATATGTCTCCTATTAAGCTTAGAAATCGCATGTTGGTCTAAACTATAGTTCCGCCTTCATGAATGCAGTTTGCTATCGCATTTACGCTGCATATCGACAAATATATCATTGCTTTTTATTAAACCTTAATACTTCGCCGTAAAGCTGAATTCTTTTCGTCATATCAAAAGCTAATTTGGTTTAAATTGCGCTTGACTAACTTAGCATTGCGGTTTGAACGTTTCTTATTTCCATACCGTAAGGTGTATTTTACAGTGATTCATTCGTATTTAAATTGGTTCTGGTAACGTATGGAATTCCGTTGTGGCGTGTTTTGCTTGTATCATTCGATTTACGAGTTATGGGAGTGTTTTGAGGTCTTTGTTCTATTTAGCCATTTGCTTTTCATTTGCGATTTTTCGATTGTTGTTTCTGCTTTAATAGGTTCCTTATTCATAATTAATTAGATCTGTATTTGAATCTAAATACGTTTGTGTATATTTATCTCTATATGATTACCATTCAATATCGATAACTCGCTTGAAACCTATCACGAACTTTAGCAGTTTTTTTTACATTTTACGTGTTTACGTAAGAAGTAATAAAACTTTCTCTGTACTCAGTATAACTGTAATGTCAAGCTCAACAGTTATTTGTTAGCGTCGTCCAACCATTTACATTTTTACGTCATGTGCTTTCCTATGTCCGAGCCTCCATTGTAAATCTTCTTTATTCGAAAACCCTTTTCCACATTATCCCTCCGTGTAATACATCAAAAAGATTTCAGAACGTGTTTCAGTATTTAGAAACGTTAGGTTTTTACTCGTAATTCTAAAAAAGGAATTCATCAAAGACATTTTCGAGGCCTAAATTTTTTTAAAGATACAGTAACAGTTATTTTACCGAATAATCCCTATAAACACTTTGTTATAAAGAGGCTTTTCAAATATAGTCTCTGTGGAAACTAAATCAACAGCTATTTTCAGCATAAAAACTTGTTGTTGGGTGAGATCCATCCATCCTTGAATCAAAACCTCCGCTACAGTCCATTTCATCCATATTTGAAGATTTAATAAAGAAGTTCGGCGAGTTAAGAAGCTTCCAAGCCGTCTTGTTCTCGTTGAATGACAGTCGTTAAAGCATATCAGAGGTCTTCAGATGGAGCGTAGTGAAGTATGCTCTAGACCTCCTCAGTAATGAGGAGGACCTTTGCTCATTAAAGGTCATTAATGGTTTGAGGTCAAGTCAAGTTACGTAAAATAAGGCATGAAGAGACGTACAAATAAACTTATCATAAAGCATTACCTAAGCGTAAGTAATCAAAATACGAGTATGTTTGCGACAGGCGACAAATTATTTCGTTTCGTGACAACTTAGTTATCATAAGATAGGAATATTTTGCGTGTTATGTACTCTAACATCTGACGTTTGGGGAAAATTGCTAATCTTTTTCTTGTATCTGTTGCTTATTCAATCTCGTCAACTTAAATTGAGCCGTGAAACAGTGGTCACCTGCTTAATAATAATGTTCGAAAACACTTTAACGAAAGATAAGAAAATATTTACTGTTGTCGAGATTCCAGACACTTGCTTATTAGTAGGAATTCTGAGAATTTTCTTATTCTGCGAAGCGTTACATAAAATAACCGGATCAACACTAAACAGTGACGTGAGACGTCACAGCAGTAACGTTAACGTTACAATGTGACGTCTAACAATAACTATAAACCGTATGTTTGTGTAACCGCGTTACATTGTACTGTGCACTCGCCGTTTGAGGAAACGTTAATTATTTGTGTATCCGGTCTTGCTTTGTAAAAGGTCAATGCACCAAGTTTCCTACTTTCGACTTTGCAACATTTTCTTGTATTTGAGTATAATGTAAAGATGGGGGCATTTCTTTGGTTTGATTTACAAGTTAAACGGTTTGATGGATTTTAACTTATGAGGTGTCATTGGATTAATCTTTATTGTGCAAATGACAAACGATATAGTATATATATATATACCTATATATATATATATATATTTTACTATACTGTAAATTTTTAAGCATTTGGCTTTTTCATTTCTATTAATTAAATCAATTTGTAGGTTGAAGACTCGAATTCCTGAAATATTCAAGGAATTTAAATCCTCAATTATAAAGATAACAACAAAAATACTTGCAACAAGAACTTAAAAGCCTTGTATAAATAATAAATCAGATTGTACTTCCTGTGAAATGCAGGAAACAAAGCTGAAAAATAATCAAATTAAAAATAATTCACACAATTCAAATTTTCCTTTGCAACGCTGAAATAACTTACAAATGTTTTGGCACAAACTTATTCCATTTTCAAATTAAGAGGCGCAATGCTGAAAGAACATTCATAATATCTTGTTTTTAATATGAAATAAATTTTATTAATACCTTTTTTGCTTTCAAACAAAATAGAGTAGAAAAAGAGTGACTCCCTTTGCAAAAAAAGATAAAATATGTAATTAAGTTTCTTAGTTCTCTGAACATAGAAAAAAGTGCAGACAATGTAATAAAAGTCCAAGAAAATGAAGTAAATTTTTATCAATTACAAAATTTATGAAACACGCTCGACTCGCCTAACAAAAACAATTTCTTTTTGCCTCAACAATATTGTCTAAGCCTTGATATTAAATGAGGTACAATGTACGAAATATGGGGTGAAAAATATAAGGTACAAAATGTTGGCTTAATTAAAAAAGCAGACGTATTTTATTGAAGAGTTAACAAACGAATATTATACAAGTTAAACTTATCACAACAGAATTGTAAGCCAAGACTTATTTTAATTTTAAATAAGTGCCACCTTAGACGGCATGCGATAAAAGATTTTTAATAAAATTATAGTGGACTGTTTTTCACAAAAATAATATTATTTCTTTGTATTGATTCCTATCAATATGTCTCCTGACAGTATGATTAACTATCTTGCCAATATAAACTAAAATAATCACTGCAAATTGAATAGACTAGCTACCTCACACACAAATACATTTTCTACCACCAGTAACCGACTATTATGACAATAACTACGTATATTATTACCACTAAATAGAATATTACAGAATATATTCGTTATACAAAAACAAACGTAAGATATTTCGTTGAGAAAACCTATTATATTATAAAGAATTTCAGACGGCCGTCAAATAACGAAGGTTAACAATGGTGACGGACGACGGAATACGCATGACGTTAAGATGTAAATGGTCAGATGACGTTAACAAATGACGTCGTTTAGGGCTGACGTGACGTCGCACGCCCCTTTTGACCCAGCTCTTTAATTCTTGGAGTCTTTCAACGGACAGCGCTTATATTTTTATCCATGCGAAATGGAGATGGTATATACCTTCAAGATAGGTCGTTAATTTGTTTTTTACAAGCTTTTATTTAGTTTCACCTGTCTTGGTGTTTGTAATCAAATCTTGCAAGCTAAATTTCACCTACTTCCCTATATTCGATTGTGCTTTTTACACACTGGTCCAGTCCTGATGACAATGCATGTTTATAATAAGCATGACGTGATACTGCTACCAGGATTGGCTCCAGACGATTGAACTCCTCAACGGTTAACAGTAGGGACTTGAAATTTTGCACTTTTTAACTTTTTAGTTATTTTACTTATTAACAAGTAATAAAAGCTTGGTTTTAAAAAAATCTTTTAATTTGATAATTTTATTAGTGTGTGCAACCGAATATTGCAGTTTACCTCCGAAACTATTGGATGATTTAGATAAGTTTTACAGTAAAAGATGTGTTATTAATTAGGGATTGTTTCTAGTTAAACGTCACTGACTATCTGGCTAGGAGGCTAACAGTACTATTTTGAAATAGACTTTTCTGTTTATCTTTAAACCTGTTCAAGCGATTTAGCTCAGATTTCCTGTTACGAGTTAACGATAGATTCTAGATTTAAAAAACTTATTTGTCGTAGATTCATAAAAAATCCAAAGCTTTATTTTAGTAATAATAATATCTTCTCAATTACCTATACGAAGTTATATTTCGAGGTACACAAACTCACATCTTCACTCATTAAAAGAGCTGTTTGATGTTAAATTACATTAACAAACGTAGCCGAAAAGTTATTCGTAGTTCCCATTTATCATTCAAAGTGCCTTTATTTTGGCAGCCAGCCTGGAATTAGGAGATCAAATACAGCTTTTTACGGACAATCTTAAAGTTCAAAAGTATAAGTTACTACATTATACATTTGTAGAGAGAAATGAGTACCACTTAGTGCTAATAGCAATGCATTTTGTTGATATGGCAGTGGGATTTCATAAGCATTTAATAGCTTGCAAAGGCAAGCAGTATTTTGTTAAATAATTTCGTTGTGTGCCTTACAATGAATATAATTATAAATGACTAAGACGCATGGAAATGAACAGCTCTGCAACCTAATTCCACTCACGTTATACGAAATTATGTAATTAAAATTAAAAGGATTATTGTTATTCCTTTTTTTAAAAGATGTGCGTGGGATATTCTTTCCCCTTTCTTCTCCATATTAAAGTACCTTTAGGAAACAGGGGTAGATTAAAAAATTACGTGCATAAGTGTATCATTGGTACTTACATTAATAAATGATTTTTGATCAAATAGAAAAAGTACCTACATCCACTCCGAGAACAAATCAAACCTACCTCACTGGGAATCAAACCTGGGACCCCAAACATTACAACAATAGGTACCATAAACAATGCGAAACGGTTATTTCTCGATTTAATTTAGCAATTTCTCTTATTATCGTAAACGTTTAAATATTTAAGCCGCAGTACCAATGGGAAAATTTGTTTTAACATTGTGGCACTGTGGTTTTATCGTAAATTGACTGCTTTATAAAATATCCATCAAGCCCTTTTCCAATTTCAATAATTCCTTGGAAAGGGAAACTTAAAGGTAAATAAATATTTAGCTATTACAATTTCAAGGAAATTTGAAAACGCGTTTTTGTCCCTCTTTTAATGTTGATTTTCTTTTACTCTTAATCATAGAACAAATTATATTTTAGTGGTTTGATTTTAAACATGGTCAGGAAGTTTTGAAAAGGTCAAGTTTGTAGTTATTAAGTTAAGTATCTTTTAATGATCATCTATGATATGTGCTTAAGAGGTCAGTTAACGGTCATTTATGTCTTCGTCTCCCTAGTTTTTTCTTGAAGTAAGCAACACACTTACATAATTTTTAAGCTGACTACAAAGGGTATGTGATTTGATATTCATATACTCATATACTCGCGCAGAACTCCTGAATTACCCATGAATTAACAAGTACGTTGATGTTAGAAACGTCCTAATTGTCCGCTAGTTATACTTAGGCTATGTGACGTCACAGTAACATGAATATAACGTTTTTTATAAAGCACAATTATACGAACTAAAAATAATATAAACGATTTTTTTGTACTTTAGTTTTAAGTTTTTAAACTTGTTGTTTGTACTTCAAAAGAAGCAAAGCAACCCCTCTCCCCTCCTTCGTGCTTACTAAGTTTCTAATCTATCTTTAAATGTTTGTAATCTATCAGAAATGGTATTCTCTATCCTGAATTCAAGATAGCTGCGTCGAAAGAGATAAATAAATATCTGAAACTAAATTTAAAACTAAAACGGATCTTGTTCCGGTGAAATCTAACAGTCTAGTGTGAAATACAACGAAGCGAATCGAATCGCGGTTTTCAATTATTTACAAAACGCGCCATGGTTCGTGTGCTGAATTAAGTTTCCGGCGCGGTTCGTTTCGTATTCACGAAAAATATTTCAGATAGAAGGGAACGTAAGTGCGTAGCGTTTGCTCGGGTATCGGTAAAGATAGTAAAACAATTGAGGATCTAATGGATTTTTAATAACTATTGACCCTAGTATTAAAGTACTTAAATATAAAATTTGATTTATCGCATTTTAGTAACTTTTTTTAATGATTTCTTTAACATACCTACATTTAGTTTGTGTGTCCGATTGCACTTATATAAAAGGCGATCTATCCTTTGAGATAACAGCGTATCTTTTGACTAACTTCAAGTGGAACAAATACTAAAGATTGCTAAGTATACGTTTAAACTACATATATAGAGTTGATATATAAAGTATGGTTTACACCTTAAAGTTTTTTATTATTTTATAACAGTCTTGGTCTCTATCGACAACTTATACATTTTCTTACAACAATATGTATCTCTATTACGTGGAATTTTGAGGTACGTTTTTTAAGCAAAATCACCGAATAACAAAACCGTCTAACCTTTCACGTGTTTCCTCAAACCTCAAGATTTACGACTCCCATATGGCAAGGGTTGCTGCAATATTATGCCCCATATTGCAAGACCGTATGAGACAAAACATCATAATAATCTTGCACCTGGACGAATATTTATGTGAAAAAATGTATTATTTTTGGGGTTGTGTACTTCTGAAAATGGAAAACAAAATTTTATGCTTACTTTTTAATATGAAGTATTTGAAAAGCTTTTGTTGAATATTCCACCTTATTACGTAAAATGTAAGAACTAACAATGTAGTATGTAAGAACTAACAATGTAGTAACTTGTAGGAATACATACATACATACATACATGTAGAATTGATAACCTCTTTCTTTTTTGAAATCGGTTAAAAAAGACTGCATTGTATACATATGTACAAAAAGCTTACTCATAAATATATAAATGTAGTTGTATATAAAACTGTCAGATTAACCATGCCTTGGTTAGGTCATGCATCATGAAGTGAATCGACGGCGGATACTAGTTATACATGTTTATATATAGAATGCCATAGACGACAGCGGTTTCCTAGTAAGACCGAGGTAAGCCGCACTGAACACTATCTACGGCTAACCGATAGCGGATGTGGCTAGCTATATCCAATTCACATATCATAGACATGTTAGTAGGATAGTGTGTCGAACTACCACGCTTTGCCATAGACTGAGAAATAAGAAGCTTGGCAGTGTGAAACGTTGTGTTCGAACAAGTAAAGGCGGAAACAGACTTTGCGAGGCAAACGCCACGAACGGCGCACAACGCATACCTCGGCCCGAGGCATGCGTTGTGAATTATTAAACCAACATATGCTCGGGTCGCGCCATCGCGTGCGAAGTAAATGCCGCGTATGTGTGTCTTCATGTTTGGCGAGGCATGTGCTACGCACAGATACGTGCGTGTGCGGCGAGCGTTTGTCGGCCGGCTCGCCCGGCTCATAGCGACTAGTGCGTTGCGTTTGGATGGATTTTCTCAGTTGAGGCGCGCGTGGATATCGTACGCGGCGCACATTTCGAACGTGCATGCGCGACGACGTCCACAACTAATTAATGTTCGCACTGAGGCACTTTGATCTTGAAGCATTTGCCGACATGCGTTGGCTCGCCCTCGCACGTGCGTAGCACATGCCTCGCCACGAATATAAAGGTACACACCTTGCGAAGCATTCGCTGTGCGCCGTTCGTGGCGTTTGCCTCGCAAAGTCTGTTTCCGCCTTAATATGCTTGAAAGACAAGATTATTACCGAACCTAAAAAAAGCATAATGGAAAAATTAAGTATTACGAATTTCTTTCAGAAAATGGAGACTTTACTTGATGAACATTTATTTATATTTAGGGCCTGTTTCACAATCGATAAGTAAAGATGTCAGAAGTTATTTATAAAGTAAGCTACTCAGAGAGTAAATCCTTCCGTTAACTCTCTATACGTTTCACAATCATCCGTAAATTAAAGTGAAATTGTGAAACGCAATTTACTGGTTTACCGTGCAAATAACTTCAAAGTAGCTTACTTAGAACTTTACTCAACGATTGTGAAACAGGCCCTTAATATAAAGATTCGATATTAGGTAAGCGTTGAGTAGTCGGTTGCGTATGGCGACACGTCGCCACACAGTCCACTTTACTACATAATAGACTGTATATAAATTACTTAGTACAGCGTGGCTACCCGCCCGTCGCCTCGGCAACAATTCGGGTTATACCTGCGCCTATAGAAGTTTCACATCAACTAGAAAATAATAGAAAAACTAAAACTTGATTGCGAAAAATCAAGAAGTATTTTAACTAAATAAAAATCGAATGACACTTCATGCGTCGAAATCCACGAAATTGTGGTTTTAGGTTGCCTCTACAAGAGATTTCATAATTTTTTTACTGTGCAAACCATGGGGGTTCGTCTTGGCAACATTTACATGAAAATGTTTTAGTATAATAGATATAAATGTGTGCCTCTAAAAAAGAAGATTCTAGAATTACCGACGGAATCAAATTCCCGTTTGAAAGTAAGAATATTGGACACATTAAAATGATTAGTGCCAAATCCTATTCTCGTGAGCCCGATTTTAACTTGACTCAGAATTCAAGCACAAGATATTCAGTATTCAAAACCAAGTAACTAAAGTTAAATTCCCTGCCGTACCAATAAATTCCTAGCCTATCAGACTAATTCAGTTTAAGTGAGGTCTAAAACTGCGTCGATTGGCGCAAGAAAATCAAAATCGGCCTACTTTCCTTAGATGTCGTTTGTTCGGGAAATGTGAAGGAAAAATCTAAAGATTAAATTTTTTATAATTTTCTAAAAAAAATCGTAAAACAAGCTCAAAAGTAACTTTTTCGTAGTTCGAATGTCACCTTCAAGGGTCAACCCTCAGCTATATTTGCCTTTTTTCACCGTAGTATTATGGCAATCAAAATGAGATTAATCACAAGTCTTTGTGTTTCAAACTTTCCTTATTTTTCGCATCACAAACTTAAATAAGGCCAAAGAAGTTTTGTAAATTCTTGAAACAAAACTTTATTTTGTGTTTTTCTCACTTAGACGCTTCGTATTTTAGAATTTAAAGATCGTATATACACGTATATTCATTAACGTCGAAATGATCTATTGCATCGGATTATAATCTGCTTTTAGTAATACAATAACGAAAATCTTTAAAAATAATGCACACGTACTTAATGTTAATGTTCACGTGAAAACAACTCGCAGAAAGTTAAATTTTATTTTCATGTAAGTAAAAAAAAAAATCAATAATTACCTATAGAACCATAACCTAAAGTATCATTTCCATAACAAAAGGTAAACTACAGTAAAACCTAATTTTTTTGTCAATTTTTCTTACTCAAAAGATACAAATACATAGCAGGAAGTTGTGTATTTTGTACGAATGGTTAATATTTTAGGCGATGGGGCTCATTTGCGGCTCTTTATGGTTATTTGTTATTGCAAAGATGTTTATATTTTCCTTCTTGGGGGTTTTCAACTTATCCCAGTGAAAATGTTACCTCAGTACTTCAAAAAGAGTTTTTGTAAAAATTACTTAGGTAAGGTATATGGATGTAAAATAATTATAGTCTCTTTTTTAAATGTAGGTATGATTGAATTTGCAAAATACACAGTGTTTGATACTTAAACATATCACACACACACACATACATACACACACGTCAGTTGACTTTGACATCTGCCAGCCAAAATCGAATGAATGTATAGTCGTCATTACTTAATATGCTATGGTCAAATTCGACCCCACACTGGTAACTTTAATTTGATTAACGTCACAAAAACCTTTTAAATTACAAAGAATTGTAGTAACTTAATTCTCAAGATATTATAAAACAGTCTCTCGTCAAAGATATCCTGCAGAAGTTCATAATATTGTTCAATGTAACACTTAACTTTTAATGAAGTTTTGTAATAATCGAACCTATATCATTATCATAACGCTCGAAAGCACGACGAAGAGTAAACGTTTCTGTATTATATCATGTTTGAGAAACTTCTCCAAAGTTCATAAATCGGAATTTGTAGCGCCAAGTTACTTCCTCACCCTTATTTAAGTTCGTAACATAAAAAGGGATGTAGGAAGGAAATGTTCCCAAATTGTTTCTTTAGTATAAGAAATGTAATACATGTAATGTGCAATAAGTGAATTTGTAGATAATTATTAACAGAAAAAGAAAAACCCGATTACTAACAACTTAGTCAGGTTGGTGGCATCGTAATAAAAGAAATATAGTCTATGTATGAAATCGATCAAGCTGTTTACGCTGCAACGCGTCTTACAGAAATGAACATACATACATACGCTTGAAAAATATTACCGTCCTCCTAGCACAGTTAAGAAACAAGCACTGTTCGTAGCAAATATTAAAAAGGATGTACATTTTTTTGACAAAATAGACAAAATAAAATTCTTCATGAATAATGCCAGTCATCAAGATAGATAAACTAGGAACTAGCTAGCAGATGTAGGCTACACTTGGTATTCTGCGCTGGACTTCTCGCCTCGGCAGTTTATCAAAGAATACAGATTTTACTTTTGAAGTTTTATTAAATCATGACTGCATTTTGCAATAGCGATGCATTGTTTACGAACATAGGGTTTATACGGAGTTAAGATATTTTCTCTTTACATGGATACTTTTGTACGTTTAAAAGTCTCTGTCATATCTGTCCTGTTATGATGATTATTGTCATAATTATTTTCGTGATTATCTCAGAATTGGTTATTTTCTGTTGTGCTTAGTGTTTTTACAATTTTTATGCTATTATGTTGTGCAATTTTTTTTAGATTATCATATTGATACTTTGTTTTCTAGAAGACATGATAAAGAAATAAGGTTTGAATAAATCGTAGGGATCTATTAAAAAGTTCAAAGAAACAAATATTAAAAGAAAGTAATAAAAATAATGACCAACATCTAAGGAAAGCAAAAATAAACAAATCTAAACTTGAAAAGTTGTAATCAGTAACAGAAGTAGTGATTATTTTCACCCTGTGAGCAATATCACAAGAAATTGGAAAGAACCGAGTCACCCAGAGGGTATGGGCCTAACTTTTTAAATTAAACAAGTAAAGACGGACAAAATAAATTTTAAATGAAAGAACTGGGAGTACTTTGAAGAAACCTTTCCAATTTATAGGCTGGGAGGTTACTTTGGATACAGAAAAAAGGGAATCGAAGACAAATACGAGTGGAGCCTTAGTGACTATTCACACAGACAATAGCTTCGCGGGAGATAAAATAAAATGATATATTTGTATAACGTACTGCAATAATTATGATCAATATTGGTCCCAGTTTTGATACCCAACAGAGTGGATGGCACCAACGTGCCTGTGTGACTTATGTCTATGTGTGTTGTCCATGGCATCACAACCACAGGGTTAATTCAAATTTTGGGCTTTATTTGTGTCATCTGATGGTTCATTGTAGCTATTATAATGTAAGAAAATAGCAAAGAAATTTTGATAAACCGTCAAATGACTCCTCATAATCCGCCTAGGTGTTTTATGCCATTATTTTGGTCCTTTTATGTTAAATTCGTTATGGTTACGTAATGGTTACAATATTGATGTAATAGAAATTAATATTAAGCTCATGCTTAAGCTTATCGTCAGCTCATTTGCCGGTAATTTCTATGAAAAAACTTCATATGCAGTAACTACTCATAAGTTACTTGTGGCTCAACTTATAAATATCAGCTTATACGTGATTTAGATACTAATTATCACTTGCTACGGTGAAGGAAAAACATCGTGAGGAAACCTGCACACCTGAGAGTTCTCCATAAAGTTCTCAAAGGTGTGTGAAGTCTGCCAATCCGCACTAGGCCAGCGTGGTGGACTATGGCCTGTACCCCTCACATTATGAGAGGAGACCTGAGCCCAGCAGTGGGACATTTATGGGTTGTAATGAATGAATGAATGAATGATACGTGATTGAGAAAGTTGAGCAGGCATTACTGTAAGAAGTTGATGGGTGAGCCTTAATAGCAAAATAGAAGCTTATCCATAAAGCACTTGTAGTACAATGTAATGTATTGTGACCTAGAAATGTTTTATTCCTTAAAAGCCTCCTGGACAGATGTAAATATGATTTATTTGTACGTCGACTTAACGATAAATAAGAAGTAATGAATATTTTGTATTGACCGGATGTTCACCGGAAATTGGAAGTCGTCGGGCCGAAGGTAACTTCGGAGGTCGCAAAGCTCCATTGAAGTCAAGAAAATGGAAAAAAGTTAGATTAAAGGAATTCCTTGAAGAGGTTCTATTCATGTTTGTGTACACAAGGGATTTTTATGTAAATCGACAAGCGAGCAGAGGAGCCAACTGTCATTAAATGGTCTCTATTGACCAAGGATATTAGGAATTTTGATCGCATATTAGATTTTTTTTGCCAAAAAGAACACTCGATTAAAATGATTTCGTCGGCATAAAGGTTATATAAATCTTAATATATTAAACGAAGCGTACGTGTGTGTCACTGAAGTCCTGGCATACGACTTGATCGATTGAAATCGTTCGTTTGGATTACCAAATACACTAATATCAAACACTGTTACAATATGCTATGAAGAAAAAAATACTAGAAAGATATAAAGCGGTAATGTAAATCTAGAACAAAAGATACGCAAGGAAGAATTTATATTGAATTTGAACGATCTCAACGAACAGATAGTCTTCTTCGTCTTTCGATCAACTAGCTATGCTGCAGGAACATATTTGAATGGCCACGAATCTCTTGATTAAAAAAATAACAAAAAAATGGTCTTTAACAAGACGTTGGTTCTAAGAACAAATATTCTTTAGAACAATGAAAAGCCGTTGTAAGACAAAGCAATTTTTCAACTGCGCTGAAAGAATTTTTTACAATCGCAGGACGTTCATGGGAACTGAAATGGAACCAAATTGAAGAGAACTATCTCTGAGAATTTCATGAGGATGTTTTCAAAACTCCTTTAGATAACAAAGGCAATAGTAATTGTGGTTCGTTCCTCGCGTAACCTTAGAGCACTATCTCCACTGACTGACACGTCACGGTAAAATTTTGGGGTCTATTATTTAAAGTTATTATTTACATAAATACACAATATTTATAGTTAGTCTCTGATTGACGCAGTTTCACTCGATGTCTAATTAATTCACCATATATTATTTAACGGTCAAATAAATGTTTAACTAGCAAAAATAGTATTGCCATAAAAACAAAAACCTAACATATAATAACAGATATATCCTATGTTACTCAGGCAATGGAGACAAATGTAATGACACGTTACATGTTAAAATTAGTCTCAACATTTTAGCTGGAAGCGTGCACAAAATAATGGTACCTGCACACATACGCTTGAAAAACGTCACGTAAAAAAATTAACGTATCAGACATACAGTGGACATAAACCCTAAGATGAATTTCAGAATAGCCGTCAGGGAGACAGTTGAAAAGGGCGGCTTTGTCGTCGGCGGGAAAAATTGCCTTGTCAAAATTTTAAGTCTGCTAAATTAAACATTTAGACATCTGAAGTTTTAAGCAGACTGGATAAAAAGAAATACCTCTTAGTAAGCAATTTATAAAATATCACTCAATCTTCGTCATCTTAAGAGCTACAAAGGAACGTTAAAACCCTGTAATGAGCCATCATTATCAGTGCTATAATCAACTTTATAGCTGGTGTTTATGATGTTATTCTAAAGAGTTCGTTATAAAATCATGATTTCTTGATCGCAGTTGACAAATGCAACGTCGAGCCACATAATAACATGTCAAAGTATGATGTTTACGAGAAGAGACCCGAGCCCAGCAGTGGGACAGTTATGGTTTGAGATGATGATGATGATGAAGTTTTAAGAGATAGTGCTGTGAAAGACGAATGGGCCAACGGACAGCTCAGCGTATAAGACAACTTATGCTATGACGGTGTTTCAGTACTTCTGATAGTTTAACTGGTCCTTGAGTAGGGTCTTGGTTGCAAGATTTTGGGACGGAACCCTAAAAATAAAGTATATAAAAAATACCGCAATTATTTTTTTTGACGTAGATTTCAATGGAGTGGCGTGTTCATGTGAGAAAAATTATTTATATAAAGAGCCTGTTTGCAAACTCGGTCAAGCTTGCGTGACCACAGTTAATGACATTATTTTAGCAAAACCGCATTTATTACACACGTCACTCTTGAGCTGAGAACAAAAAGTTCAAATTAAATAATTTTTCATTTATTTTTTGCGGTATGAGTTGATTCTAGTAAAGGAACGGGGTCAGTTCGTTAGTTGTATTATTGAAAAATCGTGCTCTGTAATTAACGTTTAATTTAATTAGTACGTGGAAATTTACTATAGTTACTTAGAAAATTATGTATTAGTAGGTAGTACGTAAATTTTTAAGTAGACCGACAAACTTTATGTAGGTACTTATCTGTTAACATGCTGTTTCAATTGACAAGCTTGACAAAAAAAACTTTGAGTTTAACAAATATAATATTGACGCTTATCAAGCATGTTTGTAATTTAAACGGGAAACACAATATTTTGTCAAACAAATTTGAACTTTACGGAGCACTTAACAATACAGCTACAACTTTTTAAATTAAAGTATACAATATTATTATTTAAATAAAATAAAATAAATTGTCCTTAAACTCTTGTACTATAAATAATTTAAGATAAATTTTTCAATCTGACGAGTGGTTTAAATAATTCTTTTAACTTTGATAAAAAAAACAGGATTATAATTTCACTTGTAAGCTTCTTCGCTTTTAGGTGTTGAGTACTTAACGATACTTCTCATAATACGACTACCTATATCTCCAGGTTGGCACAATAGGAAGTGGAAAATTCCTCGTTAATATTTGATTTTATAAACATGACTGTATAAAAGGTTTGTGTTGAAGTACTTTGAAGGGCTTATTATCAATTAGACTTTGTCCTGGATTTGCCTTCGTGAATAGTATTGGATTCATCCCAAGGGAACCTATTGTCAGAAAGGTCTTATAATATAATCTGAATAGAATCTAAACATCCAATTATCCAGAACACATCTGCATCTTTACATACTAGGATTGTATTATGTCAATATTTTTTCGAATTGAGTACTAATTTGCATTGTTCACATAATTAGGTTAATTATACATGGAAATTTTTGAACGCTCGTGTGAGTTGTGAATTGAATAGTATTAATTAAGCATTTGACCCAATATTTCAAGTATTTTGTTGAAGTGTATTTGACCTCGCTAGAATTACTTTTAACGTTTTAAGTTCCATTGTTTTAATTTTTACAAGCTTTGTTCACACAAGCAATATTTTTTAATGCATGTCAAACGTATAACGTACATGATAAGATGTGATTAGTATTTAAATGTGTGGGCTACGTTAGTCTTCAATTTAATTGTTATTATATTCTTCAGTTGTTCGATAAATTCAAATCACTTAATTCGTCTTATTAACTAATAGCTCAACAACAACAATGAAAGTACCATATCATTGCAATTTCTGCTTTCTTCTTTTTTTTCTTTCTCTCTTTTATCTTATTTCCCCGTTTTTTCTCCTCCATATCAAATCACCTTTACGAAACGGGAAAGATGCAAAAAAAATTACGTGCATCGATGATGTGAATATATAATTTTAAATTTGATTTTATCTACTATCATCTAGCTATTAATTGTACTTGTTTTTACACAGCCCTATTCATAGTAACAAGAGTTGTACAAACAAGGGTTAACGAAATAGTTTGCAGAAACTGTCGACTAAAGTACCAACAATTTAGCCCTAAAGTTTCAGCAACCCATAACTAGTATCCTTGAGTCTAAGTAAACGACGCTCCTGAGAAGGTCAAGAAGAAATACAAAATATAATGTGATGCTATGTAAAACTACATTCAAGGTTAGAGACTCATCTCAACGGAACGGGTCAACGGTCAACGTAACTAACCAAGCTTAGTATTAGATGTTGTTATACAAATAAATGAAGAAGAAAAACTGATTACGCTCTCTTCTTAGGCAAACTCTAAAGCAATAAAATCTGATACAGTTAAAGCTGTTTGCATACATGACGAACAATGATCAGGTATCTATTTAGAATTTAGTCTAGTTCTAGAAGCGAAATTCAGATTTTGAATTTATGAGTTTAGTGCAGACGTCCGGAATTTTTCCGTCGAGAATTTATAAGTACTGACAGAAGAGGAGACCAGGGTGGAAAGTGCCGGGGGTAAGTTATGTTAATGGGAATATTTCGACGACTCAAACATTAGACTAACAAATTGAAAGCCGTAGGTTTTGATGATTCATGGTAGATATTAGTGGCTCATAAATTTCCAAGCATGGGGAATTATTTATGAACGAATCTAATTACTTGTTAATAAAATATACTTTCACTTGAATGTAACTGTCATTCAAGGAAAGACTTGAAATGAAATTATACAATTTAATAAAGACGGATTAAAAATGAGGATACTAGCAAGTCCTTACTAAAATTCGTAATTTGTTTTCTGTATCTTCGCAAGCACAATTTTAAATAATGTAATGACGATTTAACTTAGCCTTGTGCAAAAACATATTTCTAAAAATAACCTAACCTCTAATAATACCTGAAACGTACTGTACTAACGTTCAGCTAAGTAATAAGAATCACCGAACGGGAGAAGAAAGAAGTATCATTAATTATAGGGTGAACGCCAAACACAGTGCTTTCCAGCTATTTAACTTGGACTCGATAGGAACGGTTCAATAAAGACAGATAAACTAGATAATAGAGATATAGAAGTACTAAAGTCAGCTGTTTACGGAGAGAAAACTATTTTAATTATAGAAGTCGCTCTATGATACTTCATTATGACAAACAATGAATTTATAGACTCAATCAGTATAATTGGTGGTAACATGTAAATGTCAACGACTGATGACTGTGTGCTGATGACAGACTCATCTGTAAAATGTGAGATTGCGTGAGTTTGCTTTAAATTAAAAAATAAATCACACATTTATTAAATAGATACAGTAGACAGTCATCAAATGAAAGACTTCTACGACAGGTAGTTGAGGTTCACATCGACATCTTTTTGTTTTTTTTTTTAATTTGGGTCGAATTTTGTCTACAAAGCCGATAGTAGGTTAATAGAAATGCAAACAGTGTAACTGTAAACAGAAAAAGTCATACAAATCTTCCATCGTGATGTAAAAATAATCCCTCATACATGACTCGGGAGGACGGTCAGAGGATGGGCGCGAAATTAAAAATGAAACCTCGAACGAATTGCATTTCAAACGATTGCGGTTGCAGTACGAAACAGAAACACGGGTACGAAATTTGAAATTCGATTGCAATCGGGGAAACGGATGCGATGCAGACGTATCCGGCGTCGGCCGATACAGTTGGTATTAGTCGTTCGCTGTCATTCCTAATTTGATTGTAGTAACAAGAACGTCTTCAAATACTACCTTGACTACTATATTGTATACGTATCTATTAAATAATATCTTCGAGGAGGTTAAACTTTCCGTACATTTTTAAGAATAATGCAGGCAATTTTTGCTATGCCGGAGTTTCATATCTGTTAAAGTTCGATTGTTCCTTCGACATTATCTCGACAACAGTGCTCCTAAACCATAATCAATCTCTTAAATACACCACAAAAAGTTTTTTTAAATCGGTCCAATTTAGAATAATTTTAGAGAAAAACACACATTCGTCAGGTTATATTCTTTTTCACAATATTTATTTTTCTTCAAACATTCAGTGATATATCTAGTAATTAATAACTGATACATTCAATACTTTTTTACAATATTTATCTACTTATTACTTTGCTTCTATTAGATTACAAAATGGTAGATACATAATGCTTATTAATTTCAACTTGAGATTAAAATGCTGTAAGTGTTTTAGAACGAACTAACGCTTTATTGGAGAGTAAGCTTTTGCAATTTTCAACCGCTCGCAGGAAAACTATTGTAAACGCTGTGAGAGTAGCAGCTCTTTAAGATCAATATTTGTATTAGTCAAGTGACCGTGTTGTAAAGCAAAGTTAATTGCAAATATACTAGTAGTGGTTAGGAAATTACCTTCGTCTTTTAGGTGTTCATAGTTTGCTACGTTTATAATTTAGCCATCCGAACGATACGGTTTGCTATTAATTGGCTATTTAAGCCACCCTATTTAGATACTAAATGATCGATGAAATTAAGCAACTGCGGGTTTGGGATATGGATGGTGACCGATAATGGCAAATTATCTGATCACTTTCTTGTTTTTAGGGTACAAAAACAAGGTTTCTCTATTGTTATAGTTACATGACAATCGTTGAGTGAGAGGCCTTCAGGTGTATTAGAAACTTTTGTCACTTTGGATGGCAACTAAATCCTCCAATAATCCGCACTGGAGCAGCGTGGTAGGGTAAGCTATAGGCCTCCTTAGTTATGAGACAAAACCCTCAGTAGTAGGCCACGAAAAGGTATATGAATTTCTTATACCTTACTTATAGTTGTTTCTTATACTGAATTTATTTCAAACTTGTAAATAAGTTAAAAGCAACGTTTCATAATATTATCTTGAATCCTGAAGAATGCTAGAGCGTGTTTGTCGGTTATAAAAACCGCTTATAGCTCTTTAGTCATGAGAACGTTGGCCACCGTCCAATTTCATATCCGAATCGTGCAAATATTTGCAAGACTGTGTCACCAACAACTATCGTAAAATTAAAAGTAACGCTGTACTTATTTAAGTTAACGAATGGTTTTTATATCAAATTCTGAATTGAATTTGTTAATTGTAGTACAGGGCCTTGTATTGACTACGACTTAAATTAGTTATGTAGGTACCCACTATAAATAATGTAGTAGTTAGGAGCAGTTCTAAGTTAATAGGTATAGTTTTTTTTTTTAAGTTTAGACTTAATGACATACCAGAGGAATTATGCATCATAATGTCCTCAAATTTCATAGTATATGATGCATATATTGTTCAGCTTAATTTAGACAAGTCAAAATTATATTAAACTTTTTACTTCAGTAAATGTCAATTAAAATATAGCAGTACTGCATTAAATAAATAAGCATAGACTACATTAGGCAAGGGTCATAATCATAAGTGTAGGTTATTTACAAGTGGAGAAATTAGTTCCTAGGTTCATTCGTAGCTCGAAACATGCTTTTTGAAACCTGAAATTTCTATTGATTTAAGTACCAGTTGAAATGCTCTTTGAGTACGAAAATGATAACAAAATTTTGCCCCTAGCACTCTCATTTCTACTATACCGGACTATTCTGTGTACAGATTCTAAATGAGAGTATTATGTAGTACAAGTTTAGACAAAACTACTCTTTGAGCACAAAGTACCTTGTAGCAAGGAATAAATTGTTTATTTACTGGCAAAAACAGATTCTAGTTAACGTTTAATATTGCTGGTTGAATACGAAATAAGAAAGTAAAAAATAGAGTAAAATAATTGCTACAAAAATAGCTCGTGGGTTGTTGAGGAGAAAAAAGTTTTTCGATGAATTCCTTATTGAAAATGAAATTCGTAGTTGATTTTGATCGAAATCTAAGTAGGTAGTTGTAGTTATATAAATTCGGAACAATGAACGTGAGCATCGTACCACGGCAGCGCTCAAGAAATGATTGCTACCAACGGTCACTCCTCGACTTAGTGACAGCTTTGCCTTTTAAATAATGTACTCTCAGACCAGAGACCACAGAATACAGAGTACAGACCAAAGAATATAATAGACTCAGTGTTGAGAACAAAAAAGTGAGGTCTATTTTTTCTTTTTTTTCCTACGATCTGACATGTCACCAAGCGCGGTCTGCCGAGGAATGTACCGGGAAACGTTATTATTTGTTATTACGCTGTTTTTCCGTACTACGCTTCTTTATTCCGAAAACCGCGTCTTTTTTTGGTCCGTGAATATTGTATAAAGTAAAAACTACAGTTTACATCCAAAAATTCATAAAAATTCAACCGACTTCAACAACAAAAACACTTAAAAATTAACAAAGGAAATGTTCAGTGTAAATACAAAATTCTCTATGTAAGTATGTTCCATAAAAATACGTAGAGTTGAAGCTACTCAATTTTAGAACTTGGCTAATTTAATTATACCTCAGGACTTTGAAAGAGCGGTAAGCAAACACTATACAAGTTGACATAAACTACATAAGATCTCTAGTTCGTATACAGAAGCTATCTACCTAATTAGTTTAATAAATAGATCTAATCAGTTGGAAATTACTTTAAGGTTCCAAGTTTGAAGACCCGCCTAACTTCAGCATAAAATAGATTATAGTTTGGATGAAATTTTAGAGTTCTCATCATACAAAATTTGTGTACAGTGTTGAATTCAGTGAATTCTAGCTTATTATGGTTGGAAACTGTTTAATAGTTAATTTCATGGATCAGCAACTAATACTATCATGATATAATCAAATAGTAGCGTGTAGGTGTCGGAAGATTTTGTGTTTAGTAAATATTTATTACTAGTGGACCCGCCCTCGCTTCGCTTCGGGAAACCTACGCCGAAACGAAAGTAAAAAAAAGTAGCCTAAGTTACTCATTGATACATCAGCTGTCTGCCAGTGAAAGTCCCGTCAAGATCGGTCCAGCCGTTTCAGAGATTAGCCGGACCAAACAGACAGACAAACATTTTTTTTTAATGTCATTTCGGTATGTGTATCGTGTATACATACGTATGCATTTAGTTTAAAGCGGTTATTTTAATATTACAAACAGACACTTAAATTTAATTTATTAGCATAACTCACCATATTACTTCTTTTATTTATTTTCCCTTTCTTGATTCTAACTTTACAAAAAATTACGTCTTTCACGTCTTTCATCTTTATTCTCACTCTCTCCTCTCTCTCTCCCATTCGTCCTCTCACTCACTCCTTGCTTCATTCCCTTTCACGCTTAATTATGTATTAGATTATAATTGTTTAACGTTCCGTTCCCACATTATGTTTGGTTAAGAATAACTATTCCCATCATCATCACAACCCATAATTGTCCCACTGCTGGGCTCGAGTCTTCTCTTTATTTTATTCTAACTGACCACGATCGAAAACTTGGGAATAATCATATTTCTAACGAACACATACAAGTGGTTAATTTTGCGTACATTTTGTTTTACCGCAGCATTGCCAGTTACTAAAGGCAGTAAGTAACTATTAGTAGTTCTAAATTGTTTTAACCCCTTGCTGGGAATCGAACCCAGTACCTATTGAACGGCATACCATAATGAAAACTATTACGCCTTAGAACTTATTAATATTGCTTCCTTTTTCTATTTTATATTCCAACCATATGCCGCGTAATTTCTTTTACGCCTACACTTTCCCTTCAAATTACCTAAGGTTACACTATAATTTTACTTATCACATGAAACTAACCAGCAAACTAACGATGTTCACATCCGGGGCAGTAATAAAGTCTAGCCGCGATAAATTAAGGTTAGATTAGCTATGATTAATGATCGACACCGAAAATAATCTGTTGAAACCTATTACATGGCATGGGTTTGAAACATTTGGGGCGGCTATTCAGAACACGATAATGAAAGGTTTCGACTTTCATTTACGCCGTAATCTTTAGTATGCGAATGTGTTTTGGTGTCGCAAATGTGACGTCTGTGGGTATTAATTCTATCGTGTAAATACAAAATTACTTACCTTGGTTATTTTGGATATAAAGTTAATTAGGATTTTATGATTTGTTGGTAAAATCGTGTTTATTACCCAACTGAGTTAGAAGTATGGTAATGGTTTTTGAGCGTATGTATGTATGTTCATTTTTGGCATGCTCTACAACTTAAGCGTCTTGTGAGATTACAATATGTGTCATTGGGTCCATCTAAACTGTGATATATTTCTCTATCACACGTGATATATTTTTTGTTATTTCAATGTTAATTACAATCATGTCTCTTGACTCATACTTTATCATAATAATTATAAGCTACAAACATGACGTATGTAACGCTATCACAGTACATTGTAACATCCCAGCAACAATAGGTAGACTTATAAAACATTCTGTTTGCAACATTCTGTCTCTGTAACCTATATTTCTGTTTCTGTTTAAGACTTTGTAACATGTTTTCTAATAATTACGTAAAACATTAATTACACGCTCTGTTTCTGTTTAATTGTAAACAGTCCTTTTAGCCTTGACTTTAATTGCTTATTAAATAACGTTTTTTCTTTGTACTTTCTTTAGGTTCAAGCAGGCTAATTGTGAGTCTAATCTAGGCTAACCTAGATACTAGGAGTTGTTCAAACAAGAGGGTGGGCATAGTCACAGACGCGCTTTACAAAAATATAATAATATTAGTAATAATATTAACAAATAAATTTCAAGTGCCTACGGGTGTTGCCACACCTTATTTTCCTTCATTCCGAAGTTTCATTCGAGACATAACTTTGTTTACCTGTTTTACTAAGTCTTCAATACCAAAAAGTTATTAACTGAGTATGATTGAAATATTTGTTAAGAAAACAATTTGTAACGCCGACGACGCAAACACGAAATTTCAAGAAGTTAACTTATAAATACAGGTCAACTATGGTCATGTCAATTATATAAACTCCATAAAAAATTCAAAACTTAACATTACTAATTTTGCTGATATACTTAAACAAACTTTACTTTCAAATACATGAAAACCTACTAACAAAGCCGATAATATAATTAAACACGGACCTGATTGGATTATGCCAAACAAAAACTAAGTTAGTGTCGTGCTAACAGAAAATAATTAATCCACGATGAGAAAAACCCAATATATTGTTTGTTGGTTGGGCTTCGATAACATAGTGTAAACGAGATTATAAAAGGTAATTAAAATTAACTAGATACCGCAAACAGTAGAAGCGTTTCAACGAACAACTTGCATAGAATAACGTAGAAGAAATTAGACAAATGGAAGTACAAGGAAACGAAAGTACTATACATATAGCTCATAAAAGAGTGGCTGAACTACCATATGGTTAACATATGTGGTCTATAGATCGTTGATGAACAATAGCAGAAGCATAATAACAAGAGCTAAGAAAAAAATAAAGAAAAAGAATCCTGCTGGGTAAGAGATTTGATAACAAC
>LGAG01000941.1:267303-279072 GCA_001278395.1 Lerema accius | reverse complement strand
TTTGTATCTAACGTTGTTTTTATTAGCTTATAAAACATTATTATCAGCGCCTCCGTGGAATGATATCAGTCAACGTAGACGTCTCATTAGCTATTCAGTTCTCGTATGATATCTATGCGTTAGGGTTCATGGCAGTACGTGTAAGGTACCTGCAGAGTTACTGACACTACCTACTGATGGAAAAATGCGGAAATATTCTCTTTCCTTGTCGTTTTCCTTGTTCGTTGTATGAGTTGTAGATACAATGATATAGTTGTCTTTTTTGATATACACTCAGATACATAAGTAGGTAGGTACTCGTACTTAGATTAAACCTTTCATTTATATTGATTGATCTTTGTTTAATTAGTACCAATAACAGTCACTTCACTTAATAGGTTCATGTGCTATATGTACTGGATTTTATAGCAATTGTTTTAGTACAACTTTTTAGTTTTAGCTATAGGTAACAATTCACATTCCCACATTTTAAATAATTTTTAACCATAGATCACACAATAAAAAAATCGCTGGCTGTAATAAGGAAGGCGATTAGGGTGTAGTTGTCTTTTATAATTAACATAATTAAATATTAAAACTAATAGAGGTGTCCTTATAAAGCTTTCGTTATAATGAATTAATTAAATCAGTCAAGATGACGCCTAATCAACGAACAAATATGACCGATTAGATACATACCTACTGACTGATTGTATAGAAGAATAGAATCAATTGAGAAAAATTTCCACTGGCTCATGAACAATGTTTAAATTAAGCCAATTCTATATTGTCTTTGTATCGGTACGTTTTCATTTAACATTCGAATCATACACGAAGTATGATTTGGAATTAATTGATATGTAAATATGAAACAGGTAGTTCCATTCACCTGTTTGAAATGTCCACTGCAGGCCGTGATTGGGTATACTTTTTATTTCTATACAAGTTGTTACACTTATATTTATCTTACTGTTAGTCAGTATTTTGAATCAGTTTTCTATATATCGGCATGTGTGTAAAAATCCTCCCATGTTTAGACATAATTTACATACCTATATATTTATATATATTTGAGTCCTAAGATCGATCGGATTATTTTACAGCTTAGTTTAAACTATACTTAGTACCTTACCACTTTATTATGGATACACTTATTATGTATTAAGTCTGTCGTAAAAGTCAGTAATGTAGATTGACATAATATTATTAACTACATAATCAATTTATCATTTATCATGTTACCTATACAATTTCGAAATGTTTAAATTTCATCAATATTATTTATTATATTAAGTGTTGCATTATCCGAAGGTATAAGTTGGTTATCATGTCAAGATTTCATGGTATTTATTTTTATCATTATCAAAATATTTTTATTACTTACCTTTAATGTGTTTATGGATATTGATTTCTTCACACAATATAGATAGGTATCTATATTATTACACATTATATTAATAAAAGTCATTATTACATTTGTAAACATTAAAATATGTTTCATAATTTGGAATTAGGGTTGTCACATACTGGCTTATCACTTCCGGAACAAACCTAATACGGTAGGTACATGTCGACTATTTAAAAACTTCGTAAAAATATTTTCAGTACAAGTTTTCTTATTTTATAGCCAAAATGCATCGGTGACACCCTTGGACATTAGGACCTCAACAAGGTTTTCTGTTGGGTTCGGTTTTTAAACGTTAAAAAAACTTTAATTAAATAATGTTATTTCTATTAAACTCGCATGTATGTATCTATCATGTATGGTGCTAAACTAAATTTGGAATTTTATTTATATCCTGGTACCCACATCATATATGTACATTCAATTTGATTGTATGACGTACCTACGCAGCGCAATAATTATAGTGAATAGATATTGCAAACATTGTACCAAAATGACCAAGTGTATAACGTAACAAACTAACATAATAGGTTATCTAGTGTTGACCCCATCCATTCTCAACCCAACACTTTCTTGGCACGTTTCTAATAAAAGTAAATAGATAGTAGGTAAATACATTAAATAAACTGCACAGTAAATAATAAATCAATTACTTAATAACTATGTACGAGTACCTACGTATAGTGCGGAATATAGTATCTACATAACTATTCCTCTGCGCTTTAATACTTAAATCTTTTATATTAAGTAAGAATTAAATACGGTAAATACCTAAGTGTATATTGTACAGAAATAAAACTGTACAAATAGCCGAAATATACTATATTACACCTTTGTCTATACATAATAATTAAGTATATTAGGACATTATTTATACGTTTAATATTCGGGTAACGAACTTCACGGTTTATGGAGCCGAACTAAATTAAAACCAGATTAAAACTAAAAATTCCGAACTTACAAACATCGAAATTGATGGTGCCATTTTCCCAATCCGATATAGATACGACTTGCTCGTATTTTATTCGATATACTTATATGATATACTTACTGCTTGATGTGTATATTATGATATACTGTCTGTATACGATATATGTATAAATGGTATCATACTATAATGTTCAGCTACTATTTAATGTGGCCCAGATCGTAACGACTGACGATCGAAGTGTTCCGGGTTGATTTGCGACCTGTCAGACATTATGTGACGAATAAATACGTGTTATCAGCTCTTGACCACTTCTGATATTGATTCTGTTCACAGAGAGTATTTGTTATCTTTACAAGTACCTAATAAGGTCTGGGTATGCATGGCTAGCTGGTCATCAAGGCAGGGATATGGGAAAAGGAAACTACGAAGGTGTCATACGTTTTGCATGTGGAAGCAAATTATAAACTTTTAAACAAATATAAAAAAAATGCCCACACTGGTCATTTATTCTTCTCTCTCTGCGCTACGCTACACAATTTAGTCGATCAATTACCACCCGACAGAAGCCATCTATAAGCATTTCTTCTATTTGTAATAATGTAGTCGACGTTATTCGGGGCTAATATATTGAGACGGGATTTGGTAGGTCATAACATTTTGTTACATCAATGGTTTTTGTTGGAACTACCTACTCCATATTTGATGTTCATCTTGATACCTTCCATCTATTTAATATTTCGTATGAAAACAGTTTTATTAAATAATTACTACATTTATATTAATTGACATACCTAATAATTATGATGTTCGACATAAATTTGTTTTGATACGTCTTGTAGGTACGACAGTTTCCCCGAGACGATTCAATTAGTTGCGCGCGAGAGCAATTTGCCGTCTCAAACAAGATTTTGAGGCTTCCCTTTATACGTCGAATGGTACCCGAAAAGTTGTGGTTTTTACATAACATACTCCTCTACGGCGGACGCTATATGTATACTCATGTAAGAAGCTTTACATAAAATATAAAAAAAGTGGATCAGGCAATGTCAACTGAAACTACTAACGCCATCTCTTACCGCAGCTGCGAATTAGTTTGAAAACAAAACTTGTTTGATATTTCGTTAAAGACTTCGTCTCGTCAGGACTGAATTTTAACGAATTATGAAGGTTAACAAAAACATTCATTTACCTGAATAAAGCAGCGCAATAAATTTTTATATCAAATGTTTTTCACATAAACACGTTTAATCTGATACTTATATTTTAATAAATTACTAATCACTTGATACGATGGTATCAACAATATTATTATTGATTGCATTGCCATTAGCTACATAATCGAAAGTGTGTGTGCATAATAATAAATGCCGCGAATATCAAATAAATAATGTTTCATAACTTCGTAAGTGTGCAACTACGCATAACTTTTATAAGTAGACACTTAACAGGAAACAATGTGCCTTATTTATTAGATTAGTTATAAATATAATAAAATTACACATTACGGTATCCTTTATAGAACATCGGTGCTACGTTCACTGCTCTTTCTATTTCTTAAATTTTTTATATATAAAGTGTGCGGGTTTCCTTGTCATCAACACAACGCAGAAACAAAAACTATCAATGATAACAGAAAAACAACAACAGTAGAGCGCGCCAAAGAGACGGACATACATACATACGCTCGAAAAACATTACCCACCTGGTACAGATGGGTAATAAACGTGAAATACACTCTACCTACCAATTTGTTTTCGCAAGCAACAAGTGAAGGCGCATTACGATATTAGTTCAAGTGAAGACCATTATTTCAAAGACCATTTATCCACGGATGACTTTTTACACACATCATCCGTTAGCCAACAGTCGAGTCGGCTTGAGTCAACGATGTTGCAACGTTGTCATCGCGCTCTCCGAGAACATTAACTTCATGGTGCTAAAATTAAAATTCAACATTCATACAGAGTTGTTTGTATGTGTGTACATACGTCATTCGCCACAACGGGCCGTGCCGTGCATGACCGATAGCTCGGCCAATGACCCTCTTATCACCGACCTATACTCACGGCTGCATACAATCCAATCTTGTTTTCAGTGCTTCAGTCTAAAGATGCCGACTTCGCTGTTTGACCTGACTGATACATATAACTCTATATTCCTGTCAAATAGTTCTACTCTATTATTATCGTAATAATATTTTATAAAATACAATAAAGTAGGTACTTATATTATTATACTGATCACTTCACTTAACAATCTTAACATCAGATGGATGCAGTGGTGTTAGCTCCTATTATTAAAACTGTTTATAAGTGGGTGAGGACTGGATTCGATAAGATAACTAAATCCGAGGTCAAGTAGTACGATACTGTGGACGTTCATAATTTATCTATTGAAATTGAAACTTATTCCATAAAACCTAAAATATACTATGAGTGCACTCTAAAAATTTTTGACATCAAAAGTAGTAACATTTTACTGTAAAACTAAAAACTAAAATCTATGCGTGGTCTTAATTTATTAATCCGCTGGGCACCCGAATAACGGCGTACCTACTACCAAACACGGGGTTTTTCTCATAACTTCAGAAGGACTAGATCATACTCCACGACGATGATTCAGTACGGATTGACGGAGGGGTTAGTGGCTAACAACAATAGGTACTTTAATTAATTTTTACGCCGCCCAAGGGCCTCTTGCTATGATTTCATACCAAGCGCGACCAACGGCTATAAGTGCACGCCGTAGCACGGATACGGTCAAGATTTTTTTTGCCACTAGCGACCTCTCCCCTGCACGTTTGACGCCTGCAGTTGTCACTTAGAAACGACGTATGGCTACGAGCTATAAGCGCTTCTAAAGGCACTCACTTTACACTAGGCACTTATACCTAAATATCAGTTATTCAAATAAATGAGCGGTGTTGTAAATACATGAATATAAATATTATGACGAGATAAAACTAAGGTTTGAATGTCATTTCATTATCTAAGATATCGGAAATAACTGGGTTAAAATAATAAAACAAAATATGACGGTATGTTAATCCTGAAGACAAAACAGTAACCTACTTAAACTTTTTACAGCCTAAGGACATGCTACACGAGTATCTACGTAGTATGATAAGGTAAGAAAACCTAGTACCTAACAATTATTAACAAAATACATTAGATTATTAACAAATTAAATTGTATTTATTTTACGGTATATTACTTATGATAAACTTACACAACAACAATTTTATTTTATACTATACGTAATCAAATTACCTACATTTACTTATATTTATTAGGTCCTATACAGATAAAACTTCATATCGTTATCCTTGAGAAGATCAATCACTGTATGAAAAAGTATACTCGCCTACTAGAATGCAAATACATCTCGGAGTGGACCTCCGTGCGCGTTTGCCTTTATGCATTGTTTTGTGCAGAGGCAGAGGGATATTACATTACAGTAAATAAATTAACGTCCAAGATAAATAGGTACCTACCTACCTACCAATTCAGGCAAAGGTAATGGTTAAAAATGAAAAATATTTGAACATGGGCGATGTTACGCTGTGCAGAAAATTCTGTCAGATAGGCTAGACTGGAAATCGAACTTAGGACATTTCGTCCCGCAAACGCCAGTTAAAGGTTTAAAACCTACTTCGATAAAATAGATATTATTCATGAATATTACTAGAGCGATGTACCTAACTTTGAGTTAAAATTTAAATCACTAAATTACAGCTGGACTACAAAAATTCCTTGACGGGAACTTGGTGAGTACTTACTTAATATATTTACGCAGTATGGCTGAATGTTTGATCAAGTGCTGGCTTATCAACAGAGCGTTGTGTTCGACAATCAAGGGATCCCTTATGCCCGATCCTCGCCAACCCCACCGGATGTAGAATACTTGGTTACCTCGCAAATGAGATTCGATATTGTTCACTAGCATTTTAATATCATATCTGTAATTATAATTTACGACCGTGAGTTAACTATAAAAAATAATATCTCCATTTAAAAGCAGACGATGGATTATAAATAGTGGTTGCAGTGGATGGGACTGAGCATAGCGACCTCTATGATAGCGACCTCCAACAGGCAGGACAAAGTCTTACTACACAAAGGAAGAGAAAATAGTAAAGGATTGTTTTGTGGTCACAATTTCTAATGGACCACAATACCCAAAACTATATCACCTGATCGTGGTGTACTTACCCAGCTGAATAACTGAAAACTGCTGTGCCATGTCTCTCTTGTTGGAAGTCACCGGGCTTTGTAGTGAAATTGAGCGTAAAATACAAATACGTTCATAATCTACAACATATTACAATAAAACCTAAAACACGTTATTAAACGGAAAAAGAATACTGGATCAATTCGGAGGATAGGCAATAGGCATTGAAATTAACCCCCTTATCTGACAAATCAGCAATGTCTTTGTAAAGATGTTTAGGTGTATTATAATACAATTGCTCTTCAAAGGCATTCTACACCTCTACCTAAGTGTGAGTCAGGTTAACTAGATGGTACCTACTACCTACCTACCACTGTTCTCACTGTTCTCATTTTACATACTAACATTTCGCCGAGATTATGTAATTATAAACGCGTTTTTTAAAGAAATTCAGAATCTTATTATTAAGCAGGCAGGTACCTAGAACAATTTTACTCATCGATGGATCGTATGTTGTCGATTCTTACCGCATTTTATGATTATAATTTAAAATTGCAAATTGTATACCTATCTAATCTCGATACAAAACTATTGCAAATGTAATTAAATTCAACATAAATACAAAAAAGGTATCGTATGTAAAAAAACTCATGATAATCGTTTATACCTTTAAATACTAATTTAATAATAATGAGAATGAACTTAATAAGAGTACACAACGCCATCTATTATCGTGTAGTGAAGCGCAGGAGAGCGCATTTTTAGTTGTAAAGTAGTTCTGGCTGTTATTTCACTAAATTGGAGAATAAAACGTAAAACTCGTGAAATTAAAAGGCAATTCAGTTGTTTTGCTTTTTATTATATTTTCATTATTTCTATGGCTTTATGGGGAAGAAGAGAAATACCAAAAAACCAAAAGTTTCTCCAGAAAAGAAGCGTTGCTGTTATGACTAATTGTTTATTTAAGATACATAGAAATAGTCAAATTCAGTGAAAATATTTTTTTGAGATTGAGATTTACAGTTTTAGGTTGAAAAGGGTGATTGGATTGCTCCACGAACGTATTGATCATTGTACGCTGTGCGCTGTCCCTTTAAAAATTGACAACGCATGACATTATGATGGCATTTGGTGATACTATCACCGTGATAGTGACATTGACAGCAGATTGACAAGTAAACAAAAATCTCGATGTAAAACTAAACTAATAATATGGATTTTTAACGCATATTTTAATTTAAAACCTTGTTTTATTTACGTAACAAATTTAAATAAAGGTGTATCAAAGTGCCACAACAATTAAATCCTAATAGTCGTAGTTAATTCAATTAGACAAATATTCGTCTTTTTGAACAAACTTAAAAATTGTCGATATCGATTTTTCTAAATCTAAATATTAAAACTGTGGTTTTACAAATAAGTTTAATTAAAGTATCTGTGATTTGATGACATGACTGCGGGCGGGCGATCACGACCAGAATAATTTTATCAATTCAAGGTCACAACAACACATTCGTATTTTAATCAGTTGCCTGAGCTTGAGGCCCCCACCCGACCGTATCTCGACGTAATATAATCTAATAGGTATCATGGCCTCGGCAATGTTGAAATTACTGAAAAATGAAGTAAGTACTGATTTTATTTATATCATATATGTTAAAATTAACTAATTTGTGATTCAATTAAACATGGTTTATGTAGCTTCGGTTTTTATCTTCCTGAATATACTCAGTTTAACCCATTGGAATTCATATGTAGGAAACAATATTAGGTTAGTTACTAAGTGATTGTTGATATTAAATAAGAAAAATCATAAAAACTGCAATTAGGTACTTCCATCCTATCCCTATAATTGGACTACCTATGAATTCCACTTATCAATGATTATCTTAAATTTCAATAACCTTAAAACTTTGAAGAGAAAAATATCTCAATTTATCTTTAAAATTAACGTATATCTCTGTGATAAGGTGCTCCCAGCAGTGTGATAAACAAAGGACTCCATACATAACATCATACAAGTGATTTGGTATTTAAACTGGCTACATTATTCATTGCTGAATTGAGTAGAATGTTGCGCAGTTGTTTTGTCAAGTATTTTCAAGTTTCATCATTCATTCAATAATTCACATAAATGTTTTGTGTAACAATTCTCCGAGTAAAATACATTAATTCCATTTGCAAATGTATTTTTAGTCAAATACGAGTCATTCATTAAGTTGTGTCATTGAACATACTAAGTATTGGAATCAATTATAACTAAATATAATAAATCATAGGCATAGTTATCCTCCTGTGTTATTATCCTAAGTTAAATTTAGCTAATTATTCAGATTTCTTAATGTAAAAATAGATATATAATGTCACATATAGATTTTAAATGTAAACAACATCATCACTTTTTAGATTATTTGTTTGTACCTATATTCTTAAAGAAAAAGTAACCACAATTTTTGCAATTTTAAGTGAACTAAATGTGTTTTGTTTCTTTCAGTCTCAATTCTTGCTTCGTAGAAACTACAGCAGCGCGGCTCCTACAACAAAGTTGTACATTGATGGACAATTTGTGGATTCCAAGACTAGCAAGTGGATTGAACTTACAAACCCTGCAACAAATGAAGTTATTGGAAGGTTTGTTGAACCTTTGTACATAAAGGCTTGGCATATGTGTGTTATTGAGTAAGATACTTGAAGGGAATAGCCAAACTATTAAATTTATTAATAATTAAAACATTGACAAAGCAAACGTGATTCAAAGATGATAATTTTTTAAGGTACTTAAAATAGGTAAGTACCTCATGTAGAATATTATGTTGACAACCAAAATAAGGAAGTATAATAAAAAAAATATATGGAACATGTTTTAGAACAAGCCTGGTCTTCTAGTTATTGTGTATTATTTAAACAGCAATAAAATTATATCAAATCTTATTAATTCCACAGCAAAGTTTGTATAATCTTCAGGAAGAACAAATTATCTATAGGAAGCAAAATTTAGTTATTATAATTATACAAAAGGTTTCATAAAGCATCTAAATATTTATCATTAGTAAATTAAGAAAAAGAAGTAATAATTAAATTTTAAATATCAATTAGTAATGTGGTTAAAAGGGGTTGCATAATTAAAATATCAGGGCCCCATACAGTGGCATTACCAGTCCTTTTGTAGATTATGACACTATCTTGTTATGTTTTCTAATTTCTTATCATCTGCTTATCAGATAATTAGATTGTTTAAATTACCACCTATTTCTTGTCTGGTCTCTTTTATCATCTTGTTATTTAGTTAATTACATTGTTCAACATTATAACAGTAATTATTTCATTCTCGTCAAACAAGAATTTTATAGGTACTGTGCCTAGAAACTGTGTACCAGGAAAAGTTTGTATAATGAAATTTTAAGTACATTTTTATCCAACTGAGGGACAGACCAGAAGGAGGGTAAAAATTTGAGGATGTACATTACGTCTACGCTTTGTGTAAATGTTATCTCATTTCTTTGGAACACTCTACAGCCCAAATAGCTTAACGGATTACAATTGTGATCTCCATAATCATCGTGAAAGTGACATGTCTTTATTTTTTTTATTACCGTATCAAAAAGCCCCCCAAAAAATAGTTGCAGCATCGCTTTTTTTTCTTTATATTATCACTTGTTATTTTTAACCTTTTTTTTTAATTTCCAGGGTACCTGAAACAACTCAAGACGAGTTAAACGCAGCATTAACAGCGGCGAAAAACGCCTACAAATCATGGAGTCAAAGCACAATAATGACTCGGCAACAACTCATGTTCAAGTGCGTACTATTTGCATATAATACACGGTTTTAGTTTAATTGGAAAGAGTACGTTGGATTGCGTGTGCGCATCTAATTGTCGACGGAGGTCAAACAGTGCAGCGCAGACAGTTACATCCTGTCATTATGGGTTATTGTTAACCATTTAGTCGTAAATGATCTTGGGGTATTTAGATCTTGTATTTGCGCGGTATTTAGACGTTCCATATGTTATGTAAAGTTTAAAATCTTTGATGATAAATGTTTATCTGTCATGTAAAAAATTAGCTTCGAGCGAGAATCGATTTCGTACCCTTGTTAGTTTAAGCCGAACGAAATGACACCCGTTTTTACTTTATTATTTTTAAGTAAAAGTACTTTTATTGTTAAAGGGTATGGTGGTGATAATACAAAGGTCTTTATATGCTAAACTTTTTTTATTAGTCAAATCGTTTTACAATCTTCTTTGACTTGGAACTGCTTACATTTTGATTGAACTGAAATGTAAAAATATTAAAATCAGGTTAACTGTATTCCCGATTGCTATTCCCATAATAATGGAGAAAGTTGAAGTTGCATCAAATCACTCCAAATACATGATACGAAAACAAAAACGTATCCCATTATGTGCATATACAGTTAATTCTACACATAGATCATCATTATGGTAGTTCAAAGCAATTGTTATTATTTTTTCCAGGCATATTTTTTTGTACGCCCTACCTTCATGATTGTAATATAAATAAATATGAAAGTAAATACAGCATAAAAGCCCTTTGCAGTAGATTTTTGGAAGAAAATTTTTTCATGAAAAAGTTAAAGAAATCATCATGTATTTCACTGTTATTGAATCTAAATAGCAGTAAGAAAGTTCGGCTTAGTTTTATTGCAGAAACGGCCACATAGCATTTATGTTATCTAGTCGCATGCAATGTGTAAATAAGATAAGTACTGCATAATAACAATTATGGCATATCTCATGACTTTCGATAGATTTATCGAAACAATAACATGAGATATCTTTGATAAAAATATTTTTATAATACAAAGAGACACATTTACGTAATTTAAAAAAATCTATTATCCATAATACGAATAAGTTTTCGAATCGTCTTAAAAACTTGGTGTTTATGTATCGAATATCACATTAGCTGGTAGAGGCAACATAACGTAACATAACGCAAGTGTTAATACGTATGTTTCTATATACTTTAATGCGTATTAACGCATTTTTTTCAGATTTGCTCGTCTATTGAGGGAGAATCACAGCAAATTGGCAGCAAAAATCACAGAAGAACAAGGAAAAACTATAGCGGACGCCGAGGGAGATGTTTTGAGAGGCATTCGTAAGTAAATAAATATATAATTACAAAGAAACAAAATGAACATAATATTACGAATTACATACCTAAACGATAAAACTTGACATAATTAAATATCTTGGTGTACTGTTTATTTTACTTTTAGCATTCTTTAAGAAGAATGAAAACTCTTAGAAGATATTTCC
>LGAG01000941.1:228031-267164 GCA_001278395.1 Lerema accius | reverse complement strand
GATTTCAGATGTGGGCCCTCGGAGGGAACGCAAGCTACAATATTTATACAACTATTCAACATTAAAAAAAATGTTTGAGAGTACTGTAAATAACGCTTAATAATAATTTTCAGAGTTGGTGGAACATTGTTGCAGTATAACATCACTACAGCTCGGAGACTGTATCCAAAACATTGCTAAAGACATGGACACACACAGTTATAAAGTGCCTTTAGGTGTCGTTTCTGGTAAGTACCTATTAATTACAAAAGAAAACAGTCTTAAGAAAATATTAGATTTTAAGTTGATCCACCTAAAGCTTGATTTTGTCTTGAGTTTTGGGTAATTTTATATAATCAGTGAGCATTATTATGTAAATCGAGTTCTTGTTTAATTTATGTAAAACATATTAGTTACATAAATGTATTTGTCAATACAAACTAAAATGATAGTTTTTACTATTGAAATTGAATTGAGTATTTTTCGCTTATTGCTACATTTTCTCTTGCACATACACTACAGTAAAAATATAGACTTAAAATTCTGTGTGTAATCTTATTTTAATGCAGAGATAAAAAATTAAATGCAATTTTTTACACAGGTGTTGCCGCATTCAACTTCCCAGTGATGATTCCTCTGTGGATGTTTCCACCAGCAGTGGTGACTGGCAACACTTGCCTGATCAAACCTTCGGAACAGGACCCTGGAGCCACCCTCCTGATGATGGAACTCCTCCAGGAGGCTGGCGCGCCCCCTGGTGTTGTTAATGTGAGGCTTTTATTGATATCAAATTGCTTTGTGTCCAATTTCGGGTGGAACAAATACTATTACTAACTACAGCTATTAATGTTAATATTAACGACTAAAAAATTTCTAAGTTACTAACACAGTCTAGATTCCACCCTCCCTTTACTAAGGAATAAATTGTAATATTCTCATTAACACATTTATCGCTAACAGGACCTACTAAAGTAGAAATAACAAAATAAAAATAAGAAAGACGTAAAAATAAAAGAATAAGGTCTTGTAGCTCCAATTTTTTATAAACATAATTCTAATTACGTAAAAATGGTTAAGTTCATTTTTAGGTGAAACATTTGAGAATTTACAATGTTATAAAACAATGAAAATGACAAGTAGGGTCATTATGGAGATAAATGTTTGTTCTTAGTGACTGTTTTATCTTATTATGTGTATTCATACCACAGATTGTCCATGGCACACATGATCCAGTGAATTTCTTCTGTGACCATCCTGACATCAAGGCTGTGTCGTTTGTGGGGGGCGATGGTGCTGGCAAACATATCTACACTAGGGCATCGGCAGCAGGTATTGTGCTAGACATTTATTTTATTTATTAAAAAAAAATACTTACTAACTAGTAATAAATAATAGAAAAACAAAAAACAGAGTGCGAAAAATTAAAGTTTATGTTTGCAAAATTAATAGCATCACCCCACAATTGAGACGAAACCAATAACACTATAATAATATGTTGATATTTATCAAGGCGTTAAGGCTATACAGCGTGCCAAAGAAATGAATATATACCTCGTTTTTTTCGTCGTGATTTAAAAGGTAAACAATCTTACAATATCTTTTTTATGTAATTATCGATTTAAAAATAAGACAGACACAAATAAAAAAAAAACTAGAGAATAAACAATAATTTATTAATGATTAAAAAAAAGTTGTGCCAAGATTGTTTACCTTTTAAATCACGACGAAAAAAACGAGGTATACATACATACGCTTAAAAACATCACCCCTTTTGTATAGTCGGGTATAAAACAGTGGTTGATTTTCGACCATAAAGCGAGTCATAAGTATGTATAGTCATAAGTAAACGTTAAAGAGGATAAATAGATTAACATACGTTATTGTCAGGCAAGCGTGTCCAGAGCAACATGGGCGCTAAGAACCACGGCGTGGTGATGCCGGATAGCAACAAGGAGCACACGTTGAACCAGCTGGCGGGCGCGGCCTTCGGCGCGGCGGGACAGCGCTGCATGGCACTCAGCACTGCCGTCTTCGTTGGTAAGCTATTTTGGAATGCTAGATGAGTATCCGAACGTGTTAGTAGTGTATGTGTATCCGAATGATTGAATGTTGAAGTGATTGAACGGATGTGAATTTGAAAGAATTTGGCGACCCCGTAGCCTAGTTGGTAATGACCCTGCCAGCGAAGCGAGGGGTCCCGTGATCGATTTCCGGTCGGGACAGATATTCACATAAATAATCAGATAAATGTTTGTTCTCGGGTCATGGGTGTTAAAAGTGTTAGTAATGTGTTATTTGTGTTGTCCATGCCACCCGCGACACAGGGAATCCTACTGCGGGGGTATAAGTGTGTAAGCGTTAAAAAAAGAAGGGCTGACAAACGACAAATGACCGCTGGAACGAGTGTATGTTGGTTGTGTTAAATGTATGTGTGTTGAAGAATAAAGAAGTTTGCATCGAATCGAAATTCACTATTATTCAATCCCTTAGTTTTCCACATCAGTTACTCCGGATCCTCATTTTTCATTCCTCATTTACCTTTAATAAATTCTCATTATATCGGACAACTTTTGCTGTGGCGGCATTATAATTAACAGGTTTAAAAAATCAGCCTCACTATTAGAGTTATTGAAACAGCACCATAACAAAAACAGTTTAACGTGATATGACGAGCATTCATTAAAGTGTTTCGTACTGTTTAGTATACATATAAGTGGTTTTTAGTTCTTGCAACTAATGATTTAATTATTTTTTAGGTGAGGCGCGCGATTGGATTCCCGATTTAGTGCAAAGAGCGCAGGCGCTTAAAGTAAACGCAGGCCACGTGCCCGGCACTGACGTCGGCCCCGTCATCTCTGTCAAGGCTAAGGAAAGAATATTGAGGCTTGTTGAATCAGGTACTACATTCAATTAATACATACTTAAACTTCCTTCTAACTAGTTATCATTAATAGACAAACAAAAAAAAATCCGGTAAAAATAGGGGAATATTTATCAAAATTACTAGCCTGTCACTCTTGTAAACAAGACGAATTGATTTACACCCCATACGTTGAAATACGTTAAGACGTTTAGCCTCTAGAATGGGCCCAAAGAACATGCATAGTGCATAATGCGCTCTTAAAACAAACATTACCCTCCTGGATGGTGTTGTCGGGTAAAAATCAAACTTACTACAGTACTATGTTTTCAGAATGGTGTTAAATTTTTATTCTTAAATTTATTTTATACTTTTTTTTCATAGGAGTCAAAGATGGTGCTAAGCTCGCTCTGGACGGTCGCGGAGTTAAGGTAACAGGCTTCGAGAAAGGCAATTTCGTCGGTCCCACAATACTTACCCACGTCACACCGAACATGGAATGCTATAAGGAAGAAATCTTCGGGCCTGTGCTAGTTTGCCTTTTCGTGGATACCCTTGATGATGCTATTAAACTAATCAACTCGAACCCCTACGGAAATGGAACAGCCATTTTCACTACCAACGGTGCTGCAGCAAGAAAGTTTGCATCTGAAATTGATGTCGGACAAGTTGGAATAAATGTACCCATCCCTGTGCCATTGTCCATGTTTTCGTTTACCGGAACTCGAGGCAGTTTCTTAGGCACCAACCATTTCTGCGGCAAACAAGGAATCGATTTCTATACTGAACTCAAGACTGTCGTATCATTCTGGAGGCAGAGTGACGTATCTCATACCAAAGCAGCAGTTTCTATGCCAACTCAACAATAAAAAATATTCTGTGCCATCTCAATAGAAAATTAAATCGTTTTTGTAATATTTTTGTTATATAGTTGTAAGGATATTTACAGCATTTATAGCTATGCTAGTATAAGTGAAGTCTTCCAGAAAATCGTGATGAATGTAACATTATTTTCATAAAAGAACATTTATTTTTGTAATATTGCCATATCAGCTTTATGCAAGCTTTTATTTACAGAATTAAAATTATTGCATTTTTAAGATCATGTTTTATTTACTTTAAAAATATAAAATAAACACTTAAAAAGTAAGTAAGTATACAAGAAAAATGTCATTCAATATACTTTTATTGAAACTACTGTTAAAAGTAACAATTTCAATTGCATGAAAAAATGCACAATAAGCCTAATATTTGTAAATATTGAAGGAATTTGCGGCTGCGCATACGCATTCTGATGTTATCAATTTCTCAACGTCTTAAACTGTCTACACTGTAACTTTACGTCAAATTGACAAATCGTTATGTCAAGTCAACAAGTTATTTGTGTTCCTTGATCGTCGAATTGTTTCTTTGTTTACCTTTGTTGTGTTAATAATTTGTGCTTGGAAATGATTAATTTGTATGTAAATAAAATAGATTATCACCAAAAATATTCGCTAGGGAGCCATTGCATAAAATTCGACGGTTACAATGAATGAAAACAATGACTGAACGTGTTTTACAAACAATTCAATGTTTGATACTTTTCGACAATGTTTAGATCATTTATTGCATGACATCATAAACAAATGATCAACAAGGGTTTCCTGCGTGTCCTATTACTTGATCGTGGAGTACCAAGCTTAGAACACGCGTCGCAATGGCGAGCAGTTTTTATAATAATGGTCTAGGAATATTTTTATTTATCGTTTTTTTAAGTGGATGTTTAGCCGTTACGCCGCAATGTAGGAATGAAAAGGGGGAACCTGTTGATTGGTGAGTATTGTTTCGTATTTTATTATTCTTTGTAATGATATTCAGTAACATAGTTCCCTTAAGTTCACCAATTCACATCCTATAGTAGATCTATAGAAGTCATGATTTACATAAAGAACTTAATTTTGTTACTGTCTATAACGACTCTTATTATTTAAAATATATTGAGTTTTAGCAGTAGTATTACTTGTAATGTAATTATAATCTTAAATGCCTGCATTCATTTGAATCCCTTCCTTTACTTACATTAAATTGCTGAAATATCAAGTATAATGAACTGCCATCATCTTGTACCTATTGTTTTAGTGTGCCTACTGACAAAGGTAATTGCAATATTTTGTGTAGTTTTCTTGTGAGTAAAATATTTGTTTCTTTTATAGGAATAATTCAGTGAATCTGGTATCAAGCAGTTGCAAAGTCATAATGAAAAAAAAATTACTTCGAATATAGAATTTTTTAAGTTGCAATCAGGCCTAGGCTAACAAAGAGTTTAGTACTACTGCATGCTATTGCCACTGAAATTTTAATTATCATAATATTTTATACAAGAGTCTCTAATTAATTTTAATTATAAATCTTTCATTTCCTTCTACAAAATACTCATCAATAAAAAAACAATTTAGTTTTGGGGTATTAGACCTTATTTTGATATTGTGACCTTAGACCAAAAAATATATAGACTCCGTTTTCAGCAAAAATCGTAGTTGAAAAAAACATAATGAAAATGACAAATGAAAACATTTGCTGGTACATTGCACAGCAGTCCGCACTCTGTGACGTATGTTAAACCGTTAAAACAAATTAAGTTCGCTTTTTTGTACTGAAAATTGAGTATATACTTTTTGGTCTGAGATTAGCATCTACCTATGCGTATACAATGTAATAATAAGATAAATAGAACGCAATATATTAACGCAATAATGATTCATTGTTGTGGCTTTATGTCCATAGTACTGGTATCATAAATACAAAGCAACATGACTCATAATAAAAACAAGCTTGTTTGTAATTTAATAATTACCAAACCTAGATCTATGTTTCCTTGAAAAGATGTTGAGGACCCTAGACTATGACCTAACATCCTCTTTGCAAGGTGGTCTGAACCCATTAGTGAGAAAATTATAAGAAGAAGAATCAGAAATAATGATACATTACTTTTAAATACAATATTGCAGGTTCTACATATACAAGTTGCCGAGAGAGAAGAATCATTTAAACCCCTTAGTTCGTAGAGGAGTGGCTTACATGCATCTCACTCCATCTAAGCTAAGAGGAGGTTGGATCATGTCAGACCTGGCTATTAGTGATCCTCACTCTATGGTGGGACGTACACTATCTCCATTGTATACGGTAACTGTAAATTTACTGTCATATTCAATTATATGGGACCAATTTGACACCAAATCTGATTTAAGTAACAAAAGCATTAAAAAATCTACTTTATTTAATTTTACTTAGTGTCGAATTTTCAATATTTATTATGAATAAGTTATCAGTAAGTTGGTCCCTTATACGTAAGCTACATTCATATGTAACTCACTGGCATGTTACAATTTTTTCAGGATAAAAATATAATTTCTCTAGTGTACAATGACCAGCCCCCGGCCACTGAATTTCAGCCTGATATTCTTCAATCTGTTGCTGAAAAGTATTCCAAAAGCAAAAGAGGTAATGTTTCTGTTTATATTATTAGTAGAAGTTTTTCTTTTTCTATTAATAATTACTATTTAATGATGCTTTTCTTTATAGGTCAACTGAAGCAAGGATATAAAAAGTATAAGAAGTTCAAACTAGGTGACAAATACTACGACGATTACGATCTAGCCGAGATGTGCAAGATGCATTCTAAATTCATGAAGACAAGAGTTGAGAGTGGACATACGAAAGGAGTGATATTGGGAGATAAGTTCACATCTCTATGGCTAGTTCATTCTGTGCCACGATTTCCTCCAGTCCCTGATGGTAAGTATAAATAAACACTACACACTATTACACTCGCACCCCCACAGTACGTTTCTCTGTGTGAGTGCCAAGTACAACACAGAAACATAATGAATTCACAACCAGATGACACAATGTGAGGAAACTAACATTACAGTGGTAGAACTCAAACAATGCACACATAGACATTTTGTTGTACGGATACGGGTTTCGCTTCGGTTTTGTTTAAGAAAAAATATCGTAAAGGGTATGTGTAGGTAATTGTCAAGACTTTTACTACTGTTAGGCTCTCTATATTAAACTAACAGCATATTTAGTTAGAGAATATGGTGAGAGATAAGTGTCCAATCTATAAGTCGGACTTTTATTTTGCTCGAAGACCTCCGATATGGCTTAACGACTGTTATCAAACATTTATAGTTATACAGCATCATTATTTTTTAGCTTAGAAGTTTTTTTTAGGCGTGCACTAGACAGCCAAACGAACTTATAAAGTTGTATGGGAGCCCGCGCACATAGGCACCCACGAATTCCTTACATACCTTAATTGGATTGTAGATAACAAAATTCCAATAATAACATACTAAGATTCAATTGATAATACGTGCATATTTATCGACATCTAAAGTGGTTATTTTTAATATTGAATTTGAAAAAATTTCAGTGAATGGTTTCAACGGAAGTTCTTACAACTATCCTGCAACGGGCATGAAGTACGGTCAATCGTTTCTGTGCGTCTCAGTACAAACGTCAACATTGAATCAAATAGCAACACAACTCAAGTATAATGAACCGCTCATTGTGCATAGCCACATTCCCCAGGAGTTTGATAACGAGCTCCCTAATCTATTGGAAGTGGTGAAGAATAAAACTATTGATATGTCGCCGTGGTGAGTGCTATAAAATATCATTTATATGCATGTATATGTATACCAAAACAGACAATCGCAATAAAATTAGTTTTTATTTTTAATAATGAATAATCTTACCCATCGTGTTTCCCGCCAATTCTGGTTTTTACTTTTTCTATGTAATTTCTTTTTATGAATGGCCAGTATTTTATATTACCCAACACCGAGCACAATATTAAATCAATATCATGAACCTTCCATAATTATTAGTATCAGTAATTCCTTATATCTCAAAACAACAGAAAATACCTATTATAATCATAGTAGATTAAAAAAAACATGCGTAAGTGTATCATTGATACCTTTATGAATAAATGATATTGAATATTTTTAAGTTAAAATATTAATAAATTCGCAGGTACCACATAGAAAGTTTCGAGACGCTGGTCGGGCGCAAGTTCCTCTCGTTTGCGAAGAGTGCAATGTTCAATGATGACCTGTACAGCGGGCTGGTGGCCGAGGTGCTGCAATCTGACTTGCTGGTGGAGTCCTGGACTAATGGGCCTGGGACTTTGGACTCCGAGTGTACTAGGAACTTTCAGTAAGTTAATTATTCTGTATGATGCTTTTAGTCTGATTTTTCTATATTCTTTCGAAATATTATTAAGTGTACGTATCCTTGTATTTTTTTAAATTCAACTCTATCTCTAAGAGTTTGTTCTTCTGAAGTTAAGTTTCCTCCCGATTAAACATTAGGACTATCTACAATCATTTTCTATCTACTTTATTTATCTACAATCATATACTAGGTTTTTAAATTGTATTAGAATGATCATCACAACCCATAACTGTCCTACTGCGGGGCTCGAATCTCTACTCATGTTTCACAATGTGAGGGGTATCTCATAATTATTATTAGTTATTAATCCGCACATATCTTTTGAAACTTAGTGGTGCATGCCGGTTTCGAACTCAGGGCTTCCCGCTCGGGTGAGCAACATTCAAACCATGAATAAGATAGACTTAGAAGCCGTTTTAATTTCCAGGGTACGCAATATAGAGCGGTTAAAGTTCCCAATGGCCAAGATGTCTTTCACCTCTCATAACGACCACTCGAAGTGGGCCGTGGCCGTCGCCCATAAGATGCACAACAGCCAGGACACCAAGGTGGCCGACTACTGGGTCTGCGTTGGAGATATCAACCGAGCGGTGAGTTACAATTTACCCGACTGACCTCACTGGCCTGACCGGCCTGACTGACCTGACTGACCTGACTGACCCGACTGACCCGACTGATCTGACTGACCCGACTATCTGAAGAACGGTTATATTTTTCTGTTGGAGTTAATGCAAAAAGCTTTAAATTTTAAAGAAATGATCTTTGGTGCTGTAAAAAGATGCTTCTTTGCACCTAATGCCATCACGGTGTTAAGTTTGCTATCAGTCACTGATTTGACGAACGAAATAGTATAAAGGTTGTTTTAAAAAATTGCGGTATTAAACTGGTAGTTGGTCAAATTAGCAGTACTGAGAAATTTGAATAGACAGAATACTTAAACGATTTCATAATATTTAACACAATGACATTTTGTTAAATTGTCTTTGTATAATTTTCAGTTGCCACAAGAGTCGCGGGGTGGCGGTACTGTGTGTACATCAGGACCCATACTGTGGGGCAACTTTGCACATCTCATCGAATCTGTTCAAAGCTGTAACTGATCTGTGTCGTAACATGTTAAATTAATCTGTGATTTTCTAGATGTAATCTATACTGTGTAAATAGTTTTTTACCTATATTTTTTACTATATCTCCTACACCTAATATACGTAGTACGTGCCTACCATACTTGCTATTTAACTTTTTGTACGGAGTGGTTTAATTTAAAAGTTAAGAAACACGTAATTTAGTTTTAATTTGGTTTTAGTACAAATGAGATACATTTTTAAAAATGTCTTCGCTCAAAATCATTGATTATGATTGTACTTACATTAAATTAAATTTTATTTTAAATCTTGCACCTAGGGAATTTAACCAGAAATTTTGACTGAATTAGTCATTAATTTGGTACAGGTATAAAATTTTTGTGAGAACTCAATTAGTGCTACATTCTTCGATTTTAGTTTTGAACTCTCGGGGGTTAAAATGACGTCAGCGTACAAAACTATGCGAAGACAATAGTTTATTATTTTTTTGCTAGCTCTTTCCTTTTCTTCTCAACTTAGCGTTAGGGTAACCCCAAAACCGTGTCATGACATGCTGGGGCCCTTGGGAATACATAAAAGTGAGGCCCTGTGGGAAAGTAACGAGTAGGTAACAAATTAATATATTATACCTCATATATGGTTGTTTATACCTAGAAAACTTCGTTAATTCAAATTCAAAATACAAATGGTAGCGCACATTTTAAGTATTTAAAAAATATATGTCGACTATTTGGGGCCCCCGTGAGTTCAGGTGCCCTAGGCAAGGGCCCTATGTGTCCTTAAGACGGAAAACATTTTCTATATAATACTACTAATGTATAGAATAAGATTATTAGGATTAATGATTTTGTTAAGTGTAGTTAAGTGCAACCAATTTTGCAATAAATTCATATAAATCTAACTGGCCACTTTAATTAAAATATGTCGACTTTAAGGTTACTTATATACATTACATTTGACTTCGAATACCTATATTATTTACTTTGGAAACAAATTCTTTCTATTATGTATATTGTTGGTTCCTTTAAATGTCAGATGGCAGGGAAAAAATCGAAACCCAATCATGAATAAGTTTTCGTTAAAAATCAAAAGGGCTTGGAAACAATTGTCAGAAAAATAAAACATCATCAATGTTAAAGATATATGTTTTAATATACAACACAAACATTATTTACAATGATATCAATTCATAACGTCGATCATTATTACAATGCCATCAATATACAAACGCTGAAAATCGTAAACATTCTATATCATACGTTACGAAGACGAAATTACTGGATTCACTGGACTTGCAGTTAGAGCATAACTTGCAACTTCCGCGATTACATAGATTATATAATTAAATTCTCGAAAATTCCTAATTCGTTAAATTGGCACTGCGCGAGCTCCAAACATCTTCGAAGCAATATACAATTCGTTGAAACATAGGCTTGCTATATCTTCGTCTATACATTCATGCGAGTAGGTACCCTCGTACTAAATAACGTACCTTTAGCCAAATGTAAAATACCTTAACTTAATTATAATAAAGACCAGTACCTTCGCATTTTGGCACGAGCATCCACTTTCCGGCCCTTCGATATGAGGAAAGCAGGTCGAGTGTTATACAAGTGATAGTGATGTATAATAGTGTAAAATACGTTAAGTATAAGGTGTATAAAAGTTACGTAATTACGTATACAATCGTATAAAAGAGTTACGATAACTATAATAAGTCTTATAAATATTTTCCGATAATCTCTTTGGATTGGATTGCGAAACAGAAGTGGAGTAAGACCATTGTAGCTTGATGCAATTTTTCTACTATAATTTTATGTAAAAAATACTTGAAATTTCCAAACTTCTAAGTAAACCTTGAATCAAGCTACATAGTGATATGACTCGTCTTATATGAAAACAGTAATAGACATAATAATATCTAGATCCCATTAGATTTTTCTTAAATCAGGTACTAATTTTAAGGGCTGCCAGATATAATCACTTTTTAAAATTAGTAAGGTTATGCCAGATACAATCCGTTTCTAAAATTATTTGTGAGAAATTTACTGAAAAATATGGTAACCTTACTTTACTATTTTCAACTATTCAATATCATCTTTTTAAATTAACCTTGTGTAAATTAAATTAGCTGAACTTGATTCTGACTAAGGTTACATTAAATAAACATTCACACAACGAACGGCATATTTTAATTTCTCTGAATAAAAACTAACATTTGCATTTAGGTTTATAATATTGCAACCAATGTTGCATTAAATGCTAAACATACTGTTCTCAAAAGCTCAATTATATTACCTACAAAGGTTTCGAAATCTGTAGCTTTTAAACATCTGTGAAATTCAAAAACTACCCTAAAATTACAATCTTGCAGCCTTTAGTACCATTTAGAACTTAGAAAAGAATAAATAAATTCGCGACCTTCAATGCGCGACTCTCAAAGAAGGCATTCTTGTGAACCAGGAGTCCTGTTTCATCTTCAAGTAGTATGAGTCCCTGGGGGAGGGAGAAATGAGGGCTTCCTCGAGTAGTTTGAGGGCGCTCGTGGGTAGAACCTTGGCGCTGTATTCTGCCGCCTCCCCGGGCATAGTGACGGCGCAACTGGCTGTCGACGTGCTCACATCTGAACTCGGTGTCTCCGGTCGACTGAAAATACACGTAAAAAGTGATCAGTGTTATAGGGTTAAGTTGGCGTTACAGGATTAGGCAATTCAATATAAAGAGTACCATTGCTGTTGCGATAAGCAATGTTTAGTACCTAAATAAACGATACACACTAATCGTTCTACAGTGGGATTCCATGTGTCGTGAATACCACGAAAAACGTCACACATATGGTACCTAACACATAGATCAAAAACAGAAATTCATTATTATTTCCGCTTCGCTTGAAACCCAATCTAGAACCCACTGAACGGCTGTCCGGCATGGTAACCATTGCGCCATTATTAGTCGTGCACTCCAATTGCTAACATTAGTTTAAAAGTATCACCTTGCCGGCTGACTAGGCGGAGTAAGCTGCACGGGCGGGGCGTAGATCTCAGACGCGGAGAGGTCGGGCGCGTGCAGCAATACGACGTGCAGTCTGCGTGCTCGTAACGACGCTCGTAGTGCGGTGGCCGCGCCCCACGTGCCCCAACGAACAGCCGCGGCTATGGCGTTGCCTTCACCCGCGTCTGACTCCAAGCGGGATAGAGTCTCACACGCCGTATCTGATGTCAATCCTAGAAGGAAATAGTGCTTCGTTTGTACGAAATTGCTGATGCTAACACAGCCTTGTGAAATATGAATTGAGTACCTAATAGCGCTATATTGTTGGATTTCTTTTAATGTAGAAGATAGGTCGTCTATTGTTAAATTAGTTACAGTTAGTTCTTTACCCATGAGGTTTAACTAAAACTGGTTAAACACAAAAAAAATTGTCGCAAACAAGCGACATCCCTGTTTTGTTTTGCCACCCCAGCAACGCGTCTGACTCCTCTTGTGTTACCTACTTGAAGGGTGTTTACCGATATAGAAGAGCCGCCCAGCATGAGCATGGTCGGCGGCGGCTGCGGCCAGTAGTGGTGCGAATGTCTTCGCAACTCGTAGTGCGCCCAGCACGTTGGATTTCAACGCACTCTCCCAACAGCCCGCGCCGCCGCGACCGCTGCTTCCTGCCGTGTTGATCACTGCCCATATACCTAGGGAACAGAGAAATAGAACTAGTAATCTTTTGTAAAAAATAAAAAAGTAAAAAAACCCGGTTGCTATTGGTAGTAGTAGTTTTGGTAAGATAAAAAGAAAAAACCCGATTGCTAAAGTTTTGGTGAGATAAAAAGAAAAAAATAAAACTTTAATATCATTCTTATTGGACAGTTCCTCTTATCCATCAAGGCGTTTGAGCTGTAGAGCATGCCCTTTTATGTAATCGGCTATATTTAGTGTGGTATTTGAGAGCCATCTTTATTACAATGAGAATAATACGTAGTAGCTAATCGTGCTTGATAACAAAACAACTGCCCTATTTGCATATTGCCGACAGATGGCGCGGTGTATAGTATGGGTTACAAGTTAAAGTAGTTTCGATGTTTGGGATGTAATATAATATTACTATAGCATTATCAAAATAAATCGCAATTTAATTCGACAGGAAGGAAAAACAAATGTTTACGTAGAATCATGTTATCCCATTATTTCACAGCTCCTTCAACGAGCACTGCTGGTGTAGTGGTATCATGCAAGATTCCCATTCTTGCGACCCGGGTTCGATTCCCGGGCAGTGCACTTTTTTAATTACATTTTCATAATAACAATTTGCTGTTAATTTTAATTGTATGCTTTTTTTTTAAATTTCATAAAAATCTATATGATATTTAATGAAATTTTTAATCCTTCATTTCAAAAGTTGGTAGTTATTGGTTCTAGAGATTTTATTAAGCGACAAAAAAGCTTAAGCTCGATGAAAAAAAAAATGGGTTTGTCACTTTTATAAAATTATGGTTACTGTAATAAGATTTTATATAATCTATAATTATAATCTAATGTAGGGTAGGCACATTGTATTTGATTTTCAAATTAACTATTTATATTATAACAATAATTTAAATTAACGTGATCTTTATTGGTGGTTACAAATGAAATTAAAGTTAGTTACCATGTTCTCTCGCCGGCAAGTGCTGAGCGGTAGCCCGAGCTGCTTCCTCCAACAAGTCCTCCCTAGCGACGTCTAACTCGAGGGTGGCGAGGCGAGGCGGTGGCTGGTCTTCAGGGGTCGCTGCCACGTGAGCTTGGAGCCAGGACTCCGCCAGACGAGCCCCCAGCCCTCCCTGCCGGCACCCTGCTATTACCCGCCAACCTTTGCCGCTTAGGTATGTTGCTATCTATAAATGAAGTGGTTTGAAGGTAATAAAAAATAACATTTTAATCCACAATGTATACTGTTTGCGTGCTGTTTGTAGGTACTACGAAACCAAAGGCAATTTAACATACCTACGTTCAGTTATTTTGATCGATTGCGTTGTTTTATTTTTTTGTTACTTTTCTTGAATACAATTAATAATCACAATAAATTTAATGTAACCCTTATCGCCGCGTTTAAAACTGTCAACCGTCCCACAAAATTCTCGCCATAGACCTCACCTCTGACAGAAAAATAAGTGTTGTCGTGTCGTGGGTTTATGTGTCTGTGATACTTCATAATGATGTTCAACTAACCTGTAACCCAAGCGCGGTGTCAACGGACGTGACGAGGACAGTCTTGGCGCTGTCCACGGGGAGTACTTCAGCCACCCTGACCTTCCGCAGCAAGTACAACAGCAGCGCCCCCACGATGGAGCATAGCGCCGCCAACTGCAGCCCCAGGGACAACCAGGTAAGTGGGTCCATGCTTATAGCGAGAGCATTCTTCTACACCTCTGTAACAATTGAGAAATAGGGTAAAAAAAAGAAGTAGATTGTTATAATTTGCGCTCGGTGTGAAGACACGAATAGTGGTTGGGTTCTGTTTTCTTTAGAGCACGAACGAGACGACAAATAATTATATTTTAGGTGATAAAGAAGTCTATGTTAAAAGCATGGGACAATTTTTTCGGTTTTCACTAAAGGCATAAAATTATTTATAGCATAAAATATCGCGCTGAAGTCGATGTATCATTGGCAAGTAAATGTCTAGACAAAAATTAACTTAATTTTTGAATTATAGGGTAGTAGTAAAAGTTTATTTAAAATTAAAACTTTGTAACTCAGTAAATTTGTCATACTTTCCAATAAAAGTTTCAAAGTTTTTTTGTTGGTATTCTTGGTCGAAGCTTCCTTTCGAGCATTCAATCATGCAATTTGAGCGCGAGGGAGTGTAGAAAACAAACGTATTGAAAAGATTATGACAAATAACATTGTACACGGATGTTTTGATAGCTCGTATAAATTCCGAAGCAACAATGACATCCCGCAGCCAATGCAATTGCCATTTTGTGTATCGATGTTGCCGCCTGAATGTCCGGATGCAGTTTGTAAATAATGTTTACAATAGCTGTGTTTAGATTTAGATTTAGGCACATGCTAAACTATTTAAGAATAACGAAAAGTGATGTAAGGTTATGTAAAGCATACCTAAAACTAATTTCACGCCTTTCTCCTTCCATTCCTAAAGTTTAGGCCATAAAACCCTGAATTCCTAAACTGGGGGTAAATACCCCCGCGGGGGTAACTCAGCTATTTTACGGGGGTAACATAGAGCATAATTATTAGGTTCGTATAATTAAAAAAATACAGATAAAAGTAACTTGTTTATTTCGATACCACTTGTTTATTCTAAAACATGTAGGTATCTCTAAATACAAAACCTTTCGACGTTTTCCTGTATACGTCTTTATTCGCTAGCCAGTGATTATATAACAATACCCTAAAACCAAGACAATGCCTTTCCCACAAGTAGTTCGTGCAGATGCAAATTGCTTTCGCACTATTGGCTGTTGGTCTCTGATATCGTGAATACAACGCTTTAAACCCGTGAATAACATTATTGTCCCTTATTTTAATCTATTTGTTATATGCCCTAATGGCTAATCTTCTGTTCTCGCTTTATTTACATCCATTTTAATAAGGTCAGAACTATTTGACGAACACACTTGTTGAACGAAGACACTTGTTGAAATTTCATATCGTAATTTAGTTTTTTACTTTAAAACAACGTTTAGTTGTTGACATAAATTTTATAATCAGGGATAATAGGAAACCTATATTTGAATCTACCCAAAAAAGAAAAGATTTCACTGCTTATGACGCATTTTTAAACAGTAGAGGATGGCAAAAATATGAATATCCATTTAGTTATTACATTTAAAAATTGCAATACAGCGTCTATTAGAATCGAAGTGAAAATGTCATGAAATACAGAATACTGTAGATCCTGTATACTGTAAGCTCTGGTAGTACTATTAAAACGTTATTTGTAAATAATTGTGTGTAAACATTTTCTGAACCTTGAGTCACAATCCTTAAATAAGTAGTTATTCAGTCATCGTCAGTCGCCGATTATAGACAATGCACTAAGCGAAGTGACGCCTTTTTGCAGCTATAAGTACAGCTTATGTTGTCATTGTTTTATTGGTCCTCTAATAACTCTAACACTCAGTCTCAACATTTGCTGTTTTTGCTGAATTACTTCATAATGTACCTATTTTAAGCATGTTTGAAGTCTCCTTCATCGTTTGTCTCTCTAGAAATCTTTTAACTTTCGTAGATATTTTCAAATGCGCTGTATTTTTTAATAATTATGTAACGACCGCATAGCCTAGTTGGTAGTGACCCTGCATGCGAAGCGAGGGGTCCCAGTTTCATGGGTGTTACTGATGTGTTATTTGTGTTGTCCATGCCACCCGCGACACAGGGAAACTTAGTGTTGGAGTATGAGTTTCTTAGCGTCTATATAATTTATTATTTAATTCAGTAAGCAGTGTTTTGTAATAAGAGCTAAAGTAAAGGAAAGAGAGAGATAAGTTAATTATACTGCAGATTAATATATACTTCTATCGGTTCATATTAGAACGTTCCTAATTGATCACGTCGCAACAAATTAATTGGTGCAGATTCCCGTCAAATTTGTTGACACACGACATAATTAAAGTGTTTCCAGCTGTTTGCGTAATACGAACAGACTGCAACTGGACTAATTGACATTGTTCTGTGTATTACTAGTTCGGAGTCAGTTTGCTATTACTGGATACTTAGATACATAGTACAAACTGCTGAATTCAAATGACAATCGTGTTGCAAAATTATTATAGCTGTGTTCTTGTATCTACGTATGTTAAGTGTTGGAAATTTTATACAACTAGTGCTTCATACATAATACTGACCTTAAAAAATTTTAGGTTATGTATTGTAGATATCTATTTTTAGATTTTTACCCGACTACGTCTGAAGGAGGGTAATGTTTTAAATCGTATGTATGTCCATTTCTTTGATAAGCTCTACAGTTCAATTCAAACGGCTTGACTGATTTCGATAAAAGAAGTGTCATTGGATTAGTCTCTAGTGTGACAAAGACTTTAATTTTTATTTAACAACCCGCCAATTTTTCAGACCGCCCTTTATCTTATCTTACGAGAATAATGAAATATCCAATTGTACAGTTAAGATAGGTCACGAGCAAAGAAATAACCAGAAATACATAACCCAATCGTCACAATACAATAATACAATACCTACAATCAAAGTCACGTGCGGACTTTCCGAGTTTTTATAACTTCTGGTAGCATTCAGTCAACTGTAACAAACAGACTCTATTGTCGAAGAGTAAAAAGTAGACATATAAAAACTGCTAGTGGTGAAAATCTGTGTTCATTCATATCTTAATCATATCATATCCCAGTAGAGTCATTCCATTCATTGCAGTTGTTTGTATTGATTTCTAAAACAAAAATTTTTGTTATCTTTTGAAATACAAATAATTATGATTGATGTTTGTATATTTATGTATGTTGATGTTATATTTTTGTCAGGCACATTCTCTTTGTCGATACAATATGGAGTATACAAGTACAACTCCTCTGAAAAATTAATCAGCTGTTTTCCATTCTAATGAATGATGTTTTGTTTGGACTTAATGTACCGTTGAAATTCGAACGAACGTTTGAGATGTTATATCTACAATACAATGCGTCTATGCTTCCCAGTCGGAAGCTCTTAGTAAGAAAGTGTTTAATGTAATACGAATCTAATTATGGCATCATTAAATAAAAGCAACATAATTTCGAGTCACAAAAAATTGTATTTTGGATTAATTTTTAGTACCTACATCTCGGGCCTACTTAACTACGAGACAGAAAGGTGTACCTACCGAATATAAAATTATTATAAAATTTTAAGCAGTCATAGTTATGTATCCTGTATGATATTAATAAAATAGTGTCTTAAATTTATTACCGGTTCTTAAGGATAGATCTCAATATTTGCGGACAGCATTCTAAAAGAACACTACCTACTGCAGATTTTAAGATGTAATTAATTTATAATGGCTCTTATATTGACGCTTAAAAATGACTAAATTGAGCCCGTTATCTTAATAAGTACTCTAGTATCTAATGGCTGTGTTATCGTCGATTACAACGGATGGTTATCATTACGAGATATGACACGACAGACCGAAAAAAACGTGTGAGAAAAGAAGTGTTATTGTGCATTGTTACCAAGCGATCTTGAAGATAACCTCCGGAAGATCAGGGTCGTATCTTTTTGTTACTTTAAGTTCGTTAGCTTATAAATTAGTTCATCTATTAATGTGTAGAAAGACAGCGTTGAGGCATTTGACCCATGCGGCATGAAATAAAAATTAATCGAGGAAAGTTAAATCATCAGAACTCGTCAGTAAAAAACTATCAGCATCTATAGTTACTTGTATTTTTAAAACATATATACTTATGCGGTCGTTTGAATCGCTATTTGCAGCGAAATTAGCAAGAGTTACGTACGAAAATTTAAATTATTCGCGTCTCAAGATTCGAGGAATTCGTTCACGACACGCGAGGCTATCGACCTTACGGTCATTGAAAATAGAAGATCACTAACATAACTGTTATTGTAATAACACGTAATGACCCTCGGAACTTATTCATAGATAAAGAATATCGTTATAGACTTTCGCAATATAATATATTGGGCTAAAGAAAATATTTCTTTAAATAATAAATACAATGGTTAGATTTAGTATTTTTTTTTAATACACCTTTTTACTTTATAATATTATGTATGTTTAATCCTAGTTGTATCCTAGTAATTTAGGAAAATCCTTTATTATCTTGAGTCCAATCCCTTCTTGATCCGGACTCCAAAGCTTAAAGGAATAATTTACATAATTTTTTTTATAAGAAACTTTAAATGATGTATGCACGGTTATGAATTTGATCCTTGGTATAATTACGCTTATAATTAGTTAGGAAGGCATTTAAAATAAGTAATTAAGATAATTACATAATTAAAATATAAAATAAACTAAGTAATTATTTCCTGCATAGATAGTTTTAATGAAGGTATTTAATTTTTCATTTAGAAAAACTATCAAACCTTCCTATATACTTCTATGATTGCTGTAAAAATAAATATTAAGGTACTCATAAATAGTATAGGTACCTACTTTACTTACTCAAGTTTTATTCTTAATGTTGATAGCTAAGTATTGTAGATGCAGTATAATTTTCTATATATAGGTACTTACTTATAATGCCTGCTTTGTCTGTGTTAACGAATAACATCACTTGTCGGTTGAGCGAATATTTTCCGGTGCTACACTATTACAGAAGCTCATTACATCGAGGAAACCGTACCGATTACAAAATATCTTATGACATGTGATATGCGGAATGATTACTACGATCTGGCAGCCGAGGTAATCATAACTCTCATTATAACAATTGATATCGCAATACAGCATGTATTTTAGTTGTGTAGTACATAATTCTTATGTATATCTCAGTTTCAGAACGCAAGTATTAAAAAGGTTTTATTTAAGGCAATTTTCTATACGCGTAATTTGTTAATAAAACACATAACTTTTATCACTTAAACTGAACACATAACACTAACACTTCTAAATAATATTCTTAATCTAACAACCGGAACTCTAACCGACTAATACAATCCAAAGTCATTATTACAGAATAGATCGTGTTACAATAAGATAATAGCTACTTACTGTGTTTGCCGGCAGCTTCAGCACGACCCAACTCGACAGAAAAGCTGGGAGCTTTAAGCTATAAGCTGCCTAACGACAAGCTATAAACATCTAGCTATAAATTCAAGCGCTGTTCGCAGGATCCGCTAAAATTAGTATCGCTCTGAAGTAATCAGCACAGCGTGTTCTTGCAGTTGTAATGTTGGTCACATTGAAACGAATACTTCTTAGTAAACTTTAAATTTTGCAGTTGTTTAAAATCTAGTATAATAAAGTATGTTTTATTGGATGTTAATTCCCTAAATCTTATTTACCCATATTTAGCTCTACTTATCAATGTTTTTAAGTAACACTTAGCAAAACGCTGCACATAAAACAAAAAAATATTTTTTTGATAGGTAATACCTATATCTCACATCGCAGAATTTATATTTACCACTTTTTGTATGTTTAACTTAATAATTGTAACTACTACTACTACGATACATAATTTATACAATTTTATTAAGATTAATTATTAAAACTACTATGTCGTATAATGTAAAAATTACAATTAACAATTTATCGAAACTATATTAAAACTACTATAATGTAAAAATTAGTCTATACCAACAAACTACTAATACTTAAATTAAATACATTTTACTTCATAATTAAAGTGTAAAATAAGTTAGAATAAAATGAAACACCATTTATTATTTTTCTCTACAATTTTTCACAATTTCCACAAACAGCTTACCCCAGCGATGTTCATTGAATGAAACAATTGATTGAGTGAACGGCGTAGACATTCAATAATGAATGAGCCATTATTGGGGGGTGTCGGCCATTGTGATCGAGATAAACTTATTTTATTGTCACACGAAAACGTCATTATGCCCATTGTAACATAATTATCACCGCTGAAACAATTGAATGAGAACGGTTTGTTTTCATAGAGCGCATCAAATTGTTTTGATTTGTGGTTTGTAAAATAAATATCAAAAGCTTTAACTGTATTTGTTCTGTATTTTAAGTTTAACTGTTTTATTTTTTGTTTTAGTTTTTTTTCTTTTGAACTCGTATTATTAAGTGATGTTTATCGCAAATATACATAAATTAAGTAAGTGTCCTCAACTTGATAATGACAAGTCTATAGATAGATTTTGGGTTACTAAGCATACTTAATAAAGACAGAAGGATTAAGGAATGGTCCGAAACTAGTCAGGCAAACTCCTATTTTTTACTTGAGTAAGCCGTATAAAATACATAATCTTTTGAGTTTTGTACGATGAGTAATGAAAAAAAATATTATAGGTACTCTTTTTTTTAATTATACCTATGCGATCTGACTAATCCATAGAACCTCATGTAGATATCTCAAGTAGAATTTGATACGAATTTATGGAAATTAAATAATACCTAACCTAACCTAACATAACCTACTTACTAAATCACGATTTAGAGTATTACTTCATATTCACAGTAGTTACGAATTCAATCTTATTACGTATGTATACGGTATACCAAGTGCACCGAACAGTGTCGATTCGTACGATTTAGGGTTGTCAGATACTAACTCACAATATCCGGGACATTTCGACCAGAGTTCGTCGACGAGTTTAGTACCTACTTATCTAAATTCGTACCTTGTAAAAAAAACCTTATCACTTGCGGGTCAATTGTACTAAGGTAATTATTGACAAATTCAGTAACTTAAACAATAATCTGTGTTCGAAATAAATTATTTTTTCTTCTTTCTTCCTTCATAGCCAACAGCTGTGATGCCTTTTGAGACTTACATTGAAAAGCAACAAACATCTTTCTCGTCTTCTGGAAATATTTGTTGGCTATTTTCAAGAAATCCAGGACAACAAAGTAGGTATAATTCTTTGACACTGTGACAAAACACGAATTTCCGGGATAATCCCGAAGTTTCTGACGAGCTGGCACCCCTGGTACCATTGCTTAACGTTGCGACTAAACCGTTACCTAGTCTATAATCATTAGATAGTCTATAATCTAGTAGCATATTCATAATACGATAGTAGACGGTGGTCTGTACGGTAATTGTGTGAGTTGGCGTTGCAGATCAATGAAATTACCTTTCATGGATGGATATCGTTGATGCGAAACTGATTGCGATTTATATCTTGATTAGTATGACTTCTTAACTGAAAACGTAGAGTTTTTATAAAAAGCTAAGCCTACACATACGTAGCACAGGCACTGAGTATTGAATGAATGAATGATTTAATTTTTTTTTGGATATCTTTAACCGATTGTTTATCGCTTTGACACTATTAATGAAATAAGTTTATGTCCACTTTCAAACTCTGCCTTGACTTTACTGATTGGAGGCTTCCTTCATCTTTAGTTGACCATAATATGTAATAAAAATGGCTTTTAACATCTTCCATGTATTAATTTGAACGTTCTTATCGTCATAATTAATGTTAAACCAAGGATGAGAATTCTTTTAGTTTTGATTACGTCGTCTCTACATTATAGATGCTTAAACGTGATAACTATTGACTAATTATTACAAGCTAAGTAAAACTAAGTCATTTGTAATATTCCCATAAATATTACACAAACTATACCTATTGTCATTTATTTTTATTTCGCCACCTTACTAGGCATTAATTAATTGGTAAATTTTAAAAGTAACTAATTAAGAAAAAATGTATAGAGGAACATAATTATACTTTCGCTTTCGCATTCTTCCTCTATTTAAAAAGTAACAAATGTAAAGTCACACTAAATTTAGAAACTAAGTATCACTCTTAAATAAAAATAAACAAACTGAAAGGAAACGTGAAGTTACGGGTAGTTAACCATATGTTTACACGCACACTAATTAGTACTACCTTGACAAGAAGCTAAGATGAGCTATCACTAAGACTGAATGTACTGAATTACGAAACTCTACTTTTATATGAGTAAGAATGAAATTGAATCGACGACTAATATGTTTGACCGATACAAAGTACAAGCACAAGACAAATTAAGTACCTAATTGTGGAAGTAGGTCCCTTAACTCAAATTAAGCCACCTTATAGTTTAATCCGACTTAGTTTTTAAATAGTTCAAAATTAAACGAGATTTTTCTATATTTCATGGCACTTACGAAATTATTTCAAGCGTATGTTTTCCCAAAATTGGTTTTGTTAATAGATAGGTAGGTAGTTGGTGTTGCATCTATCTAGAAGATTCGAGATGAATTGATTAGTTGACCTCAATCCATTGCTATTCTACTAGAGGGCATAGGTCTCTCCCTATAAATGACGAGGGCTAGCAAAATCACATAGCTGCTCTAATGTAGATTGGTGTGTTGATGTCGAAGTACGAATTGATTGATAACAAAGTCTGGATTCTGTAACAACATTATCATATTGTAACCACTGCGCAAACTGAATGAAACATTCTTGCCTCAAAGGTCATCCACTGTCTTTTATCATTACGTAAGACTGGAGTGTGAACGCTACTGTTTCGTAACAACTTAACAAGTGTAATCAAAGAATAGTGATCATATTTCATAGCGGCCGGTGATGTGAGCGAACTTTGGTTTTTGCAGCTTATGTGTTAAGTGCAGTATTTTTCTCTGCTCTTATATTATGTTTACTTTAGATAGATGTGTACATACTCGTAATGCTTGCTACCTTGTGGTCAATTTTCTGTAAAAAATCGTCTGAAGAAATCGTCGACCTCTTGCTTGAGAGACGAAACGTTATTTGAGATTAGCCTATAATTTCCTGGTCGTAGAATAATAAGGGGAGGTTTTAACATCTCATGTGTATCTTAATCTCCTGTTTAGGTCATGTAAAGCAATTTCGGAGGCCTTTACACGGCCTTTGCAATTTTAATACATTTTTTTAATTATTAATAACTTGTACTAACAGACTTTTGGTACCAACGTACACCAGAAAGTATGACAGTTTTTTTTTAAATTTCAAACTATTTAGTTATCTAAGATTTCTTTTCCAGCAACTGTGTTAGAACTACTACTCGGAGTTTATATAAATACCCTCACATCGGTTACATTATGCTCATCTGTTGTAATAGAACAGTCATGTAACACTTTCGAATTGCGGTTAAGTTACTATCACGTTTAAATCGTACAATATTGTACCCGATGATATAAAAAGTAGAAGATTATGCTATAAGCGGTCTTGGCGTGAAAACACGAAAACGCTTAAATTTACATGTTTTTCCTATAATGGTAAAGATGTTATAGACGCGTGTGATGCAACGCTTCACTTTTTACGGTCGTTTATCAAGGATGTAACAAATATAACATTGCTTATGATACTTGATCTATGAAATTTATTTCCCATAAAATTAAATAGGTACTTATAGGGCTCATTTCCACTATTGATAAATTATTAATTAACGGATATATATTATGTGGAAACGACTTTAAATTAGATTAATTAATTTAGATTAGGTTTTCATTAGTAGTTGACATTTTGATGTGTAACTCGAAATGAATTTGAAACATGGAAAATTGAATAAATCACCTGACACTTAATTATAAAACTATCGTGGAAAACTTTAATAGCTGAAACATTGAACAACTTTATTCGGCCACTTATCATTATTAACGCTAAGTTTTGTTACGACAAGGCTTGCACTTATTACCATTAATTAACATTCGGTTGCATCCTTGCTTCAACACTACATTGTTGCCTATATGATAGGATCTTAATGTGTTATTATATGCTATTATACTATGTAAATAATGTTTGAAGAAACCTGTTTTGTCGATGGTTTTTATGTTAACGATTAGGTTTCTAATTGTGTCGTTGTATTAAATCACTAAGACTATAGTACTCTCAACATGCAGGAGACTGGGTGACATCATAAGAAGAGTAGGTACAAAATTATAACAAAACCAATAATGTTCTCAATTTTGGGTACTTTCTAAGAAACTGGCTGAATTGTACGTTAAAATGTATCACGCATCATTTTAGCACGAAGGTAGCTACTAGATTATTAACTTATGTCATGATGGTATGTCTTGATGGAGATGAAAAACTCACATTCCAAGGACAAAGTAATATGTTATTCATAAAACAACCTCATCATAAAATGTGTTAATAAGTCTACAAAGTTATCATAACTACAACTGTATGCTAATTAAGATGAATCACTTGTGAACGTAACTATTATACAACGTATTCTACACCTTCATACCTTGCGTCTGATTTTAGGGAAATATTTGGCCAGTTTTTAAGTAGATAAAATTAAATAGTATTAATAACGTCTTTCTTTCTCACCACATTGTAATATTGTAGGTTGTAGGAGCCAGGTATATAATATTACCATTTGGCTCATATTTTAGGACAACAGGTTTTCACCCCTAATTTACATCTTATTTTGTATAAGTAGTTACTTAACTCCTATTAGTATTTTATTTTGTCTATATAGGTACCTACTTTACTTAGAATGAATTGTAAGTACAATTTAGGCCATCGAGTAGGTACTTAATCTTTGCTTATTAATTACGCAATGCCGGCAATCGTCCTCTTACTTATTTATCATTTCAAAACATTGGTTTGACATTTATTTTTATAGGTAGATTTGGAAGACGGAGGCGTCACTTTACTAGTAAGGTCACTGATATTGATTTATTTATTCAAAAATGCAATATTTGAATAATTTTGTAAACCCTATTTCGGCTATGGCCGAAATAATTAATTGTTTAAAAGGATTAATTAATTTTTATATTATTTGTATTTTTGTATTACAAAGTGTATCAATAATTATCTATCTATAAATGGCATAAGGCAAAGCATAATACAATACAAGATGCCTGCTAATGGCATGAAAAATATACAAGTAAATGGTTTATTTAAACTTTCCGTTTTATACATACACATTACATACTTTATTGATGATGGTTATTCCATCGCAGAATGTTTCAACTTTGGATGTTATAGTTCAGCATATTACAAACTTAATTATGGTTTATGAAGTACCTTATTATTAGGCTGAAGTATTTCATAACGACGTATGACGTTAGCTCTATTGTTTGTTTGTGCCGAATGCCGACAGTTTTGTCCGCGAACCCGCGGTGAAAGTTGCGAAAGTGAAGGACCAGTGAATTTTACCGGACAATCGATTATGCTGTCTATATCTAACAGCTTAAGATTGTATTTTGTGCGACTGTATATTAGGAAGGTGTATACGACTATCGATTGTCTACCTACATACTGATTAAGTAATGATGCTAATATTTTATGTTTGAAGCAGGTTTGAATTTTTTTTTAAGAAACGGAGTAGTAAATGTAAAAAGGAAATTACGGATTATTTATGACTGGCACGCTAATTATAGTTTTTTCAAGCACCTAAAAACAAAACTTGGGGTGACTAGTGGCCACTGACCCCAGGACAAATAGGTATGCACTGTAGAATCGTGGTGGAATATGATCTAGGTCTCCTCAATTAGCTATTTAGTAGTGGGTCAATAATGGATTAAAAACATTGAGAAATTCCAGGTGTACAGCTTTCCTCGGGATGTTGTCGTCACCGAAGCATATTTCTTTATTTTTTATTATTGTCCTACTAATAAGTTTGTTTTTTAATATATCAATAACTATAAAGTATTAGCATGTCTATTGTATTATTACTAGTAGCGTAATTTGTCACAATCAAGTTAAAAGTGCCGACATAGAAAACAGTAGAATACATAACCCATCCTTCATAAACAATAGCCTGAGTAACTGAAGACTCATTAAATCTTTACAACACTGTTAAGTAGTTATTTAGTATAGTATGTAGTAAATACTTAGTAAACGTACTCATTAGTTTACGAAATTTACGTTACATACAACGAGACATTGAAATATTTTTCGCATTATTGTATTTTTTTTCTTAAAAAATCCTACAATACTAAAATGTTTCATAGTTCTTATAAATTGACATGAAATATGAAAAGTTGTTTAATGAAATAAGTGATACTCACAGCATTAACATTACTCTAAAAATACACTTTTAATTTGAAACAAATAAATGAGTCATCTAAGATCCAATCATCAAGTTTAAAATCTTTAGTACACCTCTAGTTCTCAGGGAGTATCTAATAGTTAGATAAACGCAGGCATTACTATGACGTTTACATTAATAAATATAACAAATTATAAATAAAATCAATATAGTACAAAGTCTGTAATTATAACTTTAAAATATTGTGGCATGCGAAAATAAAAACACAATTTAACTCAAAATGGGACAAAGTAAGTGAAGTGGTTGTACTCAAGAATAATGAACGCGCCGGAATACCTGAAAATTCACCGCACAACGGAACTGATTCACTTTCATGCACCAAAATGCTGAAAATTGCTTTATTTCTCTTTTATAGGGCAATAGGTTTTTCCACCATCCATTTCTACCCTTTCGTAATAGTACAAATTATGATGTAACCTACACGACAGCAATTTGTAATTAACTATTAAGTAACAAAACCCATACTAATTCTTTCTTATTAAATTAACCTATAAGTAGACACTTTTTATATATTGTGTCGCAGACTGCGAAACTTCAAATACCTATATCGTAGGAAACATCTGTCCGTAATCCTAATCGATCTAAAGACAAATTATAGACGTACTAAATCTATCTTAATTAAACTGTAGATTGAAGCAAATTTGTTACAGTCTATATCGATTAGTTTATACCCCGTTTTATTGAATTGTAGGATCGATTAACGATTTCAAAGTTAGTTTATTCGCTTGGTTGCGTGCTGGCTGTTAAAATAAAACTTAATAATATTAAAATTATTTAAGGTATCAAAAAGTTATATTTAATATTCCAAGTTAATATTATATCATAACACTTAGATATACTTATCTTAGGAAAACCATCGCTTAAAATCTAAAGTTACTTCTCATTCTCGTATCTTCAAACACAGTGACCACGTAACTACTCGTACGTTTATGAGGTGTTTTACTACTTTGAATCGTTTCTACGCTAGATTAAGTATTTCTACAGCGAGCGTCTCAAATGTGTGTCAAGTCGTCGGAATGTACGGGAGTGGCATGTTCGGTTACCAGCCGTTAGTGCTCACGAATTCCGTTTGTTGGCACGCATTATAATAATACATGTGTAATATCTACTACGGGTACTCACATTTAACGACTTTAGAATTAGGTACCTATGTCAATTTACAACGGTTGTGAATAGCACTAAATGTTCCAGTCACTTTTTTCTACACACACATAAATACACACCGAAAATAAAAATTGAAATTAATTTTTGCCTCGACGGGAATCGAACTCAAGACTACGAACTGCGGCGAACCGGCATGGTAACCAGCTATCGAAACTTCAACATTCTGCGCTTATAGCATAAAATCTGTATTTTGTAGTGTTCGTTAGTTTAGTTCGTTAGGTAGTTCATAAATACATATTATATGAAAGCGACAATGATGGATAGACAACGAAGTCTATAAGTCCTGTCAGTAACCTTTTTGTACAGGACTTTAAGAATGAAAATGTCTTAATGGTATAGTTTACTCTGTAAATATCAATCAGACCGATCAACACAAGATGAATTGATATTTATAAACACGTAATGTTAAATCGATTAAGTACAATTTTCTCATTTGTACCGTGAAATCTTCCGACTCACATGTAATCACATGATCAAATAATCGTAAATCATCGTGTACTGAAGCACCGCGGCCGTGTCGATAACAACCTGCCGGACATAGCCGAGGTCGGACATTTCATTTTCTAGTACTTTTAGTAATGAGTTTTGCTCGTAATAATACGTGAAGATAAGCATTTTTACGTTTTTTCAAACGTACGTACGTTGTGCACGCAGGAATGTAGTGTTAAAGTAGGTAAGTAGTTACGTAACATATAGAAAGAATGTAATGCAAGATACAATACCTAAAATTAATGCTTAATCAATATTCCATTACTTTTGTGTAATAAAGGAAAGGACAATGGGAAATGAATGTATGAAGTCTGGGCCCACCCTTCAATAGGAACAATTGATATTAGATAGATTGATAGGTTTTTAAGTGGAACATTAGTTACTAATAGAACTATGGTCAAATATTAGTACTTTCGGAGATACAACGTCTAAAAGTCGTCTCAGTCTAACATATTCTTCATCGATATTTTTAAGTTAAAATGGTAATAATACATGTAGGTATTTCACTTTAAAATAAAAGGGATTTACCTATCATTCAAGTTGGGCATCAACGACAATTACATAATTTTAAAAACCCGCGGCAACCACGAATGGTTAGGTACTAATTTACTATCTCCCAACTCCTAGGTACCAAATTAAAGAAATAGTGTGAGCGCAACTTCCTACAGTTCTAGGTGAGGAACAAGCAGATAAGTGCCGTCGTCGGTTTGACTTTTGCTATTGTTTATCTTATATTAAAGTTAACTTCGGTTAATAATTGCTTAGATTGAGGTCACTTCTATGGCAGTATAATAGTTAGTATAACTCCGAAAGTACTGACTTTTGACCTTAGTCGTTATAATAAGTTTTATTCTGCATAAGCATACCTATTCATTTATGAGTGTCTTATTCCTATTGAGAGGTGGGCCCATCATTGCTAATTGTCCTTTGAAAACGTTTTTCGGGAAGTGCTAAGTAGGCTAAATTGAAACCAATCGTTTAGGTATAATTTATAGAAACAAATTTAGCTTTTAATTGTTTTTCAGTTTTCACATCAATTGGTGTCTCAAATGAGGCGTTTTATTTTAGTCCACATTTATAAGTGCTTATTACTAATCTACTACAAATACTGCAGCTCTGCTTTCAAAACAAAATTTTGTTATATTTGTGAAAAATTTATTCCATTATAGGTAAATGAAGATTTCATTTTCCTTATTGTATAGAAACTGAGTGGGATATGCGGTTGGATGGGCTGACTAGTACGACACTGATTACATGCTTTGAGGGTTGATGAAAGCGCGTTTAATACACGCTTAGATAACCTCACAGCAATGTACAGACCTAGGATTACAGTCTAAACGTTGTTACTCTACGTAGTCTCTACATAATGCCTCTATGTAGAGTCCGAGTAAAGACAAAAGTAACGACCGTTTTACATTAAATTAGGTATAAAAACGTTTTAATGGGAAGTTGAAAGACGTTGCTTTGGATTGCTTACTCTTTTCGTTCTTTCTTACCCTTTGTCGTGTCACTGAGCATTATTACAATAAGTAGCTATTAAAAATGTTTAATCCTTACTACAAAAAGTTTGGAGGAGATAAAAATTTTACCTATGCATATTCTGTAAGGCCTTTTAGGTTTGCTAGATAATTGGACATACATAATCTATGATATTCGACTTCGAGTAAAAAAATGGAAACATCCAATGTTCCAGTGGGAATACCAACTCGTAAAACATACTCCAACCCCATAGAATGTGATTCATAAGAAATTCAATGTGTTAATTTCAAATACCACTTGATATTTTTATACGCGGCGTTTTATCGAACAATAGGTTAACCGGTAGGCGGGCACAATCTCATAATTCAATCAGACTCATTTCCTTTCATTCTTAAGAAAGACGCCCACTTAAGAAGACGTGGTTGCCTTCGTTACCAAGGCTATTGAACTTGACTAACAAACAATGAAGAGGCGAATCCTTTTTAATACTCTGTGGTGAAACAAATAGTAGAAAATGTGTAGATATTCGCGAGGTTAAGAGGTCGCGTTTTAGGGATAGTGTACATTGTTGTCAGTTGTTTCTGTTTGTGGAAGTAAATTTTAATAGTAAGATAGACGCTTAAGGGCAAAGCAAGGCATACTTATTGAGTTGCCCCAGCTGTGATCATGTTTGGTACAAGCTGAGCATTGAAATGAATGGATAGTTAGGTTTTGGGGATTTAGAAGTCGCTTTTTGTTAATCCCCCAGTGATTCATTACGTCTCTCAATGAAGCAAAGTTAAAGGAGGATCCCAGCAGAAATGTCACGCTATAAAGGATTAGGTATGCGAAGACATTCATTACTTCGGGTTCAGCTAGTCTGTTGGGGCATAAAACTGAAAAACTAAACAAGTGTTTTAAGCAACTTGTTGATTGTAAAGTTACCTCAAAAGTACTCAAAGGTACTTAAGGTTAAACCGAAGGTAAAGTTCACTTGGTACTCATTTAAAAGCCCTTCAATGTTCAGCAAATACTCTTCAAGCTATTTTATTTATGCTCGCACAGAGCGTGATATCGAAGTACCGAGGCGGCGTCATGGCCGCAGAATGTTTACACGCCCACACTACAGTCCGTGGAATGGTTGATAATGGCTAGAAAGTAACAATTTTGTCACCGTGAAAGTGCGGGACCACAAAGTTAGCGATACTTAAAACGATTACGTGTTCGATTATTTGATAATGACTTTATTTATTTATTCAAATGTTGTAATTAGCTAAGTGCATCGAATAAAAACGTTGTCAAATAACGATTTATCTAATGTTCTTATAGTCATTTACCTACATTTATTCGGTTACAAATTTTTATTTGGTTTCTGTATTATAAGTAGCCATGGTTCAAAAAACGATTAATCTCGGGAAGAAAAGTAAGTTCAATAGATAAGTGGCGAAAAAATTCATCCTCCTTTAAAGAGACCATCTGATACAAAATTGTAAAATTATTTAACACTATAGTGCTGTAGGAACTCACAGAAATATACACAAAACACATCTAAGTTAGGTACGACTACTACCTATGTACGATTTTACGAAGTTGCATTCTGTCTAAAACTTGCAAACAGTTTCCGTGTACACATAAGCACTCGTACCTACTTTGCGTGTTTAACACTTTAACTGTACTTATTCAACGTAAGTGAAAATTACTGTACGTCGTGTTAATGCCACTAGCATATACAAGTGTATGTTGCAGTAGAATGACCGGTAATAATGAAGCACTATGATTAACGTCCTATGTAACCAACCGATGTATACGAAATCCTGTTTTAACAACGGGTCAATAGCCATTTCTTACACGGCAAGACAATTCGTTATTTTAGTAGAACAGTAGAAAGCTTACATTTTAGATATGTTATGTTGTGTGAACACGAGAATGTATACCAATCAAAATATTAGGCTGTTTGCTATTGCGGTTATGTGAATAAAAATTCTAATCAAGAACACATAATTAACGCATACGATACACCGACACGGAACGGTTTGATATCTGAATATGATTGGTACATGACGAATATTCTTGGATATTTTGGAGTTAAAAGAAAGGCAATGGCATCAGGTATTTTTAGCTTGAATTAAAAATTATTTTATAATTTTAAAGAATCTGTTTATTATTTTTCATTATTATTTTATACTATATTATAGTACAAATTTGTTTTATACAAATAAACGTGTTGTTTATCTGTACCATAGACTGCGACTGTATAAAATAGCTTGATATTTTCTATTTTCTCGCATGAAATCTATGCGTGTTATGCGACGTTTTGATTTAAACAGATAACAAGAGAAAATATAATTAAAACTGAAAAAGAAATGTTATTATCTAAGCTCTCAAGCAAAACGAGATTGTTGAATTCAGGATAAAATAAGTGTGCTAAATGTTCTATAGAAAACTTAGCTTAGCTCAGAAGATTAGCAAATGTAAAGGTAGATATTCAAAAAAAGCACGATTAGTTATTTAAAACATCTTTAACACAAGCATTTGCTCAGAATAAATTGGAAAAAAAGTTGACAGATAAGCAATTGAAGTGTTAACAAATCACTAAGAAAAGAGTGATATTAAATCTATTAGTTAAGAAAACGGTACTTGACGATCATGTAATCAGTAATCCAAGCTCTTAATATCATTACCGCTATACAACGAGCTCGTGGGACGATCTAGAGTAATTACAAGTGCGGGGCCAAGGTCGACAGTTACTTCAATCTTGCCTCACACGGCGGGCCCGCGAGCTAATTGTAGGGTAGATTGATGGTCGGTTGTGGGGTAATTCTGATAATTTGTTTAATTGACCTTTACAATTTGAAGGTGTTCGTTGCTGTCAAAGGTGGGTAAAGGGCCATTCGAAAAGGAAATGTCGAGAGCGAGTAAGAAATTTTTCGCTATAAATGCGTTTTGTCGAATGTCACTCGGTAAATGATGATTTATTAAAAAGAATTGTACCTAAACGTAATTTGTAAAAAAAAAATATGTACAAAAAGTGTTATCTACATATATGCCATGCTTTAATGAAATTGATGAAACTCGGTTTGATGCACAGCTAAAACGTATTTATTTGAAAAATTTGGCAACAACTGTATATTTAGTTTTTCTGTGGTTATAATCCTACTAATAACGATGTTACTCGTCTATAGTATTATAGTAATGATACCCGGCGGCGAATTGAAATCGTGAAACTAGCTAATAAATCAGTATGCGTTATCCGACGCGAGATTCCGATGAAGCAACACGAATTTCCGACGAAACAGACACATCACGAAACTGGAATTCCTGAACAATAATTCGTATATATACAAAACAACAAGAAGCAATGCGACTTTTCACGCGATATATTTTTTGTTTCTTATTTGTTTTGTAACTTTCAGATCCGTTGTAGTTGCGGAAAGTAAGTGAGTTATTTATAGTTTTATTGTCGATTATTTTTGCCTGTATTTGGTTACATTTTGTAAAGAGATATCACGTTTTGAACTATATTGTACTAGTATATTCTAGGACAGTAGTTAACCAAATCCGTAAGTAGGTGTATTTTAGAAAGATGACATGACATGAACTGAAATTAAATGATTTACTGCTTCATATTATGGCAATTTTACTCTCCATTCCGTCGGCCCCGGTTGTTATGATGACACAACAACTTATGCCGCAAAGTATCTATATGGGGATTGCAATGGCATAACATGAATGGATTAAAATACATTGATAAATCTTTAAATTAACCCTTAATTATTTACCAATGAGTAAATTGGAATATATTTATGAATTTTAGTAAAAAAATATTTTTCTTTTAAATGATAAACGAATTAATGATAATACACGGATGGTCTGAATTTATGACCATACTAACCCAAGGATGAACTTTAATTCAAAGAACAAATTATAGTTTAGTCTAGGCTTACTCTCGCTTTATCTAGTGATAGTTTAGGTAGTCCTAACATTATTAAACCAAATCCAAGGCTGCTTAAAGTTACTCGACATTTATTAATAAGAGGTAAATCACTGAAATATCAATTTGATAACTCAATAGAAATACAATTAGGAGATATAAACGATGTTGTTCCACGCCTCACGCGAGACGCTGTTTTTATTTGCGATACAATTTGTAGCACGGAAATTGTTCGCGTGCAGTATTACCCGCTATTTCCTGCGTAAGAAGCTTACGAACTTTGAGCTTGTTTTATTTCACTTTATACTTTTCTAACAAATGGCTGTAAGTTTCTTTATCGCGATAACAATTATGGTATTATTTGATTAGACTTCGATACTTCACACGACGATGTAATGTTACTAACTTCTTGGAATTGTCTATAGTTTCAATACGTTTTAGGTTTATTAAGGAAATCGTTCTCGTAAAACTATACTGTTAGTTTTTTAATATTTTAAAGTTACCTTAAAATAAAAATGTCTTTCCATTTTCACCTCATCATTCAGTTTTATACTACTCATTCCTTTCAGAGCTTACTTATATTAATTTAACAAACATTTTTGTCACTCCAAACCATTACCATGCTGACATTTCAGTTAACCGATTAACATACATAAGACTTGTTTATCGTAGAGATTCACAGTAAATGCCAGCGAATATTATTTCGACATGGGTCGGAATACCAAAGAGTCGACGAGCCCCGTAATTAAATCAGCTGAAATTAGGGTTATCACATATGTATTTACACAAGCAATATTACGAATTAATTAATATGGTTACTTTATTTATTATATTTACTATTTGAGTATTTGTGTAAATTTGACCAAGTGTGCAAAGTAAGACGCATATTGTGCTTTGTTTTGATTATTACAGTTTAAGTAGATGCCTACTTAGTGATAGGTTTTATGTAACATTTTACATCTAAATGGGTTATAAGAAAATATTAACAGGTACTTACTCTTAAAAGTTCTTTACTTTTTAATATACTTACACAAGGCTTTAGTTATTTCAATTCAATCCATTAATACTTAATCCATTTAAAGTAATAAAAAGGTACCTTAAATGAAGTTGAAACCAGTCTGTCATATAACAATACGATATGATAATGTAACAGCCCTATTGATCCGATACCCGAATCCCTCGCATGGGTAAACAAAGGTATCTTTACCATCATCGCATAGCTTTATTTCCATCGTTTATTACGATCCGTACTCGATGGAGATGAGATTATCTTTAATCTTGGTACACAATAAAACGGATTTGGAGGGTTAACTGGGAGTATGGTAATGACAACGGCTTATTGCGCATACATTCAAAAGTTTAATTATAACTTCAATTAATAGTACCGTAGAGTTTAATTTAAGCATTGCTTTGCTGATATGAGGCCATTCAGTAACGTAAGTTACGTAAGCATTACTGTTAGAATATGTATAATAAATATGTGTAAATTAGGAAATAAAACAAAACCGACATTATCAGACTGCATTTGATACACATTACTGTCAGATGGACACTGGCAGACAGTTGTCCATGATTTACTTAAATATAGTTTGGTAATCCTTTCCATAAAACAAGATAATAGGACTCACAGTTACACTTAATTTGTTTGTTACCTTACTATGTAAATAGAAAGTCTAAAGATATACAAAATAAAGTGTAAAGGTATTTGAGTTTCCGTGACATACTAATACGACGTAAAATTGGCTTCATTGTTGGCTGACAAGGTAACGATCTACAAAGTGGGTACAAGCCTGTCGACAGACTCCCCGTTGCGTATTGTTAGTAGCGTTACTAATAATATTAGGTAAGTTTTCCGCTAATATTAGTTTCTTTCGTCGTATTTCAATATTAATGTTTTCAAGAATGAAAGGTTTACTAGCTTTAAATATTGCTTGAAATGTTTTATTAAACCATGAGAAAAAATACATACAAAAAACAAAACAAGCAGACATATCGATATGTAAACGAAAAACCTAGTTACATTCAAAATTACCAAACAATACGCTATGTTTAAATTTGACCCAATAACAGTTTAATAATATAATTAAAGATGATTATAGTACAGGTAATATTACATGTCTACTTACTTTACCAGGTATTAGAAGTCTAATGATGCCTCATTATATCATATATTATGAACGGTATTGTATCTATACTAATAATTTAAAGCCGAAGAGTTTGTTTGTTTGAAGGCGCTTAACTTAGAAACTATTGGACCGATTTGAAAAAATCTTTTAGATAGTCCATTTATCGAGGAAGCTTATAGGCATAACATCACGCTAAGATAAATAGGAGAGGAGCAGCAATAAAAAGGAAAACATTATCACTACTTAGGCGAAGCCACCGGCGATCACTAGTATGTACACTAATATAGATAGTGCGTACATAACGTAACACAACTCGTAGCATTCAGTAGCATTGTTAATTGCCCTTAATAAAATTGCTTAACGGAATTGCGTTGCATAACAATAAAATTAACATAACGAGATTGATCGTGAGCATACAAATGATTTGTGTAAACATTACTATTCATGAGCAATAAGAGGTCATTGCATACCGATTTATAATAGCAAGGTCGATGCTGAACTGTGCACGAATTATAAACAGTGTGTAAAAATATTTAGAGCATATTAAAAGTGCTAGTGACGAATCAGAAAACTAAATTACTTACGCATTACAACTGTTTATTATTATTTTTTTTAATTTAATATTTTAACCGTTTTATACTATTTTGAATTTCGGAAAAAAAATCATAGATGCCAAAACCATTTCTTTCAAAAACAAAGTCTTTCTTAACAATTTTTTTTTATCTTTTCAGGCTACCTTTTTAATTTAGCTTTTATTACGGTCATCTTTTCATCACGTTTTAAAGAGTAAGGCTCAGTTGATTCCTGATTCTGAATCTTTACATCTCGAGTCTAGTTATTAAATGGCACTAATTAAAGTGGTCAGTAACTTAAAAATCCCAGCAGTTACATTGAGCAGTGGAAATAATGAGTTGGGCAGTAAAATATTTTTTGGGCAGTAAAATAAAAAGTGTGGCAGTAAAACATGAGCAGTACTAAAAATACAAAGTGCCGGTAATTTTATCATAAAAGGAGCAGTTCAATTAGTAACTGGGCAGTAATACATGAGCAGTAATTTAAAACAAATTGGCCAGTTACATTGGGCAGTTATTATAAGCAGTTAATGTGGGCAGTTAATTAATATTTGTAAATAATGAAAAGAATTTGACAAAAATCTCATTGTTCATGGTCTTTGGTTGGGTTAGGTTAAGTTGGTATGATTTTATTCGTTCGGAAGCGCGTCAGCGGGTTTCCGACGACATCTGTGTCATAATCCAATTACACAATAATTATAATCGTGTAGACTTCAATTAAGTGGGCAGTAAAGCTTATAAAATGGCATACCAAAAAGTTTGGTAAAAAACGCGTTATTTGACGACGAACACTAAAATGTGAAGGTGTGTTAGGTAAGGGTTAGGTTTAAATTTCGTTTGCCCTATTAAATCTTTATTTTAACCGTACGAGTTACTGCCCTCAAGTTGCTGCTCACAAGTTACCGACCAATTGCAACTTTTTAACTGCCCACTATTAACTGCCCATTTAATTATTTTACTGGCGATAAATATATTTATTACTGATCGTTTTCATTTATTTTACTGCCCAAACTTTACTGCCAATGTCATCAATTTTACTGACCAAAATCTAAATAAATTACCGCCGCGTTAAACTAGTGCCTTATTAAATTCTTTGGATCATCAGTCTTCTAACTTACATCTATCTATGCTCCTATTGCTCTTGTTACCTTTTTACTGCCAGATAGTCGAATAAATGAGACTATTAAAGTCAACGTTACCCGAATTAAAAGATTAATTAGTTTTAGAGGCTAGCGTGAAAGTAACAATTAGATTAAATTGGCTACAACATAATACAAATAAATTGGTAGCCACGCAAGGCACGCGATGTAAATGAATATCTTAATAATGCTAAGGTATTTTTGTAGATCTATTGAGTTAGCATTGATGGGTATAGTGTATTAAAGTTACTTTTAAGCCTTAAGTACGAGTACATTCACGGCTCAGAAAATAACGTCTTTTGCAGTATCGTAGATGTATAAGTTTTAGTGGCTAACTTATAATTATGTTGCTATTACGCAGGTTCTTCACTTGCAAGCTTTTACATAAGCACATTGCTAGATTGCGACTTATGTTTGAGTTACTAATGCTAGGTAGGTACTTGTATAATTTTGAGTCAGAAAAATTCAATTAGATATAACACCAAAATATATGTCGAAATGTTTGTCCTGAGATTACAGTGTTGAAAGCGCATAACAATGTCGTAGGTAAGTACCATAATCTAAAGTGAAGTGCAACATAGTAACTGTAATAACTAAGTATACAAAATAATGTAGAGAATTGGACCACATTTACATTTGTTGAAAATTTCTAGCGTGCAATTTACACGTGATTTCTTAACACACGGCGCACCTTGTTAGTCGAGGTAAGGACGAGCCCCTCCTTAAACAAGCCGCTAGTTACACAGTACAGTATATAAAATAAAAGAGATTCAATCAATTACAAAAAAAGGAAAAATCAACAGATTTTTTCTATTTCGAAGAAATGAGGACTTTAGATGCTTTGTCATTTTATTAAGCTGTAGATAGCTGCAGTGCTATATCAGCTCCATAATTGTTTATTTTAAACTTAAACACAGCAGTAATTTCTAACGAAGCACGAGTAAGTTACTAATTGTTAATTCTAAATACGTATAAAGCAATGTTACACTTAGCAACACGATTACAACTAATATTATTGTAGGTTGTGTAACGGCCAGCAAAATAAAAGTGGATCTAATGCCACGCCTTATCTGTTGAAAGGGATTAGGGCTGTCATCGGCTACACATCCGGTTCTAGACATATTTTTGGTAAGCCTCGACATTTTTGGACGAAATCTTCGTTTCATAAAATTAATTTTTTAGAAAACTCGATTTTCGTTAAAACTGGAATTGGTTAAAATCCTATTTCCGGTCACGACGGAATGTTTATTTCAGTTTTTTTTTTAATTTTTCTGACCTATAATTTTTACGTATTCCCCGGACTCTTTCTCCGGACCCCAAACCCCAGTTGGATGGTGGTAGCCCTAAGCACAATCCAGAGTTTAGCTAGTACTCAAACACTTCTAACAATTCCAGTATTCACAACGAATTTCAAAGAAATCGTCGGTGTTAACTTACTCAGTACGAGTACCTACTTACGATGTTAT
>LGAG01000941.1:93485-227119 GCA_001278395.1 Lerema accius | reverse complement strand
ATTTTTGCTTAGCCTGGACATTTTTGGACGAAATCTTCGTTTGATAGAAATTCATTTCTCAGAAAATGATCTTCGTTAAAACTTGAATTGGTTAAAATCCTATTTACGGTTACGACGGAATGTTTATTTCAGATTTATTTTCATTTTGCTGACCTTTAATTTTTACATAATTGCCCGTATAGTAAGTGTCTGGGTATTGTCCGGACTCTTTTTAATAACCTCCTGACCTCAAACCCCAGTTGGATGGTGGTAACCCTAAGTACGATCAAGAGTTTAGCTTGTACTCAAACACTTCACAGTTTCTAACAATTCCAGTATTTACAATGAATTTCAAAGAAGTCGGTGTTAACTATTCAGTACGAATACTTACGATTAACGATGTTATAACCTAAATATTACTCGCAGTTACGTTTGTAATTGTGTAAGGCTAATCTGTTGTAATGAAGGCTTATGAAATCAGATAATTACAATGATGAACGTTCATGTTGAACGATCGTCAGATTAATTACCGCTTAAAATTAAATTGGTTAATTTTCGGAAATCAATTAGGAATTTAGCCGCGGATAGTGAGAATTATTGTGTTAAGTGGCTAAAAAGTAGCTATAAATAGTGGCTTATAATTTTATGTCTTTTTTATTGTTTTATTTAGTGCTGGATTTGAGCTGGTTAAATACAATTAGCTACAGTTGTATTAAGACGACCTTGCAGAGTAAATTACTCTATAATAACACAAGTAGGTAGTCATTACATTGCAAAGAGCTACAATTACATTACCAAAGTTTTTGTTTACAAAATATGTGTGTAGAGAAACGGGAAAACAACGCCTTGAGGTTAACTTAATGTGCTGTGAAGTTATCAAAATTATTTCTGGTAAATATGCTAATATGAATTCTAAAAGGATGATAAAACCAAGCATTTATGAAAAAGTCGCAGATACGTATTCAAAATCTTATGTTTCTACACGAATATTTATTGCCGGAAAAAATGTTTGCCTTAATAAAACGAAATTCTCATTGAAAACAAAGTGAGGGTTTTTTAACCATTACTTTTGATTTGAATAGATACATCAATATGCCAATTTTGCACATTTGTAAGCAAATAACTGCTCTGCCGTCAAATGGGTATGAAACTTTTTAACGAATACTGGCTAACTGCTCTGAAACACGAAGTACTCATAGTTGGATAGCTTGTGTCAGTTGTAAAGTTATTGCAAGTAAAGCAACTTAGTAAACAGTCTTAACCAGTGGGTAGCTAGGTAAACCAAAGGCCCTAGTGAAAAAAATAAACTGTGGCAAAAATAAAATAATTTGACCAATTTATAATGAGAACTATAATTTTCGCAAGCACAGCTTTGCTGCTTATTTAATTCCCTTCAAGTTTGAAGCAGATAAGTCTAAACCTAGTTAGAAATCCCACTAACCCACTGATCAATCCATAGATTCGCTTTAGATGGTTTCGGATGTAACTTTTAAACCAGAGGTAACTAAATTCTAAAGCCAACTGGTAACTTACAAAATTAAATATAACTTGCCTTTCATTGCATCAAGCGAACTTCTAAGTAATTTGCTATATAATTTGCGTTTAATTGCGATTTTTAATCCATATTAAATTGAACAAAAGAATCTGTGGTTTCTTCATTAATCATGATTTAATCACATCACAAAAATGTACACAGGAAGCCAAGTATGTATCAGGTATTCAACAACAGTGTGGACAGTCGACAAAAACTGATACCTACCTGTGACCTTCGAGGCGGAACGGGCAAGTCAGGGTCAAGGTGGTACTATCGGTTACCTGATGACGCCATGCTGACGCTAATTAAAAATGTTATTACACATAAAAATTCTAAAACCGCAAGCTGTCGTATAAAGTCTCGTCAATTTGTTAATTGCTGCATAGTTTGTAATCTTGAAAGTTATGGTATATAATGAAATATTTGGGACTTTATCGATGTAAACGCGCTTCGACAACGCTTTTAAAAAACGTATACATTGGCTCTTATTAGTTAGTACGTTATCTTACATAGGTACATTATTTTATTATTACATATAACAGTCACTGCAGCTACTTTATATTATATACAGTAATTATTTAGGTTAGTTGTATGTGGCTTAATACAAAACATTATATAATGTGAATTAGGTACGTCCTTATGCATCATCATCATTACAACCCATAACTGCCCCACTGCTGGGCTCGGGTCTCCTCTTACAATGTGCATATTAGAATATTATTATTATAACGACAAACATGAAGCAAGAAATAAAAAACAATCCAATAAATTATTCGAAGGTGTGGACAAATCTAATCTCATTATTATCTAACCTTTAAAACCAGTTTAATTCAAACATTGACCTTGGAGGTCAAATTCTATCATTCATTTGAATTCATTAAAATTCTAAAAATTGTTGCGTTGCGACTTCTTAAATGTTTTATAAACACTCTACTGTTAATACGCCGTTTTTTTATTGATAGAAAGGTTTTTTAGTGCCTTAACGATAAGGTTGCTTATTCTAAGTATACACTGTACTAGGTATTTTTGCTATTTTTAGTAATTTGTATCTACATATGTCTCATTTACTCGAGTTCATACTTTCAATATATACGATTTAAGACCTGGTTTATTTATAATCATATACGTAATAGTCAATGATTATCCGTTTTGGACGTGTTAGGGCCCTGTAAATTTTATTTAAATTTTATTAAAAACTGAGGTACTTAGCACAAGTATTGTATTGGACGTAAGCATTTAGATTGTATTATATTCAATTCCCCGTACCTCCTACTTAGCACTTTCTAATAAAAATTACCTGTGGCGAATCTCGAATGAAGCATGACTCATTACCTACCATAACCTATTACTCGCTATAGCGAGTACGGTAATGATATATCATTAGATCATTACCTACTCCATTGTGCTGACACCTACACGAATAACTCAAGAAGCGTTAATGATACATCTTCGCCTTCAAACGCTTCAGATGACTTACATGCATAAACAATTAAATCTATTTTGAGAAGCTTTAGGATGCGTTTCGTCTTTTAGGTATATTACACTCTGATTTTTTAATCTTGTCTCATGTTATGATTTAATAAACAAAGATCTGTGGAACCATATATTTAGTGGTATAAAAATATGGCTTCGTATACATAAAACATAATTATATTACATTACTCACAAAAGAATACTCGTTATAAGTACTACGATGGTCTCACGAAAAAAAATATCGTGAATTAAGAAAACTTTCTGTACAAGAAATACATGTACAGTTGGTGCAAGAATATAGATGGTGGATTTGAAGCTAAAACCTCTTGGAAGGTTCAAGTTAGAAGAAGCCTATTTCAAAAAGGCTTATAGATTTTATTTGTTTGTCGATAAGTTTATGCCAGTTATAACTGTGTCGCAAATGTACTAGAATGTAGTAACTAGATGATCCTGCAATGTGATTACTAAAGTAACCTTCCAATCCATCAATTCGTGTGTAGGTAGTAAGTCAGTAGGTGTTAGTAAAAGTTTGTTAATTAAAAAGTCATACGCCAGGGTCGTTGCCACTAGGCTTACGTCCAACGGAAGTGCGGCAAATGGAAGGCTCGTTATCTATGCTATCGCCAGTTGTGTCTAATCGAGTGACCATAAGCTGGTTTAACGTATTTGGACTATAATTAGGGTCACCACAAATCAAAAGATTGTAGGGAGTAATTTTATTAAGATGTTATGTAGGTACAGTAAGACTTCAATCCACGTGTCTATAGAATATTAAAAATTAATTAAAACAAAGAGAGAAAGATTAATTCAAGATTTTGGGAGTAAAATTTTAACTGTTTAAGTCCTGTGTTAATTTGTGTTACTGAAATAGTGAAATAGTTTGATCATTGATGTTCGATTGTTTTTCGTCTCTACAAAAGTCCTAATTTTATGTTATGCGTTTTTTTTTAAAGAAATTGGAGTAGGTATAAGTGTATTTATGAATTAAAAGTGTCCGACAATATTCTGAAATTTGTGAACATAGTCAAAGCTTGTCATAAGCATTGCAGTCACGTACTGACACGAGTAGCGACTGCGAAGACGGCTACTGATACACATTTACATACCAATTCAAACTGTTATACGGATTATTACGCCTCTATCTATAGATCTACAAGACTAGAGCTTTATAACTTATAAGACTATTAGATAATTGTATACGAAAAACCTCTTTTATTTAATAGAAGAGCATAGTTTTCATGGGAATTGGTCATCAAGCAAGGTTCTTATTAAAGAAAAAAACTATTATCAAAAGAACATAATAAATTATGTTTCTAATATCCTATAAATAGATTGTATTTTGACTGCAAAATTTATTGACATCAAAACTATAACTCTTATATTTAATTGTAAGATTGCCAAATCCGTTTGATATTCGACAGTTCGAGAATTTGCGGTCATCACTATTAATAGTATTTTTAGTAAAACGTGTATTTATGTTTAAAAAAATCAGCGCTATTTTTGTATTAGCAATCATTAGGCATAATAACTTAAGCACTAATTAATATGTATAATTAATTTGCATGTTAACTACCTGTTACTCCTACTTGTTGATAGAATGTATAGCAATAATAGCATGTCTAACCTTGACCATTTGATTTCGCAATATATTTCATGTATCTAGTACGTGTTGCGTGTCACAACAATTCGGGTATCAACCACGTATGTGATACGAAACGCATATGAAATGTAATTATCATTGTTTTCGTATCAATAACTTTTATTGCGTAAATGTATACATAAATAATAATAACAATATACGGTACACATACAAAATAGGTGCATATTATGTACAGTCGTGTTTTGTTTTCGCTAATGAAGTTCGTAAGAAATAAAGACTTTGTTGAGAGAGTGTGAGTTTGTGTGTTTTATGTCTATACCACCTTTCTTATAACCATGGTATCTTGTGTCACTTCCAACAACTACTTTATTATCAACCAACTATTTTTCACCCTTTATGCTTATTTCTTTTAAAGTACCTAGAATTCCTTTATCCTGTTCGTGCTGTTTTACTCGTCTTTCTTTCCTAATAGTCTGAATATACTAGATACGTATATTAAAATCTTATTTTAATCTAAGTACTTATTACTGAAAGTATACCAGCTATTGTATTGTGCAACATTAATTACTTCGAATAGCGTAGAATTGTACAATTAGATTTCATTTTGATTTCTATTTAATTTCAAACTAATTTAACCAACCTACATTTATATAGCGTAACAATAACTTTATAGTTATATACAATTGTTTCGGTACTTGTACTACCTCTTGAGTTATCTTCGGCGATTTATCGCAGCTCTCGAAAGCAGATAATGTGATCATTTAATTTTTTTGTTATATTCAAGTAGCAAACAAAAGTGCAGTCTACATGAGTTTAATTGATCACTGCAGTTCTTGAACGTCTATAATTGTCCTGAGGAATTGTTGGTCAAATCCTAAATCACCTACCTTTTAACATTGTATGACCTACCCCTTAATATTGTATGAAAGTAAATGTTTGGCAACTAAAAACCTCCGAAGTATTTTTCAAATTACTAATTTGTAAAACTATAAAATGCATTTGGTATTAAATTATCGCTTCTACATGTATGTCAGTTATCAAGTTTAAAAATATCAAGCGCATTAGATTTCAGGCCGTGTAATGTTTATTCCTGAAGACTGGTATTTCTTCCTTCTCCGAGTTAATAGACAGTTGATTTTTACTCCAGAAAATTAATCAGATTGGCTAAGAAAACCGTGGTAACGTTCTATTTTTATCTTCCTTGGCAATAAAATAGAACATTGCACTAGTAAACTGAGATTTTATTTCAGAAATTGATTACTGCATTTTATGATTGCGTAATCAATCGTTCTAATCTGGAGGTTAAATCGCGTTCATAATTAAGTGGTTCGTAATGTTTACTAAATATTTATTGAAGGATCATTTAACAAGTTAAATTCATATTACCAATTTAGTGCTGCGCATGGAATAACACATTAACGAATGTCGTGAATAAAATTTGTTTAATTTAATTTAATGTTTCAGTTTAAAGAAAAAATTTATGAATTGTAAGTCAGTAAAATTCTCTTTTAATCGCATATCGTTCACTAGCTAACAGTGAAACACGTTTCATGGTATGCGAATGAAATAATTAATTTTCAACCGGCGTTCAGTGAGTGGTTTCCTTGTGCGTTTCCGTGATTCTGTAATTTAGAACGATTTAAAAACCTGTTAAAATTTTTATTTTTTAATAACAATTTCAACATACCAGTACAGCATTTTTACGTCATATACCTGTATTAGGTTCACTTTTTAGTTTAAGAAAGTAAATTTTATTCGCAATAGTAATAACTAAAATGCATTTTCAGTGATTACCTACATTCTCTGACACAACTTTTATTGTATCAAAAAATCAAATTAATATAATTCCGAAAGCATACCAACCTATATCGTGTCAATATAATATTGGTGTTCCCTATATTAATCAAAGCATTCGAAACATAAATAAGTCCCTATAATTATACTTTGGTGCATCACGCATGTGTACAATAATGTACACACAGCATGAACACAGTTTAAACATAAACATTGGAAATTAATGTAACAGATATCATCAGACATATATAAAATTATGCATATCTAAGCTTACCCTAGTTTTACCACATAAACAGACTTGTTTATATTATACCCACAGACCAAAAAATATACAGACGCAGTCTTCGGAACAAAGAAGCGTAATAGGAAAAACATAACGTTAATAACAAATGATAACGTTTCCCGGTACATTTCTCGACTGACCGTACTCGGTGACATAAGTCAGAACGTAAAAAAAAGAAAAAAATCGACCTCAATTTTTTGTTCTGAACACTGAGTCTATATATTTTTTGGTTTGAGTTTATACCTTGTTTACTGACCTAAATTGATACTTTTAATTAAATTCTTTACGATTCGGTCATTTATTTTATTGCTCCCTACACGTCATGTAGTGTTCTTTAAGTCAAAATCAAACGTCAAGTACGTGTTTCAGAGTAAAAAAAGTAGTCAGTAGAAACCTGATTATTTTGCGTATTTTCGTTGAATTTCACTCCACGTCGTTCCAATTACATTATCATGTAATGTAATTAAAAACATTTGTTTTTACTATTTAAATGTCTGTAATGTTGTTAGGATAATTGTATTAATTTCAGTTTTAGCATAATAAGGTGTTCTTCGGAATGACTAATAATTACTCAACTTAAAACCTTTACATTGTTATATTAACATCAACAATAACAGTTGTTTTTGAAGTTATTCGAAGTCATGACTAAGGCGCCGTGAATTTTTATAGCTTCGTTTGAAACGAAAATAGAACCAACTGGAATATAAAACGAGAAAATCTTGCTTACTTTCATTATAATATTTTATGTTAGGGTTAGCTATGAACTTTTAAGCACAATTTTTCAACGCAGATGGGTTGAAGACTGCGTATTCATAGCATTTTTTACGTAAGCTTTAATACTATTTAACTTGTATGTAACCTGACTGCGTAAGGACGGTAATTTTTTAGATCATTTATTTTAACTAAGTATACAATAATAATATAAAGCTGAAGAGTTTGTTTTTTTTGTTTGTTTGAACGCGCTAATCTCAGAAACTACTGGACCGATTTGAAAAATTCTTTTAGTGTAGGATAGTCCCTTTATCGAGGAAGGGATATAACATCATGCTAAGATGAATAGGAGAGCAGCAATAAAAAATATGGCAAAAACGGAAAAATTACGCGGGCGGAGCTGCAGCCGATTACTAGTTTTTTATATAACGTTATCACGTTCTGAGGAACTTAACCATTCGATGCGTAAAATTACAATTTTAAAAACAAAGAAAATATCTTAGTTATAACACAGCAGTACTTATAGTATTCCAGTGGGATTTGTTAATCCGAGTCCTTAATGCAGAAAGCGTTCGATCGTTCGTCCTCCTTACCTCAATCCGAGTCTCCAGGGAGGCTATTGACTCCACGATACCATCGGATCGTCCTCGGCACGTAATTAGATCGTTATGACCTCACGTCCTGTTTGCAAAAGTCTACTTTTCCGCTTTCTCGTTTGATACCACTAAGCTGTGCTTACATGGATGTCATGTTGATAAGATTTACCGTTAATATGTGACTTTTCATTTTTGTAGCGACTTTTGCATAAAAATAAATGCAGAGAACTGTTTAGTTAGTCGCAGTTGAAATCGTAGTTACATGTGATCCAAGATATATCTGAGAATTTAGGGCATATTGTCAATAAGAGCAGTTTATTCATAGTTTAAATCGTAATAGGTAACATGTGTTCTGAGATATGCAATCGTTCGAGAATTTGGGGCATATTGTTAGTTAAAATAATGTTTCACGGGACATAGGTACTCGTAAATGTAAACGACAACAAATTTTTTCTTTCTAACGTTTACAGAAGCCGACATAAGGAAACCTTTCCGTTAAGCAGCGTCTGTTTATTGTATTCTTAATTTAATTTGCTAAAGCGTAAATTAAATTATTATGTTCGTGTTCGACTCTTTTCTGATACAGGAAGTTCTAAAAGCAATGACAAAGCATTATAAGCATTACTTTCATACTCCTCAACCTACAAAGTTACGTCATCGCAACCACTAAACACTTCAGCGGTTCTGAATTTTCGATCGTACATCCATTGCGTAACTTGTTAATGCACAATAAATCTGCCTAATAGATAGGAAGGAAGTGAAACTGTTACGTAAGAGACGGTAAAGCACTCGACAGGTGTCTACAATGAATGTAATCTTTTCAGTGGTCGCGTCGTACATTTGTATGTTATTTAGAGCGAGAGGTTACGCTGCATTATTCGTATAGATATTATCTATTAGCAGATTATTTTATAGTATATTATTATCACCTGGTATTTTACTATTGCATGATACCTACATGAAAGTTTTGTGCAAAAGTGTAGAACATAAAATACGAAATTAAAAAAAAAACAAAATTATTTATTCATATAGGTATGAATGATACACTTTATGCACGTAAATTTTTTGAATCTACTTCCGTTTCGTAGAGGTGCTTTGATATGAAGGAGAAGAAAATGGAAAGAAACTCCCATACCCTATGTTGCCCAGTCTTCTAGTAAAATTATGAAATCAGTACCCACTGAACTACTGAAGTGTATTAACTATTACTTCATTGTATACTTGAGTATTTTTTACATGTTTACAGTAACTGTTTTATTAACATTCTTGTATAATGATATTTATGTCATCATGTGCATCGCTGGACGGTCGTGACACCATAACGTTGTCATTAGATCATACAGCTAACGTACGTTAAATGATGTTACCCTTGATACATTGATTACATAGTACCTACTCTGTTAGTATCTGCTACTACACTTTATATGGATCTGTGTAATATGAGTTACAATGTTTTTAAGTAATTGAATAAAAATCGCATCCATAGAATCCCCTTTAAGGATAGTTAGCCACCTAATGATAGAGATTTGGAAAACATTTTTTTTTGAAACCAGATAAATTTTGTAGCGAATAAAATCCCAGCATTTTAGCAATGTCTGCCGTAGACCCCCGAGGGGTCCCCCCGAGTGGGGATCTAACTTTAGTAATTACTGATTTAGAATAATTAAATATTATTTCCTTAACTCTTATGCGTCAACTTCACAGCATAAATGACCGGAAAACTAATCCTTTAACAAACTGCCTCGCGTTAAATTTATGTTACAAACGTGTTACAATCATAAAAGAAACATTGACACAAATGAAACTGGGAGGCCATTGAAGGTTTTTACTACTATGCCGTACACAATTGCAAGGCGAAGCCAATATAACAATTGCGGGCGAGTAGTTCCCGAGTTTGTTTACGCGTTGAGTACCTAATACCTTAACAATAGGTACTTTATATCAATAAACCCTTTATAAAAGTAAATAGTATTATTTTTAAATATGTTCTAAGTAAGTATATTATTTGAAACTAATATAATTATAATATGACTGATAGAAAGCAGTTTTATTAACTACATAATTTAAGACTGATATCTTCAAATGACTTAGTTTATTAGCTAAGAAATACATATTTAGTTATAAAAAAAATTAAATGGTTTTGTAAACAGACATTTAAATTACCTCGGGATTAGGTAGGTGCCAATTTCATACCTCGAAATTAGATGCCGGTACTTAAATATTATAAAACTGTAGTAATTAATGTAAAACCAATCGTGCTTAACCTCACACACGTTTTTGTCAATCTTTATCCAATTATGTTATCAAATAGCATTCGTGATAAATACCCCACACTCGCCATATTCGTTCCGCATAACTTAATTGGAAACCGTTCTTGTTCATGTTTAATAACAACAAATACGTTTACCGTATCGATCAACTGCAATATCAATATCATGGTTTGATCTAAATACTGATACTAGAAAATTATTAACGCACTCGTTGTGGATAAATAAGTGTTAGCTTGTATTAATTTTACTTATTTGACATTTAGGCATTTATTGTGTAGTTACGAGCGTTACTTTTTAATTAACACTATATTACAGGCAAGGATATTTTTATACAAAATTAAATTGTAATGATTATTATTTCCCTGTTATTATATCCAACCAATTATATGCATAGTATAATAAAGTCACGATATGCATTTTAAATTTTTGACAAAGCTGTATCTAGTCGACCAATGCCTACTGCGTTATAAACTTGGTCACTGTTGAATAAAATTGTTTATCATCGTTACTAAGCCTGTTAAATATTTTGTTACTGTAATCGTCAAATAATCGACGTAACAGTTACGTCGGTTAATTATTGGAAACGTAAAAAAATCTATAATCATCGTCATCATCATTGTTCGCTATGAATTTACGCTAGTAAATTTTTGACCAAGAATAAAATAGTTTGAATTTCAAATACAAATAGGTCAAACTGATTGGATTAATTAAGATTTTATTACTTAGCTTCTACAAAATAATATCTAGAGCCTATGCTGCCAGCGCAGTGTAATTTAGTAAATAACCGAGAAAGTTGCAAAGTTGTGAAAGTCCTCAACGATTTAAATAGAAAACAATAAATTGCAAACTGGTAATTTGTTATTGAGAAGTTTCGTATCAGGGACAAGATTAATATTAGAATGCTGCTTAGATTCTCTGAATAGTCGTACTTATAAACTAACATCAGTAACATCCCATTAGATAAATTTATAAGAACCCTTTCTTAGTTCCTCAATCATACATAAATAGAACTGTGCAAAGTTTCATTTTTATAGGTTCAATTGATATGTAGATGTTGTTAACAAAAACAGCCCAATCAGGAAGACCCTTTATAGAGGGTATAAATATTTATATATGCGAAACTTATGGACAGTCAGTACATAGATAGAGTAGGTATTGCTGCCGCATACGTCGCTTGCCTGCCATTTATAAAGTAGCTATTGATACCCTGCGATTGTAGTGATCCTGTCTGCGAAATCCTATTACTTTAATTGCTGGACAGATTATACATTTTTAGAAAACATTGACTTTTATTTCTAATGTGACTAACGATAGAGTCTGTACCTATGCGTTACGGTACTATTATTCTTTTTTATTTTAGTATTTGTTTGTATTGCGTATTTTTATATTTGTAAAGACCACAAATCAAATAACGTACTAGCGCTGAATGTTGTTCGATATCCCTGGCTGATAAATCTAAGTGTCAAGCACAGACCAAAAAATATAGACGCAGTCTTCAGAACAATAAAGCGTGTAAAACATAATAACAAATGATAACGTTCCGCGGAACATTGCTCGGCAGACCGTGCTCGGTGACATAAGTCAGATAGAAAAATAAAAAAAAAATACCTCACTTTTTTGTTCTGTACACTGAATCTGTTCTATTTTTTGGTCTGAGGTGTTAAGTGTCAACATCAATTGTCAGTCAATGAGGCCTTCCGTCTGACGTATGTGAGACGTAAAATATAAAACTACCTATGACGTGAAATATAAAAGAAGACGCTTATATTTAATATCGCGCTATCGAAAACTTTTCGATTTATTTTTTAATGTGATTCAATACGTAGTTAATTTAAACAATTTTGTCACATAAAAAAGAAGTAGTGATAAATTGCGAATAAACGCAACGTTGCATGGCATCGGATAAAATCTTGAAACGTCCATATCCAAAAAGATATTTCGAAAACGAGACAATATCACAAGCAATCTTATTTTCAAAGTATCGTATTTTAGTTACATTAAAGTTTCGAGACGTTAAACTATGAGTTGCAATAAAAAGTTGGATATAAATATTTAAACCATAAAAAAGTAACGAAATGTCTACCTACTTCGGTCAATATTAAAAGCTGGATCTTTTTGCAATTGGATGGCTACGATACCATCTACTGAGTTACAAAGTCGCGTACACAGAGATAGATTTCAAATAGAAACTATAGAAAAGTATAAAATGTTATATGCCTGTGTTAGATATTAAAAATGCCATTTAGATTATTTTCGAAGTTAGCTCTAGAAACTCTACATGCTTTTGTGATTATTCATTTAGATATCATTATTGATACAACTGATCCTATATTCGAGTATAACCGTGTGTATAATGTAATCGGTGTATAGGTGTTAACAGAGTACGTCATTTCTTAATTACCTAACCTAAAATGGGTATTTAAGGTTTTTGTTTTTCAAAACTGTATCAAGTACCTAATAATTGAATTGTAATAAAACTTAAACGTTCATACATCAAATACTAGGTACATTGCAGAACAAAGTATCTAATCGTAAGTATAATTTTTTCATAAGCTTAGCTTATCTTTATATGAATGTTAAAGCTTCACACTTTATTTTGCTGTGATAACGATTTTGTCATGTAAATCGTATTGCGTCACCATGTTAGCTTTCCGCATCTTGCATTAACATGCGATTTAAATACTTTCTTCGGTGAAATTTCCGATACTCTTACGTAAACTATACCGAATTCAGTTTATAATTTATGGAAGAAACAGGTTTATTATTTGTTTACAAATCAATGCTTGAAAGAGAAATTTATGTAACACAGTTATAGTTACTTGTATATGTTACAATATTATAAAGGGTAATCAAATCTGGTAATGATATTTTTCGTTCTTTTAATCTTAAATCTCTTTAATTTCTTTAATCTTTCTTATCTACTTATAATCTTGCTACGGTTTTCGATATATTACGTCCATTTTGTTATATTGTTGCTAAGTTACTATAAACAGTGTAATGTTATTCTTAGCCAATTTCTCGTTACAGTTGTAGACAAATATGAATATAGAAACCACAACTAGGCCGATCGGCTTCGGCGTAAGTGGTCCGCGAGAAATCGCCTCTGCAAACAGATTTATTTACGTTCATGCAAATACTTCGAGAATGTGGGTGAAATTACAACTAGGCGTTTACGTGAATTCCAGTGTTAAAATGCGAAGATTTCAAGATCAAACAGTGATTGATTGCTATCGACGATCGGTGGCATTCCGCGATCTTGAATGCAATTATAATTTTAAAACAGTATCTTTATATACTCGTATATATTCGTATATATATTCGTATATACGAGTACAAACAGTAAATACATATGTTGGAAAACACTTAAAATAGAGAATATTTAGTAGTATCGCTATATAACAAATAAATACGTGTATTATTGAATTTAAATGTAATTTTAAACACTGTAATAAATTTAGCTTGGGTTAAGAAAATTCCTCAATAACTTTGGGTACTAAAAATATTATTTTATTTATTGAAATGAACAGACGTTTTAGTTTGTAGCAAATATATTTTAAAAGGTTGTATCTTCTGTCAAATTTTAAAAAAGTACTCGAGTCGAGGCTTGGAGACTGTCGGCTGCCTCTGTCTGATAGTGTTCGATGGGAAATAGCAAACATAAAGTATATGTATTTCAAAGAAATTTAACACAACATTTCCGGGTAGTTTGTAAGTTGATAGCATACAAATGCACCAGATGTAACTCTTTACATATAACAAGATGAAAGATAATACCTGATAATTATAAAGAAAGGTAATTACTACCTACTTCTAAAGTTGATGAAAGCCTTGTTTGCATAATTAAAAAAAAATCTTAACTAAATAATAATTTGTTTATAAAATTACGGAACATGGAACTAACAACAATTTATCATCGTTTTACTTAAGATTATAAAAAGTAGTGAAAGTTTCAGTCAATTATAACCGTAATTAAACTCTATGCATACAAATAATTTGTATTCGTATAGTTATATCTGCATAGTTGTGTTTGAATGCTGCGTTGGATAAATCGGAAGCCAGATGCTGGAATGCACCTGTTTGCGTGATTGTCTGACAGAAAAAAATAATTATGATAATTTTGTATCAGCTGCAAGCAAAAACTTGTTTTGGATAAAACGACATCATACGTATCTAGTAACAAAATTTAAATGTCACCAAATATTGATCAAACAGGCGAAAAAATATAAAGTTCGTACACTTTTAAATGATAAAGAAACAATTAAATGGCATGGATAATGATAATAACGATCCAGTGAAAAGAGTATAGACCTTAATTACTAAGACGAGATTTCATTGCAGTATTAGGAAATTTTCTGATGACTGAAACCACTGTTCTGTTAGCCAATAAGCATCAGAGCAAATCGTTGTTAATGCTCTAACACTATCTTACTAGTGACATTTGAAATAATACAATTATAGTTTTTTATTGTAGGTACTTTTTGTATATCGCAAGTAAAAACATTTAATTTGTAAATCTTTAAGAGATAATTCTGTTATATTATGTAATAGACGATAAATATTTTTACAGATTTTAAGATTCTTTTTAATTGGAATTTTAGTAACGAAAGCGGTTTAAAAGTAGTTGTAGAAAAAAGTTGGTAAAAATTATGGAATAACTTTCAATCTCGTCTAAAGTTACAAAAATAATAACTGAGTTTCATGCTTTTCTTTTATCTGCAAAAAATTGACAAACCGTTGTTTTTGGATTATGTAATACAATAAGAAAGAAAAAAATTAAATGACGTAATTAAGTACAAAAAAATTTACAAATGAATTTAAGGTTTCAAAATTAACGTACATAATATTACGTACATATTTACCGGTCAATAACATGGATATCTACTATAATCACTGCTACTGAAAACTCTTAAACCAGAAGGTAAAAAACAGGTCAAGAAAACTTTTCTTTAAGAAAGCTGTAATTAAGTAGTTAATACATACGATAATCAACAATCCAACTGGTGTCCAATCAAGTATGCGGTATCCAATTCAAACGTCCAAGCACAAACCGAAACTTTGAACAGCACTGATTGAATTACAGCTACTAACAACACTATTTGAACAATCTTTTTAACAACTGAATATATTGTTTGAAAAGTTTTCTTTCTTTTCGAATACCGAAAGATTTGAATTGTTTTGATTTATCGCGCGAACGCGTTACTACGACGTCCGAACGATGATAAGTCGACTTTCGAACTGAGAACGTGAGGACTTGAGTAAGTTTGGTTCAGTTCAGATCCTCAGTAGCGACGGAGCAATGTACATCGTCTGCCTTGCCAGGAATGCCGTGCCACAACCTTAGCAACTCTATAATTTAACTTGACATGGTACAAACTGGATTCGTTCTAGAAAGACGTTTCAGATCATCATACTTAGCAAACACTGATACGACTTTTCAACGGTTCTTAAGCATGTAGTTTGAAATATTTCTTTGAACTCATTGCAGATTGTTTTGATTTTAGTTTTCTAAAGCAAGACAGCATAAATGCAGGCCTACAGTATAGCATATCTTCTAGTTAGCTAAAGAAACTATTAGAAAATTTCTAGAATAATTTGTTGAAAAGAAAAAATACAAGAAAAAAATATGATGTCTGCTGTTTGCAGTACTCTGTCAGATTTGTATTCGACAGACAGATAAAAATAAAACTTAAAAAATATTGTATAATAAAAATCTTAGGTAGAAAGCAACTTGCAACTAAAATTAAAAAATCTTAAAGCTGAATGATTAAACGGTTAAGGGTATTTGAACTCGGGTAAAGTTATCCTGTTTCTTTCCTGCGTACTTGGAGCAGGAACATCCATATATGTAAGGCGGGACGACAAGATCTAAATTATGTATGGAACATGTAATTACAATGCGGATACTGCTATTGGTACTGCTGCGACTTATAAAATGCTGTTTGTCATTGAATTTTTACATATTCTTTTGAAAATGTGTGTGTTTTTTTTTAACAATTCGTAAAACCTAGGTACTTATTTATTGACATTAATTATTATGTGATTAGATTGTGCTATTATAAAAATATAGGTAGGTATAAAAATAAAAAAGTAAAAAAATTGTACCTATGACTTATCATAACGTTTATAACCAAACCTTGAAACCGGAAGTGAAATCTTTGATATACTTATAAAAGTTTCACTGTATTCCTCCTTAATTTCAAATATAGTCCCAATAAGAAGACACGCTGTATAAGATAAGTAGGTAGTTTAGAGAGAGGTTAATGCACTTTTGTAAATAACTATTCAGTTAAGAATTTATAGACACGCGGAGAACTTGACCTACTTAGAGAGCATGGGGAGGTACGAGTAATTGTGTATTGTATTGGTTCAACTTTTTTAACGTCCGTTTTATTATTAGGTTTGTTCAAGACGGACCGTAATGCTGTATATGTAATTCTAGAAAGTAGCTTTAAAGATATTAGTAAAAACAATTATAAATACAAGTTCTGGCCTTTACATTGATGAAAAACTGATTTATATAAAAAAATGTGCAGTTATGTTACATTTTTATTAATAGTAGAAACTTTTATAAAGTTTATATTTGAGAGTCAATAATCAGTCGTATGTAATGAAACGAATATAGATCTTATAGGTATTTATTTTGATCTGTTTGTCCGGAAACTCCACCACATGTTGATTTCGAGAGGAAATGTTACCCATTATTTTACTTTATAGGTATCAGGATATATCAATATATTTATGAGTTATCGGAAATATTAATGTGTCCTGCGTTAAAGAAATTAGTGTAGTTCCTTTTTAGCTTTGTTAATTTAAGTAATAAAGAATGTTGTTAATTATTTGTGATATGTGCATTTAAGAGTTACGTTATTAAACTCATAGATAACATTGAATGTAGATTTTTAATTCTATGAAGAAATTGTCGTAACTCGGTTCAAAAGTGAAAGTTCTCGACCAGTGACCGAAAATGTGACTAGGTATTTCGGTAATACGTGTTCTACGAAAGTTCCCATCGTTATTACTTTACGCAGACGAAAAAATATATAGACAGACTTCGGAAAAAACGAGCGTAGTAGTAAAGTAAGACATATCGTACTTATGAAATGATAACGTTTCCCGGTACATAGTTCGACAGGCCGTGCTCTGTGACATACGTCGTCAAATCGTAAAAAAAAGAAAAATAAAATGACTTCAAGACTGAATCTATATATTTTTTGGTCTGAGTTACTTTATAAACGTTGATGATGTCTTAACTTAAAAGCTCCCTTTCTCGTGACTTGCATTGATTTAGTGCCTGTAGGCATATTTAAAAAAATATATTCACTAGTGTTTTAAGCTGTCTTTGCTATCTGTTCATTCCCAAGAAAAAATCCAGGAATGTACTTATAATTACTGACATAACTTGCTATATTTTGCTTTAGTAAAATATCTTCATTTTTGTTAGTGATCGTAACCTGTATCTATGTCACTTGTATCAACAATACTCATATGATCGTCGTAGTTAAGCAACGTTAGAAGCAGTTGAAAGTTCACTAGGTGATCGCTCATCACAAATTTCAACGCTTCCGTATCTAAAAGAACAATTATTACGTTAACTACTCAATCTCGACTACTGTTGGCTGTGTCAATAGCTTTGGAGTGACATAAGGCCTTTAAAAATTTGGATTGACCACTAACTACACAATCTTCAGTTAATGGGTTAAAACCATTCATATCCGACACCTTCTTTATTCTTTCTATTCTTCTTTTATGACTATGATTGAAGATACATTATAAGGTCTTATTGATTCGTAAATATCTGCTCTGGTAGGAAATCGAACTTACGAAATCAGACTTCGTAATTCGTAATCTTCTCGCAGTCAAACATTTTTTCTACAGTGTCGCCTGGTGTACGTAGTTTCAGGTAGGTGGTATACATACACCACCAGTCATCCCATAAATATATGCATGAAAAATTTCAGCTGAATCGGACGCCGGGAAGTTAGTTTTCTAAGGTGGGTCACATATTTATGACGCCCTATGGGGTTAGATATTTTTGCTCCTGACTGTACAAAGTGTTTGTTTTGGTATGTATAAGGAATCTGTATATTATAGGTACGTGTTATTAATTGAATTACTCATGATCGGCTATCCCACCTCGATATTAATAATACCGTGATACCTGTTTCAGGCGGTGTCAACGACCGCTTCTCCCGCTCAAGCGGCGGTTCCATAATGCTCACGTTTTGCATAATTGAGATTTACTTGATTAGTGGTTCATTGACAAATTAAACACTTTGCATAAATATGGCGATAATACTAAATACGCGGTGTAATGTTGAATTTATTTGAATACGAAATAAATTGACTGGTAATTTGAGGATTAGATTTTCAATTCTATTTTACGTTGGGTAATGCATGCCGTGCCATTTTTTTTATTCAAACTGTACGTTTTACCAAAATGGATTCAGAAGTTATAGATTGGTCGTTACGTAGGTTTTCGTTATCAAATATTTTGTATTACTTCAATCTTACAAAATTACTTTATATCGTCAAAGATTATATAATATTTTGCGAGTCCAAAAAATAATATTAGCAATTTACTGAATTAACTGATGTAAAAACTTACTATAGAACATACCAAAAACATTTTCACTTAAAATGTTGCTAAGACGAGAAGTTTTGGCTCGCACCGTCAATGTCTCATCTCATGTAGAGCCATCTAACGCTACAAGCCCTTACTCTACCAGTCCTAACTCCATAAACTCTACATCCTATTTGTTAGCAACCAACATTCTGTTATCTTTTTTAATGGTATAAATAGTTGTCACTCTTAAGAAAAGCGCTGTAAACTACACAATTATATTATTTGTCATAATTTGTTCGTGAAATAAACAGTGAAGAGTCCGTTTGTTGTATAATTTCAGCACGAGCATTTTCATCAGCTATACATTGTTCAACACTAAAGATATTTATTACACACAAGAAACACTATCTAAAATACTAACTTAACTTTTAAATAACAAAGAATTCAATTACCGGCAAGAACGGTAAACGCCTACCAATCGCATACGTTCTGCTTCGCGTTTTCCCGCTAGCGGCTAATGAGTGAAAATTTTACATAATTACCACCCCTATCGCTGGCCAAGCGTGGCCATGTCTTCATGTAACAAGCAACTTTTACGGTATTCAATCGTTGTTCTGTTGTTAAGATTGCTGATACCGAGAAGATACCGTTCCTTGACAATTATTTCTATTAATAGACCGGCGCTAAATAATGATTTTTATTCATCGTTATATTGGTTATCTTCTACAACGATGTGGGTTTAAATATATGTAGCCTGACCGAGATTAACGAGAAATCTGACGGTATTAAAAAGTCATGTAGATTTTAACATCCAACGCCAAAAGATTTACGCATCTGTTATAAGTTTTACGCATCTGTGGGTGTGTCTGTCTGTCTGTCTGTGGCACCGTAGTTTCTGAACGGATGAAGCAATTTCAATTTAGTTTTTTTAGATTTAAGCCGATTTATCTGTGAATGTTCCTAGACTTGTAGAGGGTGAGAGTGGAGAAGAATAACCGAATGTCTGCAAATATTCTTTAGTGGGTTCTCAAAATAAAAAAGGACACTGGAAGAAAATATTGATTACTTAATAGAGAATGTACTTAACTGATATGATGATAAAGTGTGCCGAGGTTTTTTTAAAATTCCTAATTTAATATTATTATTGAATGAGAAAAGCAATTGCACTTGCAGTGCTGCCATCTCCTGCCGTCAATGGACATTGTGAAAACCTCGAGTAGGTCTATAGGGGGGACGATTAGTTGGTAAGTACGAGTAGATGGTGTTAGTGATAGGTGTTTATAAAATTATTAGTAGTTGATAATTCATTAGTGAAGACACCTCGGAAGATATTACTGTTAAAAAATTCAAAATTCAAAAAAAAAAAGATTAGATTCAGATTAGTCCTGTTAGTAAATATTAGTAGTCTTGTTATAATCATTAGTATTTGCCCTATTAACTACTTTACGATACGGCACCTATTAAAACTACCGTTACTAACACTGACTTCTGTATTTGACAAATTAATAGAGATTTAATATTGATGATCTGTCTTTAAAGATAGATAACGCATTAACATATAATCCATAAAAGAATTTAAGATAAATGAGGTGGAACTGAGTGAAAGAGCCAAATTGAGCTAGATTAAACTATGTAAAGAATAAGTGGAGTCAGACTTAGCTTTACATTTTCAGAATGAATTGAAACTTTAATGTAATTAGGTAATTATGAGGACCTTTACCATAATCGTGAAATGGTATCCGCTCACGCATTTCTGGTTTGAATGGTTGTTCTCAATTCGGTGGATATTTTTGGGCTTTTTATTTATCAGTTGCACTGAAAAACTAGTAGATTTTAGATGAATTAGCTAATGAATTATATAGTACGTTATTGTTGCCTATGGTCATTAATAACACCAAGGGTATTGATGCGTTATCAACTAAGACGAGAAACTAGTTTTACATAATAACTTTGATGAATGTGTTATTATAAACATTGTAACTTTCAAATAGTACAAAGTTGACCGCATGGCAATAGTCGTTAACATGCCTTTCTATAAAGGCTACGGAAAAATAAATGCAAAACTGACTTACAAGGATCGAACAAATACGGCAACAGGTTTGGCCTAATTTACCAAATCGGTGGACGCATTCACTCAATCGGCTATACGCTTAACGGTGTTTCTTAACCCGTAACTTGACCGATTCATTGGGTTAGGCTCCACCCACACGTAACATGTAATGTTGTAATTTGAATTTGTAACATTGTAATATAATTTTTATTACATTTCAAAGTCGTAAGAACTTAGGTACAGGTTTGTTTGACGGTAGTTAAGTTTCAGAACTCATGTATCTTTGTGTTAAGCATCGCTGTCTCCGTATTCTTAATTTAAACTTTTACTTTTCTGACACGTTTCTGCCATTTCAACGACATTTTTAAGTAACTATATTGTGGTAAATTATTGCCATTATTATTCCTTATAAGTATCACTGAAACATTTAACTCACCTTTAAGACAAAATTGCACAAAGCTTGCATTATATTTGATTCGAATACTATTCGTTGCGAGCCATTTCAATCTTGAAGCCGCTACTTTTTTACGAAATTATCCGGATATCAGTAGGAGTAATACAGTTGCAGTTTATTGAAATATAAATCAGATTTTCTAGCTATCAATCACCTTCTAGAATGAACCGTGAAATATTTGTACGTGTTTCAGTTGTTGTTGGGGCACAAGTAATAAGCAGTTTCATTGCTTTATTTCTGGAAGAAGTTTTGTCAATATCTCAAGCGTTACAAATGTCTCATGGACCTAAAACTAGTTTACCATGAGACAGCTTGCACTGAAGCGCTCATAGCATGGCGGTTTGTGTTGATACTTTGATTGACCAAAAGCAACTGCAGCTGCGATTTGTAAGTAGATGGGTGACCGTTACTCGCAAATATTTCTTAACCGCCCTTATGGTTTATAGCGCACGTTATAATGTGAATGACAGAGGCCTCTTGAGTTTTGAGGAGGAGGCCTTATATAGGACTCTCGATAAGTTTAAAGTAACCTGTCTTGTCTACTCCTACTTAATATATAAGTAGGTACTCTTTCTACAGTAAATGTGGTCTACTTTTAGGTAGCTGACATTAACTGAATATTAAGTATAACGAAATATTACATTATGGAAATATTCATTCTCTGCACGACATTTCCATTTTATTCAATTGAGCAAGAATTTTTGCAACAATCTCCAAGCTTATTTAACAAATGACTTGATCATTAAATGAAACGAACCACGAAGACTTAGGTACTTCCGTTGTATCATAAAATTTCACATGTTGAATACAGTATTCTGAAGTCAAAGTCCAATTGAAAGTTATGTTATAATTCTATATCGATGAATAAATTATTGGAAAATAGCGCTATCCAATTACGGGTTTCGTTACATCAACAGCCTCAGTAAGCACCAGGCAAATAACTGGGCGATAATGTAGCAAATGAACCGCGATAGACAGCAACGCAGTGTTAAGTTGGAAGATGTAGCGTTTATTCGAATTAATTGAATTATTGCCAACTTTTTTATGGAGTGAAAGGCGCCATCGATTTATAACTAAGTAATCTGCGCTGTTGTGAGAGGTCACGGTCACGTTGTGAGAGGAGACCCGAGCCCAGTAGTGGGACAGTTATGGGTTGTAATGATGCTGATGAATCTGCGCTGTTGATACATTAATAGCTGCTGAATAACAGAAAAAGTTTACATTGGACCACCTATTCTTTTCCAGCCAATAATTCTCGTCTGAACTCACACAATGATAATAAGGCCGAATGATTTGATTTCTGTCAAAGACTGAACGGGTACTACGAGCGAACTTAAACGATCTTTAAATTTTAGCGAATAGCAGAACATATTAGATCACGAATCACAATCACGATGTCGACAAGGTAAACCTTTATACAAAAAAACTATTTCAAGTTATTGAATAGTATTTGATTGAACTTTAATAAAACGGCCATCGCTTATCAATCGAATTGAACTCGGGTCTTTCACCGATTTAACTACGTGAGTGAACAGCTTTGCAGATTGGGGAACCTTTGCTCTTTTTCCGTATCGTAAAAGATCAAAGTATTGGTTTTCAAGTAAACACTCAAACGCAAAGGTTGATTAAATTCGCTTTGGTTTTGGCATAGTACATTTTTAATAGCATCCCTACAAAATTATAGATTTACCAAACAAGCCGCAAGCTATAATATTAAAGGCAGAATTCCTTGAAATATTATTATCATGCTGTTAAATTAATGAGTTGAGTCCTGTGTGAGTTGAACGTTTCCAATATATGTATAATAGTTTGAGCATAACACTACGATTAACCTGACCTCTAAGCACATAAGTGCTCGTGAAATATAGCCACTACCGGTCACTCTTCCAAATTCAGCCTATCCGACTAGCTCAACTCGGGCAATTAATTTATTTACATTTGATATAAGCCGTTATGGACTATGAGTGCTTCATCAACCGTATTAATCCCACCTATTTGTATACATCGAGGGGATTTTAGTGGGATTCTAACATATCAACGACAATCTGCCTGTAAATAGGTCATTATGAGTTATCGACTTTTCAAAGAGTACCCCGTTTTAAAAAAGGTCCCGGAGTTTTCCCTTCGGCTTTTTAACCTCCCGGCCTACCCTAGATTACTTAGGCTTAAGTATATATTTGTCTTTCATAAAGCCGATGATATGATATGTATTATCTATCGAGACCTCAGATTCTGATAAATTAATATATAATTTTATTGTAATGATAGCAAAGTAGTTTATTTTATTTTATAATGTAATTTAAAATTATTATTGACGTCCGTTTGATTAACTCTCAGTTGACATGGCGAAATATAAATTTGAATTTAAAAAATCAAAATTAAATGTTACATTAATTGATAACTTTAAGATAAATGGTAATAAATTAAGAACCACAATAGTTCATTTCAAACGATTTTACGTATTGATTTTTGCGTGAAATAACCGATTTGTTATTTCTATTTATGACTGAATACCATAAGTTACGCCGGCACAATGTTGGAATGAAACTTTCAAATATTTTGTTTCGTCGAACAAAGTGTAAGTAAACAACGAAACGTACGCTTAACTAATTCGGTATTACTCGAATGAGGGCAGCTTGCGTCACAAGTTGTAGGATTCATCCGCATTTCGAACCTTAATAGTATTCGAAAAGTAATGTAACTATAAAAAAAAATGGAGACAATTTTGCTATCATTATTGGGGTGTTTCCTAACAAAAGTAAATAATTCAATAAACACTATCCCATTGATTCTAATAAAACACTCGCGGTAGGAAAAATATAATACAAGCTAAAAAGAAAAAAGAACAAGCCACGCGATTTTTAGGAACCATTATTCGTCCTTCATTAACACCAATAAGATAGTAGGAAAGATAAAAAAAGAAAAGACTAACTCAGGTCAAATTTAACAGAGATACCAATAAAATGGCGACAGATTCAAACTCCTTTAAAGTCGTCAAATTACTCAAAAGATATCGTAGGAGACCTTATACGACATATCGTTATTGGCGAGTTGCACCACAAGCCGAGGCAATAAGTTGCGAGTTCGTGCGTGACCAGTGTTCCTAGTTTACGACTACCACTCTTTAACATGCATGTCGCGTTCCCATTACTTTTAGTTTAACTTCGTAATTCTAGCTTCATTATCTGGTTCTTTTAAATCACCTAACGTTACGCAATTATGCCTTTTGTAACTGTGTAGTCTTAATTTAACTTTTTTAATATGAAAAAGTAAATTTTTCCTTATTTAACTTATTAATTAAAAGTTAAAATATTTAGGCGCTCTAATTGTAGCCACTTATCACATATTTTTTTAGATTAACAATAGCATGAAAGGTGATATAAGATACTGTTAAAAATACACAGATCCGTATAGTAAACTTGATTTAAATATTAGTTCTAATAATAACAAACAGTACTTAAAATTGGTGTGTCGTTCCGTACTTCAAATAAGTAGGCATTCGAATCAAACTAAAAAGTTCAGCAATTAATTTCCTCTAAAATTGCGGAACTCACCTTTTCTAAAATCGTTAAACACACCATTTAAAAACCACGTTCATTATACAAACATACACGTTCTTTATAGATACGGATATGTAAATGTATACAGAAAATGGTCCAACAAATTAGAACGAAAACAAAACTGCAAGAGAGACGTTTATTTAGTTATGGAACTATATTTTTAACCAATTTTGGATGTTAGTTCTTTTGCGTTTGTGCCAAAATGCCGCAATAAAACTGTTCTGTAAATAAAAATAGCATCGCATACAAGGCTCGGGGAAAACTGGGAACGCTCACTGAAAATTTAGTGTTTGTTTCTGAAATAGGAATTTTATAGACGTAGGCCAGGCCGTATTTACCTAAATGCTTTAGTGCAAACAAGTATATTATAAGCTCATAAGTATAATTTGCCTAAAACTTAGTCGATAACACCTTACTCAATTTATATGGAACTTTTATGTAAACTGTAATGTAAATGTTATTGCAAAATATAGCAATAATATAATGGGTTTCAAACACTACTTGTAAGAGCACTTTCTTTCAAGCTTGTATTGAATGATAAAGGGTTAATCAGACCATGAAAAAATATAATAACTAGGCAGCTCGTCCACTTTGCCGTTCAAAAAACAAATCCTATAAAATAGTCGTCAGATTGAGTTTCATTTATTATTTTGGACATGTTGTAATTTTTACTTATAATAAATACAATATAGAGATTATACCAGATTCATTAAGTCTTGGAATAATAAATGATCTAAACGTTAATTTGTAACAAACCAACCTCCAAGCTTTATTTTAGTTGGCAATTAGTAACTCTATGTTCACAGTATGAATTATCGTATGCTCTACATTTTGTAGAGTTTACTGGCTTTACGCTGAAAGTGCCAAAATTTACGTAAACTTGTAGAAACTATAAGAAATTATTTAAATAAGCGATGTTGAACTCTACTGCTACCTCTATAAATATATGTACAAAAGTCATACTACTGAATTTTAAAGTAAGGTTTCTTTAGAGATCAGTCAGGCTACTAGACTTTAGGATTTTATACAACCAGTTGACGAAAAGAACGAGAGGCTTTGATGGTAAATGGTCACCAGTAGCAATTTGCAACATCAGGGGTGTTAAAGATGCATTTTTTCCTCTTTATTGACATAATGTACTTCGTTCAAATCACACTTAGAAATTATGTGCAATTGTATGTAAGCTCAGACGATTTCATTACGGAAGAGCCGTAGTGGAGGAAGCGCATGGCAATGAACATAGATACAGAAAAAATATAAACATCGTATATCATAGAGACGCAAAATGCACGTTACCTTGACAACGCTCTCTATCGACAGCCAGCTGAACTAGCAAGCGACTCTATATATTTCAAACTTACATATTCGAAAAAGACTCTACAAGTTCTCCAGAAAATAGTTCGGAAATGGCTTGAAGGATAATTATTTTGTTGCTATCGTATCGGCAGTTTAAAATTAAAATCAGTTTAACTTTATATTAAATTGTTAGTTACAAGTCGACGGACGTAACTAACTCCGGTCGTAGTTCCACTTCTTGTCGCTAGATGTCCCCCCGTCCGTCCGTAAAGCGAGATTCAATATGGCGCCGGCATTCGCCTCTGGAACAGGGCGGGGAGAACAGTCACTGTATCGACACTATAACATCTACGCGCGTTATTGTCGAAATCGTGGTTATTCGTGACTCGAACGCGGGTGATATTGCGAAATTATCCTGTGTTTCAGTGTTCATTTATGTTGTTTGTGTTATCGTTTGTGCATAATGGTGTTTCTATGGTGAATAACGTGAAAGGACTTTAGGGTAACAATGTCTAGCAGTTGACATGTTTATCTGTGTCGTGTGTGAAGATTTTCCCTTCGCGTGAGGAGGTGCGGTGTGCTAGTGTGCGTGCGGGCCCTGTGTGTGTTTCCGTCTGTGGATATGAGGATTCAATAATGGATTGCATTTCCATCAATGTCTAGGTAAAAATTGCCAGTTAATTTACTCCTTCATTGACTGTGTGTTTTCAGTTTCGCATCAATTATTGCATCAACTTTCTCCATCCATTCGCTTTTAACACCGCTTTGTTTAGTGGCTCCTAATTTTGCAGCGCATGTATTTCAATGTGTATCCTTAAATCGATGAGGATTATGTGTGTGAGACTTTTATGTAAGGAGCTCTTTAGTGCTCGGTTCATAGATGATTGACTAAGGTCGTTCGGACCTTGAATCAGATCTGTTACTAAACATTTTCTCTTCGTTTCTTTGTGCATCACCTGATTTTGTTTTTTACATTGATTTAGTAAATTTAGGGAAAACAAAAGTTTTATTTCTTACAGTTAGTTCTTTATGCAATTTAACTGCAGTCTAATTAGAGTTAATAACAAAATGTAAGGAGATAAGAGTTAATTTCCAAAAATAATTAATATCTTAACATGTCATTACGTCACTGCGTGCAACTACATTTTCCAGAGCTTTTGAGTCGAAAGCTATTCAAACGTAACTATAGTCTTGCTTGTGCCATTGAATCTTAATTCATTACATTCATGCAGAGTCGCGCGAGAATATGGTTCCCCTCGCTCTGTTCGCTGCCTCTGGTTATCAGCTTACAAAATGACTGCAGCCATCTCCCTCTATCCAACGGCTAATCGCCATGTTTCCATCTCTTTTTGGCGCGTATTGCGCGTTTTTCTTCTTTTGCCGCGTCATATGCCAGTGGAACCATGAGCATAGTTTTGATATGTTTGGAAAGTGGAGTCAGTGGGTTATAATTCCCTCCCTACTTAATTCATAACTGGGGTCATCTAGTATTTTTAACTGATTGGTGGTCCTTTGTTAAAGGGGTCATAGGTAGTAAGAGGGTATGGTTAAGTGAGGCCGACTGCGCATCCAAACCGCGCAGTCAGTCGCTTGGTACCCGCCCGCGTCGCACGTGGTGTAGGTATCTTGTAGAAGACACGCTTCTTCTATTGTGTTGTCGAGTGCTATTACAGTCATGAGACTGGATTGCTTGGTATATGGATGTCGACCGGTAATAAGCGACGAATCGTAAGTGTTCCTACTGAACTATCGTCTGTTTAGTTTAGTGAAAGTTCAGTAATGGATTGTTGATTTAATTTGTCTAGCCAGTCAGATTTAGAATGCTTAGTAAATCCCACGAGACGGATTAATGCACTGCAATCGTTTTATATTTTGCAGAATTTTAGTTTTTACTTAAAATTGTATGTATGTTAATTACCAGATCACATTTATGATTAATAAATGCATACGCCAAAGTAGCTAAAAAGCTTAGTAGTACATGATGTGGTTGTATCAATATTTTTCTTGTTTGGAAGGGTTAAGTAAAGGTAAGCGCTAAATTGGGTTTCCAGTAAATACAAGCTATTTGTGTTTGTTTGGACAGCCCTGCAACACATTTGTGCGACAAATATAGTTATTAATAGTGAATGTGAAGATGTTATCTGCATGTCTTTATGAAATGAAAAATTTAAATTCATTTTATTACTGAAAGCATTACCATTGTCATTCTTGTAAAATGATTGAGAAAACGAGGACATTTACAGAAAAAAGTACAACTTTTTCGTTTTTGGTACTCTTAATGTCAATTTAAGTATCAAAATATTTACCGAGTAATTTATAAAGTACAAAAATAAAGCTCACGTAAGATCTGTAAGTTTTACGTAACAAATATCGCAGTAGGTAATAGCATTTTTATATTTGATAAATAATATAGATTGATTCATTGATGTGGTTACGCAGCGACAGTCTCCAAGTAATAAATAAAAAAATATAGACAAATTTTCTTGACATATTTAACCCAATAATGAATAACACAGACACGAAATAGTTATTCCAGGACCTCAGAACACAAATATGTAAGTTTCTCTAGAAACAAAATCATGTAAGGCACAAAAATGTATTCCTTTAGGTACGTTTACTTTATTTCTTAAACTCTAAACGAATGTTAACATCGTAAATACTAAAAACTTTACCCTTACTTGTTATAATCAGCTCCGTATATGAGCTTTTCCATTAAACAAATTGCTAAACCTGCATTCGTCTAAGACTTTTACGTTAGTAATTATGAGACTGAGCTTTGACGTTGCTAGTCTTTAAATGTTCCGTCTTTAGATATGTTTGTTGTAAGAATAATTTTTGGATTAATACTTGAATACTAAATGATAATCTTTGATGATTAAACTTAATAAACCAATAAACTCGCAGAATTAAATTGGCGATGGAAGTAACTCCCAGGAGACGAAAACATATAATTTATAATCAATCGGGGGAGTTTTCTTGCATCGATTGATGAAAATGGTCAATTTTCATATAGAAAATCGTAAATTTGGATCGTAAATTCTAGTAGACAGTTGGCCCAATAGAATCAAATTTTTTTGGGAAAATTTACTAGGTATAATAATAAATAATGTTCAGTAAGAAATGATGATGCTAGAGATGTGATTTATGTGAATGTTACTCTGACATCGGATGAGGTTTTGTCTTTTGATACGCTTCATTCAAATCTGTAGACATTTCACAAAATGTTCTTGTTAAGATATTTGTTAAATTATGATTGGTAACTAGTATTTAGCATCGTAGTATTTAAGATACCTATAATCAAGTTAACTATTTGTTAAGTGTAAAATTTCAAAACAAACTGATTTAACAGAAATTCTTGTTTGTTCCTTTGTTTTCTAAGAATCGAATCGTACGAATGTCAGAGCAATTTTCTTTCACAATACGCACCTAATTATTAGATATCAAATTCTATTCGAATTACGACTCAGTACGAAAGCCAATTATAATCTCATTGAAAACCTTTCTCTAATTATTTTCTATTCAAATGTACAAATTACATGAAAAGCTCTCTTTATTAAATACGCCTACTTTATACCAAGAAATTCTACTGTACTTTTCAGGGACTGTAAGAGATCTCTTTTATAGCTTTAGGATCTTTATCAATACTGTAAACTATAGTTTAATACTTTTAACTGTTAATAATTAGTTTAAGATATTTATTGTATTGTATAATATACAATAAGATTTATATCCATTATTATCTCTATATAAGAAGACTAGGTTAAAAAGAGCATAAATGATATTGATTTAATTTCCATGTAATAGTCTAAAATAACGTTTATTTCTAGAGTAAATAGAGTCTGAAATCTAGAGGCTTGCAGTCAAACATCGAACACGAGATGTTTAGACTGTAAACATATGTTCGACCCTTCGGCCTTCGCAGGAATTCCGCAAACCTTAGTTTGGGTTGTGGAAACAATTGAGGTAGAACTACGTTTTCCTTTGCCTTCCACGTAAGTGTGTCACTAAGCTAACATTTTAGTTTCGGGTTTGACAATCAGGTTAAACAAAATACGGTTTCAGGTTTAGGTTAAATTACAGGTAGAGATTTTTTATTGATTACTTTTTTTTAAATCTGAATGGATGAAGGACTTTTTAATTAAGGATTATGGCAATGTACGGTCGAAGCTCAAAGATCCTCATTGTCCATGCACCGCTGCAGTATCAGAAGCCTATAATAAACGTTGCATTTAAGGATGCAGTAACACATTTATTCACCAAATCTCCAGTACCAACCCATCATCATTACTAACGATTAATTAGTTGTATTGGTATAGAGCCTTTTGACGAGGATAATCAAGTATGTTACAAAACGTATGCCTCTATTTGTTAAAGTCTTTCCATTGTCGTGTTGTACCAGCAATATTTCCTGTTGACGGAGTTTCTATCGAGCAAGAAGTTTAAGACTAAAGTGATTTTCCCTGTGCAAACTCAAATAAGATTTGTAGGACCATTGATCGTCTATAGTCGATAACTCGGTACATCCGCTCCCGTAGCCGTGGTTGTGGCTAGATTACGATCATATTAGTGTTATCGTTGTAGAAATTACTGCGTTGAAAGCCAGGATCGATAGCATTATACAGTACGACTGGTTTGAATTGTTATCAAATGATTTCCTTATCTTTTGAGTTATTGGCAGTTAAGTCAGCTAACGGTCTGCAAGTTTAGAAAAGTGAGGAAATTTTACTTTAAATTAAGATAGATGATTGCCACGTTCCTCTCAAATCTTCCGTCTTTTAAATGTTACCTTGCCTTTGTTTCGGGTTTCTTTTGGCACAGAATCTTTTTTATAACAACGTACTAAATATGTCCCATAAGGAGGGTAATGTTATTCGTTTTAACGCTCTGCAGGCGGAACGATTTGACAGATTTTTTTATGGTGTTAAGTTAGCAAACGAGCTGACAGTGCCACCAACCCCTGCCGCCCATGGACATCGTAACAAACTTCGAGTAGGACTAAGGGGGGACTGTTAGTTAGTTATTACGTCCTGTTAGTAAGAGATTTTAATATGGCAGGTGTCATTAAAAAAAACGCTAACACACTCATACCCCCGCAGTAGGATTCCCTGTGTAGTGTGTGTGTGTGTTAGTGTTCCCTGTGTCCCACATTGGATTCATTCCATTGTAAGAGTGACCGGTTATATTTTTTATAGCGACAACTCCAACCACTAAAAATAATTTTGGCAGTTAGGATATTTCGTTTTCTAACAAAGATATCTAGTTAAAATGCCCAAATAAAACATGAGGTTCTGGCATGAAAGGCAAATTACGTTAGTTATTATTAAGGCTGGTTAGTAAGCAGTTAATTAATATAGTTTGCAAGTTGTGTTACTTGGCCAGCAGTTTGAGACTTTATCGAACAGACTGAACTACCAGGGTTAGTACAATGAGAAACTTGGAGCTAATAACAACGCTGCTGTTACTTCCTTCAACATGGAGAACTAATGGAGAATAAATGTACCTATGATTCAGTATGACAAGTTAAGGAATATTATATTGTACCTATACCTATCCTTTATCGATTGATATAAGTAAAAAGTTCTTCACACAGTTTAAAAATAGAATGGTTTGTCACTTTGATATTAAACACTTTAGCTCTTATTTTTATTTGTTTTTTTTTTTATTTTAGCATTCGAAAATTATTGCAATCATTAATAAAATATTTGCACTATTGCATATATTAACCACATTAAGCATTGCCCTCGATGAAATTTAAATGTCAATAGAAGTGTAAAAAGCTTGATTACCCATTTTAACTCACGATACATCACAAGCACGCCCAGCTGGGCGGGTAAATAAAAATAAATGTAAATAAAAATTGTGTTTATGTTAAAGAGTTTACAAAGTCGCTTGTTTATGCTGCACGTGAAAGTAATGGCTTCCTGGAGAGCTGAAACGCCAAATAAACTCCACATACAACTTAAAATTATTAAGTGCCCAAAGTACTTGCGAAGGGACAAAAAAAGGAACGTAAACATTTAGAAATATCGCGTCTGGACCCAAGTTTTTAACCGCACAATTATTTTATCATTCATTCCGCGTCAGTTACCGCCGGTCTCTCAATAACTGAAGTTTATGATTTTACGACCTAAATTATATCGTCATTGAATAAACAATATTTGAGTTCAAAAGATACTTTAGCTTTTTATCTTTTGATGAAATGTGTCTCATAATTTGTAATCGAGTATCTTAAAAGGAAGCTCAGGAAATCAAATTCCTTTTATGTTTTCTTTTTCGGTATTTGGTTATTTGAAGCGTTGAATTATTTTATTGGGCAACTGATTTCTTTATTTTAATTTCATTACTTGCGTGTTAATACATTTGATAAAAATAAATCTAACTCTATCACCACCACAAATACCTGTAAAATAATAAACAATAATTTACTTAAATCTCTGGTCTAATAAAATCCAGTTCTAACAAACACTTACTAAGGTTGTTAAGCACTACAACTTAATCTGAAGATAGCTAAAGTAGAAAGGGAAATATAAACATCTTGCCATACCACATAAGTGCAATCCTAAAAGTTTGTAGCTTAAATGTAATGTACATTAACACGTTTCGGTTGTAAAAATAACCAACCAATCCGATTTGACGATCTTCCCAGGCTATAAAATCAAACGGAGTGACTTAAATTTTTATTAGGCGTCTTTTTATTTGATTTGGCTTAACATACAAGACGGCAATGATATTTTATACTATAGATATGTTACGTCCTTATCGACTCTATGGCAGTTATTTGACGTCTCTTTCCAACTCTTAAGAAATAAGACTCACTCAGACAGACTCAAGTCTCCTTGTATCTTCACGTCGAGCGCGATTATGACATATCTATAGTATGAAATATAATTGCAAGACGGTCTATGAATTTATTTCTATCTACTATAGGTATGTAGTACCTAATAAAAATAAATAATTTACACTTCACACATTACACGGATGCACATACACTGTTTTACAATCCTATTTTAAAGCGCTAATTACTCTTATGTCAATAGTTATTGATAAACCGAGTTAACAGGTATGAGAATAGAGGATTTCAATTAGTGACAGCTAGCGAGATCTGAAGTGTTTCAAAGCGTACGTCCTAACATTGTTATTAGGTTAGTTAGGATTTATTTAATAATTGGGGAGACTTTTCGCTACATTACCGACAAACTAATTGGTTAACAATATTAAACCTAGATCATCCTTACAGCCTAGCGTTGTTGTAGTCTTTAATAAATAAGGGAGTAGGTATAACTTCCCATAAAAAAGTGAACTAAGTTCATATAAGTTTCCACCACAGAAAACAAAATAAAGTGGAAGGCAGAAACGTTAAGTCTTACTTCCTCGTAATATTTGAATGACAAAAACGCCGAATTTTACATAGCATTCAACTTGATTGTAACTGAATATTAAATTCCAAGTTATTGTTAAACAAACAGACGGTTACAAAAGGAGCATTAAGTTACTATAACGCGAAGGCAGAGGATCTTGGTAAATTAAAATAATTGTACATAAACCTGAGTCTATAAACTGTGTTTGTTTGCGTAAACGATAACGACGGCGTATACGAGTAGGTCTGTCTTACTCAGGGCTGTAAACTTGTTAGTATTGTGCTGTTACAAGGTTTAATGCCGCTTTCTCACAGTTGCTTCTCTATAAATTTACACTATAAAAAGTTTCTTCACTCTACAGTCATTCAGAAAGTTATTTTCTCCGCTTCATCGTAGGTACTTTTGAAGCAATAACTTAGCGGTACACGTGTCCGCTTGTTTATTACACACACATAAACCTACTAAGCTTCACGCAACTATTTGTTTTACAGCGTTGTATAAACGGAATGCAGTAAGGTACTAAGGTTTCATAAGGTCCATAAAAGTATTTTGAAGTAAAATGAGGTAAATACTTTAATTACTTTCGTAACAAAACAGAGCTTTCATAATGTTTACTTTTGTTTTCCTTAGTGTGACGTTTTTTAGCCACGACTAGCGTAAAATATTGGATGGTCAAATCAAATGGTGCCTTCAAAATGTGGCCAAAATTTTCCGACATGGCTTAAAAGATGATACTTACTAAATACCGCTTACTTCATAATCCAATGGCCTTTAAGGACTTTATTAGGGTTGCTAAAATAAGAAAATATATTTGAAAGATTTTAAACAATTAACAACAATTAAACATTTACACACACGCGTAAACGCACGAACGTAGATGAAGGAATGTAAAGTAGATTTTTTACACGCAACATTAAATCATCGTACTTGTATGTACTCAAATAATTGAGTATAAGCTTATTAATAGTTCAGAAATGAGTAACAGTTCAAATACCGAAAACAATATAACAAGGAAGCACAACGTTCATACCAAGATAGATTACGTCTAGTTGGTGTAGCAGATGTGAAACTTGCTCGACAAATCAGTTAATCGACGGATCGATTGGTCATTTGTCGGAATGTCCCGCAATCTTTGTTTGTAGTGTAATCCAATCCACTCCCAACAACTGGATATACACTTGATCCTCGCTGTTTCCACTTTGTTGCGCTGTGAGGAATTCGCGCTCGATATACAAGATACCTACTAGATATTTGAGATTTGATTTACACGTGTGCTTGCTACAGTATAATAATAAAGTTCTATTGTTTCGTAGTTACTTTTATTTTTTCTGAAAATTCATGTTTTTTAATACCTTAATTCTTATGAACGTGATTATGTGTGTGTTTGCGTATGAACATTATCCTCATACGAATGGTGTTAATTGGGTTATAGCTTTCTTTTAAGAACAAATAAAATATAGAACATAAAGAAATTTTCAAATTTCATAATAATGTTATCTGTATTTTCCATGACTCTACTTGCTATAGTATGTATCTAAAGTACGTATGAGTAATTGACGCATATTCTTTATCCAATATTTTCGCTATAAGCAATAACTCTATTTATTCATCCTATATTTTATTAAAGACGATTTGTTGGGATTTCATTCATTACCTTTTTATGCCAATATTACGAAATACAACCTATGCTTGTTAAGTAAAGATTTTCCAACAAATGCAGCAATTTAATTAAATACCCTTTATAGGAAAAAGACAGGATCAGCGAATCAACGAGGTATTTGGAGGGATGCACTGCAATCTCTTTGTTTGTCGTGTAATCCAATACACTTCCAGCAAATTGATGTTTGATTCGATCTGTTAAAATATAGATTGCCATGATTTTATTGGAATATATTGCTTCTGTTTAATTCCCCCAGGCGTGAAAATTTTTCATGAGATAGTAGGTACATTCTTTCAGGCGTCGATTATTCCTCATAAAGATATTTGAATTACGTTTATGTTTTTATTTTCAGAGATAAGTGTTGTTAAGGGAGATTATTAAATGTTATTATTATATTTTCAATATTTTTAAAACACATTTATAGGGGAAAAAATTATAAATATAAAACATTTATAAAACGTATTTTACAAGTATGAGTAATAAATAAATTTTTAAACAGTAAATAATAAACTGTTATTAAAACTCTAAGCTTGAAGGAAGTCGTAGAGTTAATGAACTAAAATAAAGTTTTCGGCACTCGCTTTAAGCTTTATGAAAGTTTTCTACCAACTTCAAACCAACAGTTCCAAATGGAATCCAGTTTCATGAAAATAATCTTGAGCATTTTTAAAACTCCTGTGAATTTCTAAAGTAGAGTCAAACTCAATGTAATATTCAGTTGGTGCTGCTACGGCAATTAATGAAAGGTTAACTGGAAAACTCAGTACTTAGTACACTCTCGACACGTTTTATTCATGGCAAGAGTCTTTTGGCTTAAAATTTGTAAAGTACTCTGTAAATTTATAAGGTGTCATTGAGAAAGTTGAGCCATTGATCATACTTACGCCGCCTGCTAGCTTTCTGATTATCTTTCAGGATATTAATTAGTCAAAACTTAATTATTTAACTAAATACGGGTACTACATCATCTCGACGTTGGTTCAATGAAGAGGTTAATGTTATTAAAATTATTATAAAACGATTCAATAAATAACTCATAACAAGGTTTTGGTTAAAGGCCCGTTTTGGCTTTCATATAGAACCAATGGTGCTACAGATAATTTTTGTGTATTGTAAAACTGCAGTAACAGCTTTACTAGGTGAAACTGGCTTTAAAAACTATTAGTCTGTGTGTTGTGGTTTCATTTGCAGTTATTAAAAGAAACTTACATCAAATATACCGATCGCGGCTTTATCGCCATTGAGCGATCTTTTTCGGGCAACAATTGTGCAAAGAAGATAAAAACTAAGAGGTAGGATGCATAAGCATTAAAAATAATACAGTACATAGTATCTAAATTATAACGAATGGACTAAATACACTAAATACTAAGTGAAGTTGCACCACCCAGAGACAAATTCTTATAGTTGTTACAAAACTTTCAAAAAGATATTCGCGAAGTTCAACTTCAATAACAAGACTAACAGACCAGATTGTAAAAGACTATCGCAAACCTTAAAGAGAGTAAAGTTATAGGTAGTTGTCAAGCGGAACGAATAAGACCCGACAGCTCGTTATAGACGAATAGTTTGCAGAGAACTGCTTTTGGCGTTATTAAAAGAATTTATCGCGATTTTGAGTCTTTACAATTAGGTGTTTAATAGTGTTTATTTACAGTTAACAAAAACTGATTAAAATGTTTCTTTATATGCCCACATAAATGCCTTTTATCTAATCCTTTAGCTCCGTATTTATAAACATTGTTAACTTTAATCGATGTTTTATATTTGGTTTAATAGAATCCGTATTTATAAATACAGAACAAGCAAGTAAACTCTTATTTAAGAATTGATTTTTTGCATAAAAGTTACTCTATTTTTACTCCCGAGATTAACTAGTTCGAGCTTAAATTCAAACTATCAATATTAGGAGATTATTATACATAGCCGTTAATGTCTTATAAACTTACTAATGACAACTATTAATCGACAACTAAAACTTTTAAACTGCACAAGCGTTCACGACACATTGAGCAAGTAAAGCAACCGCAAATTCAACATCGTGATTCTGCTCTAGAGTAAACTGTAAAGGACTTGCTCAAATCATGGAAGATAGGAGAGTGGTCAAAGTTGCCGGAACAAATCTCTCGTTGGATCGTTTATTACTTTGGAACTGTTTGTCGGAGTCGGAGCTCTTAGCTCGACTGTGTAAATTTATCGCTCGTTTGCACGTACGCCCAGTGACTTTTTAGTCAATCCCGAATCCAAGTTGGATTAGCTAGAACGATAAACTTTTTACTATATCATTCCTTTTCTGCATAATAGGGGTAAGGAGGTTTAAGGTTACACGAGGGTTTATTTATCACTATTTCTTGACTAGCAATCCTGAATAACAGATGAGGTTATTGTGCGAGGTTCGTTTGATAAGAAGTTGCTGTCATTGAGATTTTTTACCTGTTTTGTTAACTATATTTTTTTTAAGGTCATAAAGCCAGTCATCAAAGGGATTGAGCTATGTAGTTATTGCCCATCGACGCAAGTTGTAGAAGTTACGAATGTCCCTACTATTGTAGGAACGTTTTCGGGTATGCTAGTCTAATTCTGGGCATTGACTGTGTTTCAATATTTCTACCATGTTTTTAACTTAAATGTAAACCAGCGTTGTACAAAATTTGAGATATTTCGACGTGCTGTTATCAAAAATGTGTATAAACGAGTAACTTATTAATAAATATCGTTAAATACGCGGATGATCCAAACTTACCGAGGAACTAGTTAATCCAGTGATTGAGTTTGATTCAAAGAGCGAATCGATGTTTACTTCCTTTTTTACACTGCGTTTATTATTACTAAGTTAGAATATAAATTCTATTAGCGCCCGTCAGCGCTTTCCCGGTGTATTGCTGCAAAAAATATACAGTACAAAATATAAGAGACCATAAGCTTGTTTGTCAGTTAAAATCGCTTGCCGATATCGCTATTTTCCACCAATGGCCGAGTAAATTTATCGTCGCTTACGCTCGTCGGAGTCAATTCACTACCGAGAATTTATCGACGATAACCTTAGCCTTTACAAATAATCATGGTAATATTATAATCGAATGTTCGTTACGTTGTCATGTTTCATTAATAATACGTTTCAATAAGGACTACCTACATACAAATATTACCGAGTTACTTAGATATAGATTAGTTACGCTATGATGAAAATTGAAGAAATAAGGCAACGCTTAATAGGTATTTATGATTTGAAGTTTCTCTAAAACAACAAATTGAAAAGATTAAAGAAATCACTTGTTATAACCTGCATGATTAATTTTAAATTATATGTTCACTTACTTTAGGTAATTACAGTTAATTCCGTCCCCGATTAGTAAAGTCATATCTCTACCCGATTCTATCTAAATAAAAGCAACAAATCACTTAGAGACTGCTTGCTGAATATTTTATGGGGCTCTTTACATAGGCTATTTTAAATTGATTCGAATCAAAGAGGGTTGATCGCTTTACTTTATTAGGGGATGCGAAACTTTATGATGCGATTAAGATAAGTTTTGACCTTGTAATATGAATTTTATCCACGGTTATTGCGAGAATGTATTGATAAGTAAAACCCTCCTACAACTCAACACTCCCAACTTTGAGTGGGACAAATACTAACGATTATTAACTGGACTAAGTACTACCTATATAGGACTATTGTTTAGGGGTAAGATTTGTACATTTGATAGTAAAGTTCTAAAGCAAAAGAGCGTATCTGTCTGTCCCACACATCCTGTTAAGTTTCGTATCTGTATTTTGCAAAATCTATGTGGTAGTGATTTCAGATATTTTATACAATTGTTAGCAAACTTTTCAGCTACTATGAACGGAACATATTTTATATAGAATTTATCCCATGTACCAATATGACATTTGTTCTAATCAAGCATTGCAAAGTTAATCTAATCCGATAGATTATCCCCGCTTGCACGTCCATTGGTGTAAACTCGTCGTTCACAAATCTCTGGCAGTCTCGTTTGTCAATGAGAGACCGGCTTCGATACTGCCGTTGGTCGAGCTAATTTATCGCTACTTTATACGACCAACTAGTTACTTCAACTCAATTAATGGGAAGCGCTTACGATGACCTGTTACCGTCACATTTCTCTAGCTTTGTCTGAAAGAATGCGAATGTAAAAAAATAAAAGAAATACGCAACTTATTGCTATTTTCATTGCTGCAAGCAATGCTTGACATACCTTATTATTTCATTAGCTTTGTATCCAATACATCTTTTATCTAATCAGTTTTCAGTATCAACTTTTATCACGAGAAAATACATAAAGGTAAACGTAAGGATAATGAAAATGGCGTAAATAGCAACATAATGATACAAGTTTAAATCGTAGCTTAAACTTACTTACTTTAGGTAGAAACTAGGTGAATTAGGTAGTAACTATTTCCGCATGAAGCTTGTCACACTAATAGTAGTGCAAATACTCCGCATTGACCGCAGAGGCGGTTTTTAAATACGTATAAGCAGATAATACGTTTGATTAAGCTTTTATTTCACCTAAACAGATATTCTGAAACAAATTATCGATTCTCAGATTTGCATTCACAATGGCCAATAGCTTCAATTCCTTACCGGTCTAAACTCCTCCACGCTACTTCAGTGGATTAGTCACCAATCGATTAACAACTGTTGCTCAGTAACTACTAATATTGAGCTGTCCAATTCCCACTGTGAATGATTTTATATCAAATTATACAAGTGCTTTGTGTATCTATAATAATGATTACAAAAACTTCTGTAAAGTTTAATAAGAGTATAATATATGTATGTATACGTAATCGAAATAAAATCAGCGAGTGACAAAATTCACATTAAATACTAAAGGCCATTAGCCTCACATTTAGAAACAATATGTACAATTGTACAATTCTTAAGTGATTTACGGTACAATTCTTTGACTGGTAAATTATTCGTAAACTTTCCGAACTATATTTTAAACATCTTTAACCGTTGAACAAATAAACCACAGTAGCAACAAGCGAACTTATATTTCATTGTAGTGGCTGCACTCGGCGACTGTCTCCTGAGCCCCAATTAAAACTCCGTACTCGACTACAAATTTCAGGTAAGAGAGTCTGAAAAGTTACTATTTCACTGCGATGTTTGTCGCTTCTGACAAATAAAGTTAGTGAATTATTCAATGACTAACAGAACAGGGTATTTTAAGCGCTGCAATCCCGAGTTTCTTTAACATTCAAACTGTTTCATAAAACTGTGCGATCTTTAAATTTGAAAATTAATTTAAATTAAGAGGTAATTATTTTAGCGTGCAGTATTCAGGTTTCTACATAATTCCGCTGAAGAGTTAAGAAAATTTCACAGTTGTCGCAAACCGACCAACTTAAGTGTAGTCAAAATACTTCTCAAAGCGAAACTTTGTGTCTTGGAAAGATGTTTATGCTCGGCTATTTCTTGTTTATTTGGGCCTTTATATATTTAGGAATTCTATACACATTTCCGCATAAAAATGTGTAAATATTTTTTTACATCAGTGCAGCCATATCCGATCTTCTTTAATGAAAATCTGTTTAATCAACGATATAAACGTTTATATTGTTTTTTTTTTATAACACACAAAGACTAAACGATATATAACTAAAGGCTGCTTTTTCTTCTGTGTATTAATGAGACAACAAATAATTATTGTAAACTGACAAGGACGAAGGTAATGTAGCGTTGAACAGTTTTTTCGGGTTTTTACGTTACTTATCTATAGTATAAATTATAGTGCATTATTAAATCTCGTATGGTACTCATAGTTCAGACATCCTGACGTTAACACAACTCCAATCAAAAGTCCCAACTACACTTAAAGTCTGCAAATTGAAGAAAAGGAACAAATGAGACGGGCGTCGCGAAAATTTTAACTCAATATTAATTAACTGTCACAGCTCGAGGGGAATCGCCGGCGTGGGAACGTTCACAGATGACGAGATTTCTGTTTTTGCTCAACGATTAAGCTTAAATTTACTTTCAGTTTCAAACGTTATAAAATCATTTACTCTACTCTACTTGCTTGTATGTCAGATTTCATCAACGCAACGATGGAAAGGTTAAATTTATTATTATGTTCGCGAGGTGTTGTATAAGCATAATTAGGAATGATTAATGAAAATGGAGATTGGTACCTTTGTAAATATGATGTAAATTGATTCACACGAAAAATGAAATAACGTGATCGACTATTTCATAGATTTTGCAAACAGAACAATAAAATGTATCTAAAATTTAATTCAAGATCTAAGAATCCTTTCAAGTCGAATAACATAGAAAGAATCAACTTAAGGATTGTTGATATTACAAAAAGTATAACTCCATTCTTAAAATACGTGGCTAACTTAACAGTGTATCGACAAGGCCGACTCGTGGGATATTTTTAGACGAGCGACACCGCGCGTGGTCTCGCCATATGTCTATCAACAAGTGATAAACGTGATACGAACTCCACGTGGCGTGGTTTTGTTGGAAGTTTCTGAACGCCTAAGTCGCATACTACCCACTTATGGTACTTGTGGTTTATAATTATGTCGGGTAAACACTAAAATTAAACGGGAGAACGATATTAGGTACTATCGGTTATACTTGTATGTTAAAAGTTCTGTTTTTATTCCAATTTGAATCGTTACCATCATTTTGTTATGGTTTGTACACTATTAGGTACTCGTAATTTTACTCTGAATTTATTTTCTGTCGCGGATACATAATAATACAACAGATATAGGTAATTTAGTGTTGTCCAAGTTACCGAATACCGGATAAGAATAATTTACGAGATGAGAAATAATTATTATTGTAAAGACGATAACTACGCATGCAATGTAGCGCGGGACACTTTTGTCAGTTGTAGGAATACATACTCTGATGACGTAACATATCTATAGTATCAAATATCATTGGTACACTTTGTAATAGAGATTTGCATAAGGATGACATTTATTTTATCAATATTAATATTACTACTTTCTCTTTACTACCTTATTAATTCATGAGGCGAAGCGATTATTTTAGAGCTATTACTTTCTGATTGTTTAAAGCGACCATTGAAGATTTGAAGGACTGCCTCAAGCAGCCGTTGTCGTCTGACATATAAATGTATATTTACCGACAATACAATAAAAATCTTTATTTACATAAGTAAAGCATACATTTTCTCTTACTCTATCTATACCTACTAGGCGTGCAAATTTAATTATAATAAGTTATAATCAGCATTTTTTATTACATACTTTAGTACATTATTACAATTTCATCATTTATTACAATTACATTATTTATTACAATTTCTATTTGAAGATGCCACCAATGATTTCTCAAAGCATAGACAATCTTCTATGGTCACATTTAGTGATTCTCGTGTCCATGGGTAACCACGTACCATCATGTAACTTGTCTACTGGGTTATCGGTTATTCCCATACATAAACACATTGCAGTTTTCTTTGTAGTTTCATTCATCAAGGTCGTAGGTGTATGTAACATTATACATATAATCGCATTCCAACTTTATCAATACGTTTTACAATCTGATATTACATGTATGAAATTATTTATTTATTAGTTAAAATCGGTATTGTAAAATATAGTTATTTATTTCCAAATCAACAACACTCTTTTCTGATATTTAACTGGAAAATATGCAATCACTCAGCTGCGACAACCATTACGTTAGACTTCTTTAATATAATTTGGTTAGTCGAATTTAATAAAAATTTATAAACTGTAGGCATTTTTGAATTCACGAGTACCTGTAGATTTTAGATGAAAGTCACCAAAATATAGTCTAATTTTTTAATTTTTTAGGATTTCATCATTTACTCTCAAATTTTTTGGGATTTCACAAAATAAACCAATAACAAAACTTTTCAATAAGTACGACTCAATAGGCACAACACGAAGTGTTCTCGTAAGATAACAAAATTTGTCGAATTAACAATGAAGTTATGGTACCTAAAATATTCACCTAGCAACCCTTACAGCGGAGGATCAAGGGCGGACCAGTATAAAATATATCAAATTTCAATTAAATTTAATTTCGTACCTACATGAAAAATTTAAATTGATATGATTTTATAGCAAAGTTAATTGCCAAATCTAGGTGTAAATTTAGATTTTAAAAATATTAGCAACTTCTGATTTACAATAACGTGAACTTTTATGTAGCTTTATTAAATCGCCATCTATATCTATCATAATCTGACTATTTTACTTGCCTATTAATTTGCTTATTTTTGTCTCTTTTTCTCCAATCTGTCGCGGCAAAAGCCTTTTTTTTGAGAAGGCTTAAGCTGTTGTCCAGAACGGATTAGCTAACATTTTCTGATTGCAAAACATAAACAAAAGTTGCTAGAAACTATTCAACCGTGCTATGACCATAGTTATTGTAGAAGATTAATGCAATATCCTGAATCACTGACAATACCAGCTCGGTTGATAGCCGGACGCTACGTAACTGCGATTTGTTCCTTAGTAACGGGATGGCTTCCGGAGATTGTCGGACATAATACAAGTCAAATAGCCGTATGATTTCGGTCTCGACAATCCTTTAGGTAACCGTCCGTCTATTCTGAATCGAATTCGTAATGCTTAGGGTGTCGTAAAAATATTTACGAATCTATCTATTATGTAGGATATTTTCGTTTATTTATTTATTTGTTTTTATTTTACCTCTATCGAGAAGTTACACAGAAACTTAATGCCGAATGGTAGGTTTCTGTAGACACTGAAGAATAAATATTTTCCGAGACTTTTAAAAAAAAAAAAATATTTTTTTATTTTTGACTAGTTTTTTAATTTAGGTCTTTAGATTAGAATGACAAATATAATGGTATGAATTATCTATGAAACTTTTTTGATACAATTTACGTCCGAAATTATTTCAATAACCTCCAAAATTATAATGAATTAATTACAGCACAGTGTCATTGTAAAACTATGATCTAAAACTGTTATCAGTTTACACGCTATAAAGTATACCATTCTATGTTGCAAAACTATAAACGGCTTTTGTTTTTGATTTAGAACATTTCAAAATAACCGAGGTTAATGATCGTATCAATTGAACGAGTCAAATGAATGACACCATCAACTGTAATTGGAGAAAGCTATAGACAGCGTTCCGTAGTAGAGAGTGAAACTATGGGCGTGACTGACTCTAACCCACAGTGGTATACCTTATGATTGTAGTGATTTTTGACCCAAATAAAAGTTTGGTTAGGTTAAGTTGTATTTTTTACTTAATGTTAAATAGTACGTTTTGCTTTGTAACTATGCATTTTATGTAGAAGTGTGAAGAGAGTATATCGATGCGTTCGTAAATAACAAGAATGTTGCCATGAAATTGCAAAATTAAAAAGATTCAAGCACGTAAATAGTAAATACATAAGGGTAATTATTGATCGCGTAGCTGATAGGAAGATGAAATCTCAACAATCTAATCAAGTTAATAGACTGTAATAATGTTTTAGTGACTGTTATTTACTCAATTTTCGTTACTAATAAGTCATTATTCATTGTAAAGAGGATAAAAGTAAGTATAATAAATCAGTATGTAACTATGTAGGTTCTTGCTGTATTTAACGATCGAAAACATTAGGTTTGCCAGTAGTTACGAACTCCTTTCAATTTAACAACGGACCGGTTTCTCGTAATCTCCGTTCCTGGAACTCAACAAAGGAGGAATTGAACTAAGTACTCAACAAAAGCAAAATTAAATACTTTAATAGTATAGCGAGAAGTATTAAAAGGGTCGTAGTGTATAATAGGTATACCTAGGTATTTTAATATGAGTTGAGTTGACTTCAAAAGACTTTTTATGGAAGAATTAACTAGTTTTGATTTTGACTTTAAAAATACACTACTAATAAAGTTACATATCTAACTATAGACGTAGATAGACATAGACGGTAGACCACTTCAATTTATTATAGGCATTAGAATCTATAACACTAAAGTTACTGCATACGACAAGTAATTTTACCATATAGAGTAGATACCTAAGTATAAAGTATAAAATGTAATGGCGATTCTCAAGAAAATTTTTCAGTGTAACATTGAGGTAAACATCGTAAGCCGTTCCAATATTCTTGTTTGCATTATTACAGTAAAACAAGGCCGTCATTGGCGCTTACATCATCGCTGAAAGGTTGTCAAGTTGTGAGCCACTCACAGAGCGAAGAGTTTTGCAACGGGCTAATAAGTATTTTACGCGTGTTTGCGTGTACATTAAAACTCGTAACATTTTGTAAACAGTTCATATGAGAAAACAAACAATGGTTCGGAATACGAATATATGTATATGAAACCATACGAGGTAATAAGTTCGTGTTTGTTGTCTCTTTAATTAAGAAGACGAACTGACTTGACTTGACGTTGACTTCTGCAAACTGGTGTCCGGCTGCCATAATGAGCAGCTTGATACAGCCGGTTCATGCAGTCGCGCAGCCAACTATAAGCTTACTTTTTAAAATTAATCTTCCAAATACGATGACAAATCATAATAGTCAACGGAGGCTCCGATCCGGGACCTATAAGGTAAAATAAGTGGGATACATACTGCATTTAATAACAAAGAGTTGGCCAATATTCAAGACAAATGTTTCAAAGTAGGTTAAGTAAAAAAATGAGTTACTAATTTAAACTAATTTATTTCACTGTAACCATTAAGTACTTGTACTATACAATGTATTTTCTACAAAATTTCCATGACTCAATATTATTTCTTTAAATAGGTACTTTAACTTAGTAGTTAAAGTGATCTGAACTAGAGGCATCGTATCTATATGTGACCTAAACTGGAGCCATAGATGTAATGGGTCTAGTTCAGATCACAAACAAAGTCGGTTACAGATCGGTAATACCTAAGGTACCCTATAAATAAATTAATTGGGGTGAAATTCTGAACTGCAATTTTTTTTTACTTTACAACAAACAAAACCGACTGTTTCATTCCAAATATTGACGACGTAAGACGTTTATAAAAAAACTACAGCTTGTTTTTGTTATTGAATTACATTTTTAAAGTGATAATAATTGCATTTACTAATTACTACGACATACTTATAATATTCGCTCCAGTGGTGTTGACATATTTTTCATTTAATTAAAGTAACAAGAAACCAAGTTATTAAATAGCACGTTTGTATAAGACAAAAACAACCGTATTCGCTTCAACGCCGACTAAGGTCGCAATAATTGCAATCGTAAGTTTTTTCTATAAATACTAGTGCAAAAAAATATGTATCTGCAATGTGTTCACTTTGACTTTTAACTACCTGTTTGTAATATCACAAATATGATTTTTGATTTTAGTTATTTCACATCGAACAATCCTTATAAAATAATCAATAATCATGACTACATTAGTTAAAGAATATGATTACAAGATTCTTACGTCTTTCTGAAACAAACAAGAAAACCAGTGATAGAAATATACACATAATATATATAGTTTTAGTAGCAAACGGTAGACCCATGCTTATAAAAATGACGAAACAAGGAATGTTGCTGCTTGAGAGTTCGTGGCTAGATTTTGGTCTATAGCATTGATTCAACTACCTTTGTACCTACTTAGCTGTTCAAATAAGCTTTTTCGAATTCGTTTGATAACACGTTGGAATCTAGGATTACTCAGCATAAACACGAACTACAGAATTACATGAGTAGCTATTAATATTTGAGAGTTTTTTATTTGTTGCGATTTAACAGAGACTATTGTCTTTACAAACAAAGATTAACTCAATAATAAACATCTGTAGGAGATTATTACGTAACTGTTACTATTTCAAACAACAATACTGCTCGTACTCGTACCTAATAGTATAAGCAGATTATTCGTAGGTATTCAAAACAATCCTACTATGCTAATACATCTTTTGACACTTGAGAGACTATGAAGTGGGGATCAAAAACTTTTCGACTTAACCACTTAACGGACGAAGGATTTTGTATCAAGGGGCTCTTACGTTAGGACAAAGATATCATTCAGAAACTTTACGAGAACTGCTCTTGTTAAATTTACGGGTTAGTTCTAGTTTATACAAAAAGGTTTACACATAGTTATGCGGTGTCTTGTGTAAGAATTTTGCTTGATAAGGTTAAAAATGAATAAATAACGTGCTAAGTTCCACATAAGAATACTACACAATGGGGAAGTTGCAATTTACTTGATAAAAACAAGTATAGTAGAATAAAACTAACATAATGAGAATAGTTATCAAGTAAAAATAAGGTAAACTTACAAAATTTTATAACACGATAAGCGAATAAAAAAAGACAAAATTCTGGATCAGCAACACGTTGATGCTTTTATTGTTGCGGATGTTCTTTACTAATTAATGGCTCTCCTATTTGTTGTAAAAAGATAAAGAGGGAAAGATACGCAAGTTCCAAAATATACAGAAAAAACACTAGTGTAATAAATCTTATACGTGAAACAAAATAACTGTGCTTTACGAATTATTCTGATATTAATGAAAAATGTGTAAGCACATGGATCGAAGTATTTGTGCATAGTGTTAGAATGAATGATTTTATTACCGATAATGAATCTTCTCAGTGTAGTGGTGACAGGGAAATTTGGCAAGACCATTGGCAACGAGTAAAAGCCCGCCTTGAGCGATCCAGACGTATAATCAGCATTTATATCTCAAATAAAGGTCTTTGAATCTGTACTTTGCTAGCTAATGCTTTGACAATTTAAAATGGAATTAGCTCAGAAGCGGTGAGTTTTCAAACTAATGAAAAAGAATATTCAATTCATTACGCTTATAATATATGGCATGGTATGTCACTGAATTGGAATTATGAATAGTCATACGATGCCTTTGAGCTGCATAGATTGCATATTTATTATCTATATTGTTAATTTGAAAACTGCCATTGGCATCTATTAATTGAGTTAAATTCAGAATGCTATGCCATGATTTAATAAATTAAAATAGTGAAAATTGACAGTTTCAAAACGCGGTCTTAGACTAATAGTTGTTAATAGAGAAACAAAAAATTTGATGATGAATGATACAGATATACGTATTCGTTCGTAAAGCATTACTCTCTCTTTGAAGCAATCGGGTAAAATGTAATGGCAAAATTACATGTCTATTATGTTTGGCACTTGTTTCTTATTATGAGGGCAGATTTGGCTGATGGCAAGTGACAATGTTGTTGTAGTAATAGGATGGTGAGTGCTCTTATTCATTCTTAGTTTAAATGGAGAACTCATCACCGCGTACTAGGCCACTATTAACTCGAGGCCAGTGAAATATAAAAGCGAACGCCATTGAAAACATTGTTCTCAGTAATTAACGGTAGAGCGAACGGTGCGGTGTAGTAGGTGCGAGTATTCACTGTACCAGCTAGTCAATTTGCGGTTAAACAACATACGTGCATGTTTGTTGAACGCTGATGCTCCTGTGATCTGGTATTTCTGTGAAATATACACGTGATTGCTGTTGAAATTAGTGTTATTCCAAAAACATTTACATGCAAAATGTTGCCAAGAATACGTGGCACCCTAAGGCTCGCTCTGTCAAAATATGTTTCATATAGGTAGAGCCAAGATTTTACACGACTTAATCCTAATTTCACAAACTACACTTAAATCGAAATATGTGCCATGGATGTTTTGTTACTACAAGAACTATTGTATAACAAAGAAGTAATTAACGGTAAATTCATTTTTATCCTTACGGTCATGTGACAATTGTGCTACCTTGCGTTTAGATTGACTTGTCTTGGCGGGGCACTACCAAATCCTAAGATAACAAATATAATAAGTAGTGATAGACACTCATAGCCCCATAGTACGATTCCCTGTACGGCTCCCATGGACAATAAAAATTAACAAAGGACACACAGACAAACTGAGAACAAAAATATTAATTGAAAATATTTTCCCAAGTTTAAAATGTTGATGGTACTGATAATATGTAGAATGCCCTTATCATATGGTGCGAATTTGCTTCAATATCTAAACATTTAACGCCTACGAAGGTTTTGTTAGAAAGAATCTCCGCTAATTGACCGCCGGCCACCGGGTACGGTGAAACCAGTGCCATTAGCATAAAGATGTCCCGCTACCGTTTAGGGCTGCCAACTAAATAAAATACACAGAATAATGTAATAACATACATACATGTACTTAACTATACTTTTTTATTTATTCTTTTTATAAGGTTTAAGAAAGATGGAACTACACGCAGTTGATGAAAAAAATATTTTCTTCGAAACAAAAACACTTACGTTTTTGTCACCTTATTTTATTCCTTTATTGTAATTTTGACTAATATAATCGTATAACACACAAGAGCTTAAACAACCTAATATACTATCAACCAATTTCTGGGTAATATTACAATAATTTTGTTCAAGTTTTTATTATAGTGGCGAAGGAACTACCTTATTAAAGGAGTTTTCATAGTTCTCTTATTCATAATAGCTAGAACTAAAAGCCAATGTAATGAATAAGTATATTCATGACGGTATGGCAAAAGAATTTTGCCTCTGAAATAGTAGTAGGAATACGAATGGGCTTAGTGTAATGTAATAAGTTTCAAGAGTACAAAAATTCTTATTTTGTATTTCTAAAATGAAATCCTTTGCTTTTGACGTAAAATTTTTCATTACATTAGCTTTCCAAGCTTCCTTCTTGGACCGCATATAAAGAGGCTTTTAGAGATGTTTTGAAATATAAATAGCGTCGGTGGCAACCCTATTAGCGCAATATAATTAGCTATCGCTACTGAACAGCAAGCAAGGCTATCGCATTTTTATTAACTCTCTTAATAAGCTTTTTAAAATAATATTTGCAGGACGTTGTAACAAGCTTTTATCTTTTATTTGTCAAAGAACGTGAACATTGTTTATTATTCGCGTAAAGTGTCTGTAATTCTGCAAAGTTTTCAGAAAAATCACTGAAAAAAACTTCATTCCATTCACACAGAAAATTTTAAAATAATAAGCAGACATTTTGGGATTAGACAAAAAAATGGTACATGCTTTCAAGTAAATCATCACCGAAATATTCCGTAAAAAAAAGACGTTAAATAATCGAATTCTCCAGGATATCGCCCATCTTTTCTTTATTTAAATAAAAATTGTGCAATAAATTCATATCAACTATGAAGTCAATTTAACGTAACTTTAACAAGCCTAAACCGCCTTACAGCACGACTCTAAGAAGTTTTGACCCCATTTCAAACTATAAGAGTTGGATTTTGAAATCCTTTCGTAATACTTGCTGAAACTACTGAAAGAACCCGTGTGCAAATATTAAACTTTTTACGGCTAGCAGTTTAGATACAAACTTTCACAAAACTTAATACAAGCTTCTTTCCACATTACGTCGCGTCGGTCCTGTTATTTCTTTGTCCAACTTTGACTTGGTATCTGTTATCTTTGGTATCACTGATAACGATGGATAATGGATGAACACTTATCGCCATGTATCTCCTTTGCTCGTTTGTCGGCAATTAAATTAATGTGAAATCAGTTATCTTCAAGGTTATTTGTAATTCGATTAAACATGATAACATTTCGTATCAAATGTTTCTTAACTATTAAATCTCGTATTACTATTTAGGCGTTTTGTTCTCATTAAATACCCATAACGAAGAAGTAGATTAGGTACTTCATTCATATAATTATATCCTAACGTCACCTTTTAATCATTTTTAACGTCACATTACGTCAAAATTTTCGTAAAACAAAACGAATCTGTGGAAATTTTAACCTATATAGTCTCTCAGTTTTAATTCATTTCAAACAATTCTCGCTCCGTTTTCAATACAATTATTTCAACAAATCTATCGTAAAATGTTAAATGTATTTAATGCAAGTAGTACTGACTTTTGAATGTTTATTAACCGCGACATTGAGTGACTATTTGACCTTTTTCAGGTTAAGGTTAAGATCTCAAGGTCTGTGGTAATCGATTGCCACAAACTTCCTTCCCGTATGATTGAGATTAATATGCTGCATAGGTATACCTTTTTTTTTAATAAATTAGTATTTCACTAGCCAGCCAATGTTGAGTAACTTCACATAATCTTCTAAAAAAAAAGTTTTGTGTTAAAAAAAAGGAATATTATTTTAGTACATATTTCCCAAAATAAAACCATCATTAATAGATTTTTTAAACCAAAAACTCCCAATTTACAATTTTTATTAGTGTTGCCATTGTCTCAAAGTGATTTGTACAATTTATTGAATGAGTACAGGATGAATTGCACGTAATATAACATAGCATGTAGTAGTAACAGATAACATTTGGTGTAAGACAACATTCAGTAGAATGAGAAAGCTCTCAAAATGGTCTTGACACACATTTCATTGACTTGACATTCGAAAAAATTTGACTGCTATCCAACTGGTATAATATAAAAGATCGTTGCTAGTGTCACCTAAAATGATGTTACGTTGAAATAACATTACGATAATCCTAAAACCTTAGTAATATGACGAACGCGCTATAAAATACTATCTGTGTCAATCTCGGGTAGAAAGGGTATAAAGTGAAAGAACTTAACGACATTGTAAAGTTACGAGCGTGGCACGTGCCGTGGGCGAATGCTTTTCAGAATTTAACTCGATACAAAGTCAATGTTTGATACGTTACTACGGTAATTGAAAAAGAGTGAAATCGATGATATTATAAACAAAAAAGAAGCAGATTTGTATAAGTGTCCTGGGCGATGAGAGTACGAATGAGATGTCAAATAATTATTTTGAAAACGATAAGGACTCATGCAATGCAGCGCGGAACATTTTTTTTTAATTCTGTGCACTTTTTTGATAATAAAACACTTCAACGTTTATATCGTAATGATTTTAGTATTATTAATGCTTGTATATTTTTTTGTATAGGTGACAATTACCATTTACCATTTGCGTCTCTGCGTTCGTTTAGTCGACTATTTCCATTGGACAGTCTGAGGTAAATAAAATTTTGTTCTTTTATGCCGGTCTAATAGTCTGCTAAATATGCACAATGTTTTTTGTTAATGTTAAAAAAATGATAAATAAGCAACAGTCATGAAATTACGCATGTATGAGGGTAATAAATAACGCATACCTAAAATGTTTTGAATTTAAAATTTAAACCTAAAATGCTCGCGTCGGTTTCACGAGTTCATACATTTTATGATCTGGCCACGATTTAAAATATGTCAACGAATTTCATTTAGAATACTTTTATTAAATAAATAAAGAACTAAAGCAAAAAATTCCTTCAATTAAGTTAGTTGTCACTGGCAATTTCCCGAAAGTAAATTTGGATAAACATTTGTTTTGTATAAACATTCATTTTCAAGAACAACTTCATCTAACTTGAAAATTTTATGCGGCTAATGAAAACTTTGCTAACAACATTTTCATAATGAGTTAAGTTTAATGCTTCGTGCAGTTGAGTTAGTTACGTAGTTGAGTTGTAATTTTCGATGTTTTTAATGGTAACGAAACTGAACACATTCGATATATAAAATAAATTAAGCCTCTATAGTAATTCAAATGTTTTTAATTTATATGATATTTAATTTAAATTATTTTTATTTATCGACCGTGTTTAGATTTACAGATATTTTTATAGTCTATCGGCTTTATTCAACAATTTTTTCTCCGACAAAGACTTCTTCTAAACTCTTCCATTTTTCTCGTTGTTCTGCTCTGCTCTGAACATTCGATAAAAATTCGTATAAAAATATTCAATTTTCGAACGGTGATTTGCTAGATCCAGTCTGTAAGAAGAATCTCGAGAGAAAAGTGGAAAAGCTCTGAATTTAGCGGTTCTATATCTTTGTCTCTAATATTTCATAGCAATAAAATTAGTTGAATATCTCTGTCGTATCTTTATTTACAAAGGTTGTATCTGCTCTGGTATTCCTTATGTAGTTATCCCTGGATTTCATAAACAAATATTGCTCTTTAAAATTCAGTTATGTGCTGAGTGAAATGAAAAATTAATTTGAGATAAAAATTAAACCTTAAATATAAAACTATTTTTGTTACGAATATAAATGTTACTTCGTAACGGAACTTCGTATAACACAATACACTTAAATGTTACCTATGTGGTGTGTGTTGTGTGTGTGTGTTTATGTATGCGGTATATGAGTCGGTTCTCCACTTGACGACAATATCATGCACGAAATTTTCATACAAATACACTTCCGGTTCTGTCGTTTTCTTCAAATAAAGAACTGCATGATCGTCGTAGTAAGTTCAGAAAGACGGGAAAAATGACTGTAAATAATGAACTCAAAAGAATAAAAAAACGATATGCCCGTCATGCAGTTTGAAATTGGAACGGCTGTAGATTCAAATTCCATGCGATGTAGTTGAAGCGATGCGTTTAGCCGCTCGCGATCGACTGTGGCGGAAATGACGTCATTACTGTCGTGATATGTGCATGTAAAGTCCGTGTTGGCAAAGGCATGGATAGAAGCAAAGTATATGACGTAAAAGGAATCTAGTATGATTGATTTTTATGATCTTGTTACCAACCCAAACTAAAAATTGGGCTTTTGATGTTTTTACATGTTTAAGCCTGACTAATCATAGTACCTACGATGTTTGGTATGATTATTGTTATTTGTGATGCGCATAATGTATTTGTTAGGCACATAAGGTAGTAATTTCTTAAATTAAATGTGGCAATTTTATTCTTTCGTTAATCTAGTTTTCATGATAGATTTGAAAGATTTTGTAGAAGCGACTTATGACTACCATTAAGGCACAGAAAATGTCATGGTTACGGCAACGCGTAGGTGATTCATTGTCATTGCTAACATTAGGCGGCTGAAGGAATTTCAATTATACATATTATTGTATGTAAAATTAAATAAATTTATTATGTAAATAAATATAAAAAAATCGATATCATCAATTACAAATATGCAATTTTATTTGACTCTAAGGAAAATAATAAAAATACTAAAATGTCACTATAAACTAATTTTTGGTTGAAAATGTGTTTCACAAATTGAGCCCCGGACACAACATCATTACTTATGCACGTAAAAATTGGAATGGTTCCAACCTTAATAAATTTACTCCATTTATATTAATAAATGTTATTAGCGTATTAAAATACGGTCCCATTTACAGTCTTTGTTATAATATTATTGAAATATATTGGAACAATATTTAATTTTGTGGTTTCAAGCAATTTTCGGTTGTTAATAGTATAGATAAATATACTCGTAAATATGATGTAATTTCTTATATTAAACATTTAATTATTGCATTAAAAACCGTGTCTTTAGTTTATATAGAAAATAAATATTGTTCTGAGAAAAAGAATTCTTGAGTTGAAATTCAGAAATAAAATTCTCGCATTCATATATATTTAACATCGGAGCGTTCATTTAATGATTCCAGGTTGTTGGTTACACTCCAGGAATTATGGAATATTCGTTTTCTGTATAAAATATGCTTCAGCACGTTTCGTTTGCTTGCATTTTGAGTATGTGTGTGTGTGAATTTTTATACAATTCTTTAAATTAAAATAACTTTTCCATTATATTTATATAGAACACATTTCTATTATAATATTTATAGCATTTCTATACACGTATAACATATTAGATGATGGTAGTATACCCTAATAAGTTTTAAAACTTGTCTATTTATTTACATTTTTATTAAGAAGTCGCTTATAGGGCGTTCACCCAACAATCGCTCAAAAGCCATGGTTAATATAATGTGGTATGAATTGAGGACACCCTTCTCGTATTCATAGTATTCATATCTAGTGAACGGCGCTCCACGCCTGCTTATACTTACAAAAGAGAAAAATTGTCAAGAGACGAGGACTTCGTTCAAAGAGTGAATGGGAACACCATGATAATTCTCAAGGTGCTTCGAGTCTTGTAATTTCAATACTTGATTTCTTCATTCAGCGCTCATAAATCTTTCCTTCGACGGAACCCGCTGTGTTTGATTAAAAAACGCCGCCCGACGTGTCATAACATATAATTTGGGTATTCCATTGACATGCCATTATAATATAGACATTTTGTCGAGAAAAATACGCTGGTAAAAATAAACGGTTAGCATTTTTGTGGTATAAAAACGCGAAAGCGAACAATCCATAACGGAAATACCTCTCAAACGGAAACAATAGTCACAATGAAACTCGCTTCGGCTTTTTTAGAGATCTGTGTCCAAAAATGTATAATGTAGGATTGTACAATACTAGAGAGAGGTTACACAAGAAAGTTTTTTGCCCAGTTATTTTTGAAGCTTACCATGACGCTTATCTATGTTGATCGGCTAGAATTAGTACTCCCTTCCTGGTTTTAACGTGAATACGTCTTTAAATTTTCTATATGGGGGCAATCCTAAAAACCTAATAATAGCAAAATTGGGAGATACCTACAGTTTGGCGTTGTAGTTTCGAATCTATCGTCTACATCCAAAATTAAATTATAGCACTAGACAGCTAAAGGAATGAAGAATTCATTACAATAAGCTAGAAAAGTGAAAGATCGAGCCCGGTGAAGGAGGAATCGCCGAGATTTTGAGGTTATTTTACTATGAAGATACATAAATAAAAATATTTAATTAAAAAACAAACCTGTAGCAAAAAAGTATTCATTTACACAGTCGTGTCCAAGACATAGCAATACCATTTTTTTCCTCAATAATTGTGTTTACCTTCACATTTGTCTGTGAGTTAATTTTTTGGAGTTTAGCCGAAGTGTTTGTTTATCATACAGCATATTACGTTAGTTTAGAGAATTTTGGCTTCGTAGCTCGATTTACATTGCTGTTCATGTTACTCATTCACTTCAATTCTCGGTATTTTTCACTTCGGAAAATGTTATTTTAATTATTTACCTCAAAGCCTAACATTCAAATCAAATAAGATTTTACTATTTCAATAATTTTCGGCAATATATTAGATACTTTAAATATTAAAATTAAAATAAAAACATATCTGACGATTATTATTATCTAACGTGGTTGTTACTGTGATATGAGTTGAAGAAAAAGTTGGTTGAAAAGGACACAAATATATTATTCTTACATTTCTTATATCATTAAATATAACATTTCTTTACAAATCAGGTAATGTTACAAAAACGCAATACAGGATACAATAAAAAAGGACCAAATACCTACAGCAAAAACCCAAACGCTTACAAACACGTTTCGAACTTTGCCCAGTTTTATTTCAAATCACCTAGCAGTAAAATGACCGATGCTGCGCCTAAGTACTCTGAGCTCGTAACTTTCTACGGGGTCCGCCGTACATACTAAATTCAGGTCAAATGTACGGCTATCGGGAAATAATTATCTCCTTTGTTTTTGCAAGCTCAATACTGCGCAAACAAAGCACTGTATTTCGTCTTTGATGAAATGAGCGATTTGCCTCAATTAAGTGTTTGCCGCTTTGTGTAGCGACTCCGCAAATAAGCTCTCTATTTCTCGAATCCCCGTACTTTTAGATTGCCTTTAGTTAATTTACTTTCATGAATTAACTGTTTAGTAATTTAAATAAGTTATTTGGATTATATTTGTTAGCGTTATTGATATGATATTTATTGTTTTATTGATACGTTTTAAGTTAGAAACAGAGCTAAATTAATATTAGTAGTTATACTCTATTCGGTTATTAATTTTGATAAATTTAATTTGTTAAATATTATTTAGGTACAGTACCTAAATCAAATATTAGGTACGTAATTTAGATACGTAATTATTATTATACTTGAGACCAATTTATCTACATAATGTTACAATTGAATGTATTATTTGTTATCAAGAGAATCAGTTATCAGTCAATTCTTTATAAGTTTAAATAATCACTTCATTCAACTTTGTTAATAATAAGTCATTGTCATCAGCAGCAGCTCTGTAAACGAATTTAAATGAAAATGCAAAGCTTATTACATTCCTCGCCATATATTAAAAATTTCTAAGTGTTCAGCTAAAACGTTTTCAAGAAAATTTGAGTAGGAATAAATTGCCTTTTTATTGTATCTTAAAATATTGTAGCAGTTTATTTGAACTCTTAGTACCTACCTACTATAAAATATTGAACTCATAAAATTTAAAGATTGTTCATATTAGAATTTTAAAAGAACTGTTAGATTTTATCATCGCTTCAATAGCCATTCATTTATTCATTTTCTTCTAATGCTCGCCATAAATATGAAAAGAATCTAGGGCTCCGTGTTATTTTATCTGAGTCATTAATCTCGTTTTTATTGTTACAGATTGTGAACTACGTGAACATCACCATTCCATCAATGACGGTAATTTTCAAGCTACTTTCGGACAATGCGTTCGCAAGGTAGCAAACCGTTGTCCACCAAGAAAGGAGTCGTAAATAGATTATCGACTTTTAAAACAAGTTCAATAAAAAAACCTACAAAGAAAAAATTAGCCCCAAAAAAAGTGAAAAAATTACGAAAATCTATCAAAAGCCCAAAAAGAAGTTCCGCAAAAGATGAGATTTCAAATCAAAAAGATGAAGAAAATTCCTCTGAAGATAAATTCATTACATCTTCTCAAACAATTCAACCAGAATCGCCTAAATTCGTTTCAACAAGAGGCGATTCTCCAACGAAAAAGTGCAAAAAAGAACTCAAAGAGAAAAAAGAGGCAACTAAAAATGTTACTGCTGTTGTAAGTGCTAAGAAGGTTGTCGCAAAGAAGGCAGTAAAAACTGTAAGAAATACTAAATCAGCTACAAAAATGAAACAAGACAAAAAAGATAGCGATATTAAGTACAAAATTAATTTAGATACAGTTAAGAAAAATGGAGCTAAATTTTCTAAAGCTAAATCAAATATTAAAAAACCTATGGGGTCTCAAAAGAAAAAGAGTTCAGTACTAAAACAAGAAGATACTGAAGAAGATACACACAAAGAAGAAAAAAGTGACACAAGCGTCTGTGTTGATATTAAGGATCAACAAATATGTCCAGAAAGTGAACTAGAACCCTTAGATGAAACTAACTTCAAAACAACTCCAGAACAGAATGATGAGAATTTGAAATGCGAAAATAAAAAGGCCCCAGAAACGCCTTTGGTGCATAATTCTACTTCTTACAAATTAGAAACTCCTAAATATGAATCTGAAAGACCTCCAAAGTTTTTTACTTCCAGTAGACCTAGGACCTTAGATGTAGATATAAAGTGTTTAAAAAATTCAAAAGGTAACCTAAGTGTCTCGGAACGATTCTTACCTATGAAATGCGAGACAAAAAGTTATGACAATAGCAAAGATAAAATAAACTCAGGGGACTTAATATCACAAGATTCTGAAATAGACGTTTATACTTTTACCGAAAAAGTTGATTCACCTAAAAATATTCTATCGGATTTTGGAAATCCAATTAAAATTGGCAGAGTACGGCCTGTAGCAAGAGTAAAAGGAACCGTTGTTGACAAAAAATCTGAAGGTGAAAAGAAGAAATATCCTCCACATCGACCCATTGAAGAAGTTGTTCAACAGTTGAAGGCGAATAAACGTTCTGAACAATTAAATCAAAATCAAACGTCATCTAGCGCTTCATCTGGTGAAGGTCCAAGTGTAAGGAATCCAGAAAGTGATACCACAGAACCTGCCCCTATTGTGAGCAAGTCTTATAAAATGGTGGCTCGCAAATCAAGTATTACTGGCAAACCATTTAGTCCTATTAAATTCTTTGATCAAGATTCTTCAGCATCCAAACCAGAAGAAGCCACAAAGAAAATAGCCAATGCGAAGAAAAAGCCAGTAAAAACCAAGAAACAACAAAAAAAGTGCACATTATCAGATGATGACATCGATACTTCTAAATTTTCACTCAATACAACAGCTATTCAATATACTTCTTCAGATGAAAGTGTAGGTGAATCAAATGATGATAATGACTCAAAAGAATCATCAGAATCCGACAATGGGAAAACAAAAAAACTAAAAAACAAGAAGTATAAAAAAATCACTGATGGTGCTAAAAAAACTACATCTAAAGAATTAAAAGAACTTTCAAAGGATTCCCTTATTGATCTTAAAGATAATGGTATGCTTTTAGGTAATGAGAAACCCAGCAAAAGAAGGCTGAAATTACTTTCAATGTGGACGGGACCAAAAAGACACAGAATAGCATCATTAAATGCATTAGCTAAGGTACATTGCTTATACGAAAATGAAAGTAGAACACATCTAGAGCTAGGTTTAATGAAAACAATCGATAGGCCAGTCATGCCAAGCACATCTAAAGCTGGTCAGACCAAAAAGAAAGAGTCTAAATCAAAAGACTCTGACAAACAGGAAAGCACGTCAGAATCTGAATATGAAGCTAAAAAAGAACAAAATAAAGATTCTTCAGAAAGTTCAGACGATAGTCCACCAAAAAGGACACTAAGAGGAGTTGTTAGAAGTGCGGGAAAATATTGGGATCCCAAATCCTCATCTTCTAGTGAAGATAGTGAATTAGAATCCAAAGGAAAAATCACAGAGAAGAAAAAAGTTATTACAAAAACTACTGTTGCGAAATCTGATTCCGATAAGCCACCCACGAAGATGAAAAAAGTCACTTCAGCTACTGTTCCCAAGAAAAAGCGAAATAGAAATGAAGTCATGATGGATTTAAAGGACATGGTAGTTCAAAAAAGGATGGCAAGTCTCAATGCAACTGCTATTTTGGCCGCTAGCTATGAAAAGAGGTCACCAAAGTCAAATAAGGATGATACTACCTCGGATTCTTGCAGTGATGAATCATTTGTTCAAAAGCCAAAAAACGTAATAAATTCCGGCGTTAAGTCGGAAGTAAAAAAGGAAGATATTAATAAGGATTGTGAGGAACCAATACCGGCTGATCGAAAGCAGAAAGTGGAAGTGATAGTTAATCAAGATACAGATGTAACTATTACAGGGGTTTATTCCACTCACCACCATGAAGGTTTTTGTACTGTATCTGGAATGCAGTACCGTATTTCTTCAACAAGCCACACTCAAACTACAGCAACTGCTAATTGTGAAAAGGTTAGTTTTCTAAACATTTTATTATCTTGCATAACTAATATTTTATGTAAATGACCAACAAACGACCAGATGAGTTACGAGATAAAAATCATATTTGAATTCCGATAACATCACATTAAATGAAAACATACAAAATGCATTAATAGTCTCCAACAGTTCTCGCTGACTTCCAAACTTCCATTTAATTTCGTGACTAAGATTTTATCGCGCTAACTTAAAACAATTAAACACAAGCGTAGATGTTGTCACGGTTAAAAGTCGGCAAATTAGAGCGTGTAATACTGAGTGTAATATAGACGGCACCCGCAGGCACTTCGGGCCTCATTAATACCCGGTAATGAAGTAAGTTCTACGTAAACACGCCTCGGGTCCTCATCTGCACATTATCCTTCATCGCGTTACGTACCGAAATTTTCCAAAGAAAAATAAACCCTTTGCTGAAGCTACTAATGTCGGTTTTGGATTTACGGATTTCCGGTATCAATTGGGCCGTATAAACGATTTAATTCCGAAAAGCAGTTATCATCTTATTATTAATACCCTTGACGTGGATTATTCTATCTGAAGTGTTAAATTAATGTCTCCCTAAACCGTCAGGGGTATTTATTAGGTATAATGTTTATTGTTTGCAAACGCGTAATATGTATAAAGTTATTAAAGGTTTTTGATTTAGTCAAAAGCATGTAAATATTAAGTGAAACCGAATTGTTACTTCCAACGCTTCCAACTATATGAAACTGTTTAAAGATATCAATCAAAGAAGACTTTGACTATAATAATTAAATACAAAATTAGTCAAGTTAGTTTGGTTTGCCACCCAAGACAACATCCATGCTTTAGCTAAAAAGATAACAATGTATGCAAGCGTTAAAATTAAAAAACATTGTTCGCGTTAAATATCGAAATTTCTTAATTTTTTTGTTTTCTAGGAGGGGTGTTCACGTGAAGATGATTCCCGATACACGCCGCTATCGGCGTTATCGTCAATGCAGCCTCCCGCAGAGCATGCGCACACGCACAATCATCCAGGTATGTACAATACAGCAGTACTTTACGCAAACACAGAATAAGCTGGCTTGATTGGTAGAAAATGCTGCAAGCATTAAGCGCGCCATTTGTACTATGTACAATAAGTTGAATAAATAAAAAAATAAAAAGTTGTATTAATTAATAGAGAAACAAATAACTAATATTTGTATTTTTGCTTCGATGTCTTTATGCGCCTCCTATTTCTAATGCTCCTGTAAATTGTATAAATGGATGTTATCCGTATACATAGCAGATATTACACTATACATAATATGTTGCCAATGAGTAAAAAAAAACTGTCATACAGTCGCAAGTGGTACCAATTTTATAATTATTTATTAATAAAATAATGTCTAGTAGTGTACAAAACCAAGTTATGTTAAATTCATAATAAATTGTCGTAAATCGAGATTAAGGTATCAAGCAAGCAGTTTATCCATACTAATTCGATACCTCATAAATTATTTGTGTATAGGCGTGGTTATTAACTAACATCTATGAATGAATTCAACAGCCAACATTACGATTTATACGGGAGTTAACAAGCTAATACGTCAATTGATTTATTAAATCGAATTGGGGTTTGTAGAGTTTCGTGACAAACATAATTACTGGAACGAGAGGAACGAAATTTTGATTTATTACTTAACTTTGTGTAAGCGTTATACAAGCCGTCGGAAAATATAAAATGAATACCGTATGTACCTCTTGATACTGGCATAATAACTGGCGTGCAGCCAACCGGGAGATTTTAGCGTAGCGCAACCCCAGATGTATTAGGTACGTGATATTGCGACTCTTTAACTCAAAGTAAACATAACTAAAATACTCAAATAAACATATTACGTAATATTGATAATCTTCTGTATACCGAATAATTGATATTAGGGTGTCTAAGTCCTTAAGTACATACTAGCCAAGGTTGCTGAAATACGGACTAGACGGTTAAAACTAAGATCCTTTTTTTAATGGAGAACATTAAACCTGATGTATTTAAAATTCAAACGATCATAGACAATTGTGAGCGCTGAAGTGGGTTTTTGAAGAGCGTGAGTCATTGAAGGATATACCACAAAATGGTGTCTTAGTTTAAGTGATGGGGTTATCAGATTTTTTTAGAATAGGTGAGGGTTACGTTCTCATAGCCCGCTACGATAAAATATGATTTATCTATCTTCAAATGATGGGGTCAGTAGTCATCTCAAATGTCATGAGGACTTGACCTTTGCTGATGTCCTTAAGCCCGGTATAATTTATGGACTACTATAAAAACAAAAACCTGTACTGACGTCTTATTTGACGAACATAACGAAGACTATATTTTTACTATAAAAAATTACCTATTACATCGATCGGTAAAAGTAATATAAACTGAACGAATGGTTCGGAAGCTGGCGAACGTGAGGAAAGGCTGGCATTTTGCCAGACATGCTTAATTATGTCCATGTAGAATCGCGGACTCTAGGGGTATTCCAAATGTCTATAAAACCTATTAGTACATTCTGCGAAGTTGAGTTATTGCTATTAGAAATCAATAAAGTTTTTGAGCTTTCAGGAAGTTATGATTTATTGAAGAGAAACTCCAAATTTAAATAAAATGCGCGTTCTTATCATACCTTTATTTGAAGTAAAATTTAATGAAGCGTTTCATTAAAAAAAAATCGCTGAAAATATACCTATCGAGAAATATAATGTCGGTAGTTTTACTGGTTATAATAGCAAATCCGTGCAAAAATCATCAGCCTCCTTGCGACGCTAGGTTCTTATATACGAGTACCTATAAAGATTTATAATGATTGTAGCTCTAATTGAAGTATCCTTATTACATCCGGTTAAAAGTTGTTTCTTACTTCGTTGTCGGTATACTATACCTACATAGCCGTAGCAGTAACAATTCTACGTTGGAAATATTTCATAATACTCTTCACAGGAAATCGTGAAATCGAGGCAACCGAAGCGGGAACTCCGTATAAATTCCTAATCTCCTTAAACTACGCTCCAACTTCTAGTAACCGCTGCTACTTTGTTGAATCAAATCAGACTTACTTTTTATCGAATTGAAGGCTTAAAATTCTAAGCTCACGCGTAACAGGAACGATTTGATAATAAAATACGAAATAAAATGACCTATAGTCTACGAAAAGGTATAGTCCTAGATATAGACCTATAGTCTATGTAAAGGCACTAGGTTTTTTCTCGTGGTCTATCGTGGTAGTTGTGAAATCGGATCGGGATCGCGGTCGTAAGGCTATTACTTATTAAATAACATAATAATGATCATTTATGCCTCACTTCCTTAGGTTATTCTAAGGTCAATGAATTTGGAACCATCATAAATATTTAAGAAATCCTTTTGCAAATGATTTTAGAACTTTTTGTATTCAATTAATTTATATAGAAGGTTCGGTATCAACGCCATAAGTAAAATATCAGAGTAACTTAAACTTTAACAATCTTGTTAAATTAAGCACAAAGTTCGCTGTAAACCAATATTTCAAATCCTCTTTACATAAAGGGTTTCTAATTCGAACTTTACTTGAGACTTCAGAGAATTTACCGCGCATTTTGTTCGCTTTCGGATTCCATTTGAGGTTAAATATAATCTTCTTCGTACATAGTTAGATATTTAACAAAATCAAAAGAACAACACATCAGCCAAGTCATTCAATCTTTAAGAGATTGAAAAGAATAATCGTAAATGATTAATTTGAGATTTATTTGTATACCTACTTGTAAATTCTGGCCTACCTTATATACTTTAAAAACAGTTTATAAATAGGTAGAAAGGAACAGAGATAAAATGCATTTATATAATTAACATTTTATCGTTTAATATCATTCATGCTTGGTAAATCCAATTTGTAAAAAAAATTTTGGACATAGAACTGGAGCTGACAATGTGAAATTATGAATAGGGCCTAACATTTTATTGGCTATATTTCATGTAACTTATCTAATTAGGTAACTGCGTTGTAAATATGTTGTATTATTCACTGAGTAATTTCATCTCCACATTTGTTTATTCGGTCAAGTACTCGTACATCGACCCTGTAATAACAAATGACAGGAAAACCATCTCGAATCGAGTAACCCGAAACAAATACGGGAATTAATCGTTGACGGTTACATACAATAATAAATGGATGAGGACTCGCAGATTTATGTAATAGTTTAGTAATACAATGTTTTGTATCAATCACAATTCAATCATAATATCAATCATAATTACTTTAATGTAAACGAAATCCATAATACGTTTGTTTCAAAATTTTAGTAAGTAAAGTAAATTCATAAAATCAAAATAAAATAAATATGTATATAGTCGATTACATTAAATTTAATTAATATAAGTAGGTATAAGTATGTTAAAATAAAATAAGGTTTGGATTAAAATAAAAAGTAATTTATAACTGTAAATATTTGCATTGCGCGCTTTCTTATGAATATGCAATATCTTTATTTATTTTGATAACTAAATACTTTAAGTAAAGTTTCACATTTACAACTACGCCTATCGGTTATTACAGATCTTTAAGTATTTGTCAGTTGCAAATTACCGTTCATATTCTCAATTAACAGAAGATATCTGTCTTGCAGTGTCGCTAAACTGACGCTCATTAACGTCTAACTAAAGCAACGTATTATTATCTCGCTGAGAAAAAACATCTTGAAACGTCTGTGCCACAAAGCTGCGGGAAATTATGAAAAGTGTTTCTGTCGTAGTTAGGATAAACATTATTACCTGCCAGTGTTGATGATACGGATATTACTACTACAATAATGTACTAAATATAAGTTCCTTAACTGTTATATCATTTTAAACGAGTAGTGACGTACTCTGTGCATGAACATAAACATTTGGTGCTAATCTGTGGTAGTCATTTATTAATTTTATTATTATTATACGAGCTGTTGCCCGCAGCTTTGCTTGCGGAAATAATACTTTTGCGGCGATATTTACCCGCTAAAGGGTTGATTTAAAAAATCGTTGTATCAGGTTTTTTACCCCTTTCAACCATACACCCAAACACGAATTTGAAAACTGCTAGCTTTAAAATTTTTTTAATTTTCATACAAACTTTCATCCCCTATTTCCCCCCCTTAAAGTGGGAATTTCCAAAAATCCGTTCTTAGTGCTCCCCTACACTCTAGAAGAAACCTCTGTGCTAAGTTTCATGCTTCTAGGTCTATCCGTTTAGGCTGTAGCGTGTCTGTCAGTCAATCAACATTTTTATTAAGTATGATGATTAATAGATTGATATTTGAGGAATTGGATGCACGATTTTATCTTCCCTAACAACTTGTACTTACTTGAAAACTTACGTACCTACCTATTTACTTAATTTCAGATAACCACAAGAAAAACTTTGACTTTAAAACATTAAAACAATTGCAGTTACAGTTTGTACTAGTTATTACATAAAATATTATGAAAACAAATAATTATGAATGACATTTAAGTATAACATTCAGAAACAACCCTATAAATTATTATATCTAAGCAAAGCATCTCTGTTACCCCGTAAAGTCATTCCGATGAGTCACCGGGAAATTGCGACAAAACAAGACGGGGAAAACGGGCGTTAAGTCAATAATAAAAGAAGCTGTTTCATTCGCCTAATGGGTAAACGAATGACATCTCACAGATTATGACGACGACGGCTCTTGAAACATTATAGGCGTATGAGTATTTCTTTTTGATATGCACATTCTTTTATCTTTCGTAAATGAGTAGGTATTTGGTTACTTTACAACTCACGTCTGACAAATAGATGAGAGAGATATTTAACAACTTGTATAAACCGCGATATAATATTCAATGTATTTCACATTATACTAGAAGGCCGGTTCTGCTAGATAAGTTTGGTTAATCCCTTAGTTTTCCATAACAAGTATGGATTACTAACATTTCGTTAAGGTTTGAACCTACAGTAAAGTCTGGTAGGTTGTGCTGTTAGCGAGCTCCTAGCAGGAATCAAACAAACTTTTAGAAATAACAAAACATAGTCATAGCAAAAGTTTCTTTATATTATGATGCCTAAGCATTAACTAAATGTAGATAATTTGTACACTAATGGTAGTTGGAATTTAAAATAAATGTCAGAATAACGTAGTCTATTTAATTTATTGAACACTCTTTTATTACATACAATATGTATAATACGATCACTGTAAAACATGTTGAAATAAATCGACTGTAACATAAAATAAAATCGCGTGAAACAATGTTTGAGTAAATCATGGAAGCTGAGATGAGCAAATTTGCAATATCACCTTATATTTTATAGATACGCTGTCGGGAGAAATGTATGAAACAGTGAAGATAATATTATTCTTCACAGCGGTTTAAAAATTTTGCAATGTTTTCCTTTTTCTCGTAAAAGTTGTAATTTTATAAAAGCACCACACAGATATACTAAATATTTATTGTGTCAAAGATACAATTTTAAATTGTGGAATACTCTTATTCAATAAAAAAATTAATCTCTATAAATCGGGATGAAAATCATATTCAGATTTCGTTTTAAGTTGGCTCTCGGTATAGAAATTAAAACTATTGCAATGGTATTACATGAAAACATAACGCATGCTCGTTTCAATATTAAATTGCAACGGCGGAATGAATTATTTCATATACGTGTGTTTTTATGCGTGAAATTCGGGTGAATTATTATTCGCATTGCTTTGGTTCTTACCTGACTATAGCGGGTTTTAATTTTGACCTGTATGTATGTAGGTTTATTTTGTTTTTTACTTATTTCTGAATGACTTAGCGTCGGTTTATTAATCCGTAGTTAAGGTGACCAATAGTTAAAATATTACGTAACGGTTAAATTAGCACCGTATTACCAACGATTTAGGGGCAAATTTAACCCTTAGTTAATATTTTTAACCATTGGTCAACTTAACTACGAACCCAAAAAACCGACTCTTAGCAAACTTAATTTCACAAACTAATTTCATTAACGCTTTTTTTAATATTCCAACGCTTATATTCGAACAAAGTAGGTTTGTTGTTAAATTGAGATTTTTTTAGTTTAGTCTATTTGGCGAACATTTCAGGAAAACCAACAAAGAACTATGTACTCATACATTAAAGTTCATTGATTAAGTAAACGAAATACTAAAAATATTTCTTAACGTATTTAGATACTCAACTATAAAGTAAATTAATTTAACTTTATAAAATATTGTACCTATCGCTTTTCTAGTGAAAATATACAACGAAAATTAGGTCAGAGTTAACAAGGCCTGCTTGTAACAGTTGCGCTTGTTTTGCAGGAGAAAATTGTTGCTTTAAGAGTTTCTATTATAATATTTTTGATTATAATTTCACCGGATCTTAAATAAAAGCTATATTTCAAAATTACAAGTTATTAAATCAAATCTTAAGTATGGAATGCATTTTAAAAAGATATGTACCTACTATTTTGAACCGACAGCCGTTTACTTTTAGGTAGATAAATTAAAAAAAATTAAAATCTGTTGTTGACAAAAGATTACGCATGTTAATAACGGCATATGTTACACCTTAATTTTTTAAACTACGTAACATACTTTGTATAAAGTGAAAAAGGCAACATGAATCTATCGCTTATAATTTTCAACATAGGTTAGTTACAATGAAGAGTAATTTCATCGGTACCTTATATTTTTTTAGACATTTCTATTTAAAACCATTGTTAATGATTGTAATGACGACCACAGGTTCTATATATAAATAAAGACGTGTTGCTTGAATGTTGTCATTCTTCTTTCCTTCTTTATTGCTACGCTTTTTATTACATGACGGGCGTAAGTTACATAAAGTATCTCAGCTACACACTACATGATGTAGATGGATAAGACAGTAAATTATATGAAGTCGTTTAATGTTGTTATGTTATTTGCAGTACCGGAGCTCGGAGGGCTTAATCGTCGGGCAGGGTGCTCCAGCGCGTTCTCGGCGCCTTCGCCCGCCGCTCACCATGAACCAGGTAAGATATTATAAAAAAAACTAGATAAAAAAAATCAAAAAAAATTATAAGTAATATAACTATTGATATCATATAAGATATGAATTGCTACGAGTAGCATAAGTATGTATATCAATTGTTAATTTAAAATATTATATTACACACTTTGAAGGGGAGTTTAAAAAGTTAAATTTGATTTGATAGACAATGTAAAAAATATGTAACAAGCCTATCAGTAATCATTTTATTTATTTCGTCTTAGGAACTAATTGCTAACTTATCAACATAGTTATAAAGAAACACATAGGTACCCGGAAATAATTTAAAAATCCATCCATACATATTAAATTAAGTAAACGAAAACAAGAAAGAAAATAACTTTCTATTAGCTTGGTAATTAAATATTCTTTCTTGCTGCCGCTAAATCTGAAATGTTCGAAGTTCAAAAGGTGGAATAAACAAGCAGTTAGGAGATATCTCGGTTCACTTTAATACTGAGCAAGTTCTTTTAAAGCTCGCTGCCGGTTAAGTGATTAATTCTTTTGGCGGTCGGTTTGAATCTTGTTTGAATAAATCACTTCTTAGTAAACTTCTACTTTGAAGTTGCCTTTACTTTGTCTTTATCATCGCTAGTTTATAGGTTATTTTGAAATCGTAAAGACAAATTATGCAATGGCTAAGGTTAATTAAGGCTTAAATGCTAGTTAATTTCAAAAGGCCTTTGTTTCTATACTTAAGGTAGGTTCCATTATAATTTTCATTCGAGAAAGCTTTCGAGTCAATAATAAAGACTACATTGTATCACCTAAAAAACAAATTTGACATAACAATGAAGACTGCAATTAGATAGAACGGTGTCTGTAAGTCTTCTACGAATAATGAATTTACACCGTCACTACAATCATGGGATGAAGTATCATATTAACTGAGGGAAAAGTTTGACAAAAAATTTACAGTGTCAAATAGAAATAACGGTGATAATAACGGTGATAACCCATATGCACCTTTGTCTACGTAAGGCTAAAAGAAAAATGATATTGTAAGAAACCCTCCACAAAAAGATATGTCATTTTACTTATCGCTCTCTTATGCTAACTTGAAGTTTCTATTACGTACAGACCAGATATCATCTGATATGGCTTCGCTGTGAGTTTCCGTCTACTATTTGCAGTGAATACGCCCCATGTGGGTCTATAGAAGAGAAGTTTCAAAGAACTTGTTCGCTCTTAACTAAACTGGAACTACTGCTGAAGTTTTAGTGTTGCAACTGAATTAGATTCCTTTGGAACTAGATGTTCTTTAAAGTAAATTCTATTATGTCAAATGATATTTAGAACATTGTTTTTGGTACTGTAAAAAAATTAAATGTATAAAATTAAAACATCACTGAGCATCAAAAAATAATTTACGAATCAACAAATAATAGCTAACTGTTGCAACCAGCAAGGTTCTGATTAGGATTTAATACTAAAAGGAGGGTGAAAATAAATGATAGGGACATGAATAAAAACATCTTACGTAGCCGAGAGGCTTATTATGAAGGCAATATTCTGTTACGCTTGCTGAATTTATATTTACCGCTAAATGACATCCCTGGCCGTCGGCGTCAATTAGACCAACCACGGCCACGAGAGAATTTCTCCAGTAACGTATCTAATGAATACTTAGCATTATAAGATCCAAGGGAAACCGACTAAAATATGATCCAAAGTAGAGAAATACTGTAATATCGTATTTTCTTTTGACCTAATTTGTTTGCTTGAGTTCTCTTGGCAGGAAAAAGCCTCCGATTGATAAATATGTTTATTAACACGAATATGTACATGTAATACAGGTATAGATAAATATACTATAGTACCTACAATGAGCTACTTACATCCGCCTCAAGCAATTCATACAATAGTAAATAACTTATCAAATAAGACAATCTCAACTAAAAAAACTGTTACGTTAACTTAACGGTAACAATAATATTTTTTAACAGTAACAATGTTAAAGTAATTGTTTGTTCCTCAGAAACGTAAGAGCATAAACAGAGAATAAACAAGGTAGCCGGAAAAACCCATTTGGAGGCCGTAAGCACAACTGTATCCACACGTAAATCACCAACAATTGTACTCGAACGACATATTTATAACCTCATTGAAAAGTAAAATATACGTGCAGCGAGATTCCCACTTTCTTTTTAAATTTACAATACACGCTGAGAGAAAATGAAAAGTCTGTTGTGGATAACATGGGAATAACTCGCCTATCCAACGCGCCTATAAATATTTGATATCAAGCAATAATGTTCGCAGCGTAAACTACTATTTTCACTTTATCAGACAGTGTGGTCGATGCTTTATTTTTAACTGACAAATCTCGGTGTGCGCGTGCCCTAAATACAATGTTTACAATAAAGCTCACCTCCCTGTTACAAAGTTGGCATCGACCGGTCATAATATTGACAAAGTAAGTACCTATTTGTTTGTTGCAAATTAACAGTTAAAAAAGTTTCCATTAGTACTCATGCTCTAACAGAGTCTAACTGGTGAATAATTTCGAACAAAACAAATATAACATTACAATCCAAAGTTACTCGTGATGTCAATTCAAAACGTTATTGTCCGCGCGACAAATGATCTAAGACTATTATGAGGACCACGATAGTCTGTTATCAGGTGGTTATCACGTGTTTTGACGTCCAAGGAATCTAGTAATCTTTGACCCTATGCGTGGGGTACCCGATCAATGAAAACCAATAAGATATAGCAATGAAGGGTTACGCACATTTTATACAATTACCTACCAACTTAACATTTTGTTTTAATTATTTCATTACAGTTTTGCTCCTTTTCTATTTTTGTTTCATAAATATTCTACTTTACAGTAAGTAACTACTTGTAAGGTAAGGTGGGGTAAGACTAACACACGGGGCAAGACTAACACTGTCTATTATCTCGGTACGTATAGCTTAAATACGAAATTCTTCCAGTCTGTAAGAAAGAACAAACGTACCTAAATGTTCTCGGCTAAAACACACACATGTCGTTTCTTCAAGTGAATATCGAGATAATAGACAGTGTTAGTCTTGCCCCGTGTGTTAGTCTTACCCCACCTTACCTTAATTAGTAAAACCAATAGAAGATTCTAAAAGATCAGATTGCAAGTACCTAGAACTTAAATTACTTAATTAAAACTATTTTTTTTCAATTGTCTTTAAACAAATTACTTTGCTTGTACATTCCTTTGTACTATGAACAAAAATCAAGCTCTATTATCCCATTAAATAGGGACAAGTCCGTCCTGAACGTCGTGGTTTATAGTAACTATGAGAGAGGTAGAACGGCCGCTACTATAGTTTCTCGAAAACGGAACTTCCTGTTTCATTATGTTACTCATCAGCTTTGCTCGGTTCGAGTAAATTATTTATCTATCATATTTAGGTGGGGTACTATCCTACTAATATTATAAATGTGAAAGTTTGTAAAGATGTTTGGATATTTGGATGTTTGGATGTTTGTCCCTCCTTCACGGTCTAACCGTTGAACGGATTAAGCTGAAACTTGGTACACAGATAGGTTGCCTCCAGGAATAGGACATAGGATACATTTTATCCCGATTATAGGTTCCCTTGGGACGAAATCAATATTTTGTTTATCGACTTTTCCGCGGGCGGAGCCGCGGGCATCGTCTAGTAAATTTATATATCTACAAACATCTGTTGTTAATCAAATGCTCTGTGAATAACAATGACAATATTACCTATACTTAACGATTATTTATAAACTACGTAAACAATCAAATAATTTTGAATAAGATTTTAAATTTCGAATTACTGTTAAATAATAACGATTCTTTGAAATATGAAAAAATTAAAGTGGTAATGTTTGAAAAAGTATGAACGTACTAAGCTCCCCAAACCGGATGCGAAGCATATTTTAAATTAGGAATCACGATGAATACATTAAAATAACGCAGAATTAGAATTCCAGGCAGCGGCAAAACAAATCTTATGAAAGCCTCAAAGCCGCGCACGAAGAGGTCAATAAAAGTAGGTCATTTTCAAAGACTGAAGCTCTCTTGTTCGGAAATAGATCGAGAATTCATAGTGGCTTGCGTCTTCAGGGGACAGATTATTGAGGAAACGATGTTCGGGGACATGCCATAATATGCCACATGCTTATTCGACTCTTCCTCGTAAAGGGTTATTGGATGGAATTACGTTTCGAGACCAATTTTCCTCGTCCCCATTATTGCCCTTTTCGCTATGATCTTTGCTGTAACGTTATCTTATTTAGGTTATGTTACAAAATACCCCTTTAATTGAATGTTATAAATAGACTCCTCATGTTAAGAGGTTTGAAAGTTAGTAGCTCTATTTTTTAATCGTTTATGTGCAAGTATAAAGTTGTACAAATTTGTAATTGTGTCCGCACTGAGTGTGTGACTGACCGGTGAGAAAAGTGATAAAGTATGTAAATAAAACATATGCCACCAACCGCATCGATAAAATAACAAAACTTTTGGGTCTTATAATTATTTAATTACTCCATCTTGGACCTGTAAAAAGAAATAGCCAGTCAAGAAAGCCACGAAATAATCCACAAAACAGGTTTATTTTAACGTGTGAAAACGGAAGACAATAATCCTTTGCCTTCTGAACGTCTGAAATGAGAATTTTCTTTTAGTCGTTAGGCAGAGATTGTCGAGTTAGTTTTATTATTTACTGCACAATCCGCGCTGCGTCTACAAATTAAGCACAAAGGCGGGCTTTTCGTGAAGCGTCAACATTTCTCGGCTGGGGTTATGGAGTTTCCACAGATATTAATTGTGATCTTATTCTGGAATCTCCAACTTAATAACACTGGAGATTTCTTATTCCAGACCTTATCCTTATGCTAAAATATTACCTTATCTGCCAGATATTATTCTGCATTTTTATCGATGCAGTCTTTCTCAGTTTATAATTAAATTTTCCTTCATATAGATATAAATATTTTAATTGTAAGTAATTTATTAAATAATATCTAGAAAAGGGCAATGTTTTAACCTTGTTTTAAAGAAACGTTATATCTCAAAATTTTCTCAGCTTATAATTTTGTTAAACTCTCTTTATTTGTATAACAACTTTACAACGTGCAATTGCGCAAAAAGGCAGTTGCTTTAACATAAACCTACAAGAAACACGTCTTTGTACTAAAAAACTGCATAATTGAATTCCAAACAACACTATACAGACAACTACATAGATTATAGCAGTAAATTACACTACTCGTAAATTCCAGTTAATTACAGTGATCGTTTTTAAACACATGTGCGCTCAGAGCATATAATTGTCTCTTTTAGTTTCACTACAGCCGTGGCTGTCCCTCTTTCCTAGTTAATTGGACTTCATTATTTATTTTTACTTCCCTTGTTTTTTTGTTTTTGTCTTAATTCAGAATGTGTAAATATTTTTTTAGGTCATTTATTTTTAAGCACTTTGTTCCCAATAATATGTAAGTGTAGGTAACAGTCCTTAAAAATAATTAAATTATTGGTTATTTAGTTTCTTCTTCCATGTACAAGTACTAGCCTAGACCTGTACTTTATTGTTTAAAAATTGAAGTAGGTAACTAACTGTCGAAAAAAGCATGTTCATTAGAATGCAAATAATAAAGTATTCATGTGTCCATTATGTGTACCAAGCTTAATAAAACTATTATGACGATATTCTCGCTTTACCTATAACCACCATTTGTTTTAAAACATTTTTATTTTTTGACTTACTTTTATTTATATTATCAACTTTATTTTAATCCCTTAACACACCATTATATAACTGTATCACTTAGTACCAGCTAATATTTATTTACAAAAGAATAAAATTGTTAGAAACACTAGAATTCTCGTTACAAATTCACAACGTCCTGTTTGAGAGCTCATGCAGAAACATGGAATACAAAATGCTTAAAAGAAATAAAAGATATTCGTTTGTCAGAGTGAATTCATTTTGTCTTCTACTTTACTGAGTGTTGTCGCAAAGTGGACGGAATAAGTAATGACCGATAAACTAGGAGTCATAATGTAAATGAAAAACATAGTGACAGACCGCAATGGGATTAAAAGTTGTCCTTGTAGGCATGAATATTAAACTTAAATATGTAAAACGTAAGTTGGGGTAAGTCTAACACACGGGGCAAGACTAACACTGTCTATTATCTCGATATGCACTTGAAGAAACGACATGTGTGTGTTTTAGCCGAGAACAGAACATTTACGTTTGTTCTATCTTACAGACTGGAAGAATTTCGTATTTAAGCTATACGTATCGAGATAATAGACAGTGCTAGTCTTGCCCCGTGTGTTAGTCTTACACCACCTTACCTTATATACAAGAACTTATAACCCTTAAGTTCCAAATGTACGTGATCGAAGATAAAAATTATCGTATCGTATAATGTGAATGTTAGTGGCGAAAAATTCTTGAGTTTCCATACTTCGTAGATTATGTTAGACCCTCGGTCCCGATTGTTATCGTTAGGTAACATGCTTTAGGCCTTAGTGTGTTAGGCAAAGCCTAGTTGGTAGTAACCAAAGTAAAGTTGCTTGCGAAGTAAAAGGCCCCGGGTACGATTCCCGGCCTGGGCAGATATTTATATGATAGATAAATGTTTGTTCTCGGGTAATGGGTGTTAGTGATGTGTTATTTGTGTTGTCCATGCCTCATATTAACAGGCAGGAGTGACATAATAATTACCTATTAGGAGTTTTCTTCGCTATACCTACCCTTCATGGCGTATTGACTAAAAGCTTTTTTCTATGATTATTGATGTAGTTTAATCTGAAATATTTAGTTAGAAGACCAACTTTTACTGTCCCATTTTATGATCTAAATTCCAAATGGTTGAGCGGTACGTTAGGTTTATATATTTAAATTAATAAAAAAACAGTTACCTAATAATTGAAATCCTTAATATTTAAGGAAACACCCTAAGTTAATATAACGAAATTACCAATGTATCTAGCGAAATAGACAAAATCGGGGGCATTTATCATAACCAATTCATTACATACGATATAAAACGAGAGATACGAGAATCGCTCGACGTTTGTCACGTTTCTGTTACGTCATTCTTGTTTGTTTACAACACAATCCCCGGCGCGAGGAAAATATACCATTTTAAATTTCAAATAGGTTGATGTTATGCAATCTCAACACAAACCTTCCTTTGTTTGATTGTAGATGTCAGGAGTAGCATTTCAGCGTTTCGTTTAAGGAAATAGGATTTGAGAAATGTACACTTGGGATAAGTTGACGATTCTTTAGGGTTTGAGCACACTCAATATCACAATATGGACTATATAATTTGTGGAGGTAGTCAACAAATGAGCAAATGATGTCTCATTCTCTTGCGACGAAACAGAATGGTAGTAGTCATCGCTTTATGTTTATTGGTTACATACTTTTATGAAATATGTTGCCTACTTATTGCCGACCAAAGAAGCTAGAAAACTGTCTATGTCTACAAATTGAACTTAATTCCAATATTTTCTATTTACAATAATTTACCTTAATCAATTTAATTCAGTCAACATAAAATTGGTAACAGCAATTACATATGGATGAAATTCATGAAAGAATAATGAATCAATACTTCTTAAAGTTTAAACTACAAAAGGATTAATTACGTATTAAATTACTCAGCATAACATAACTTATCGACCTAATTTAAGTCTTAATTTCCTGTAATATACTTACAGCTACCATTCAAAATACGTTCCCCGAATAATGTAAAATGTGACTCCAGAAATTTCCCAAAGGTTAAAGTTCAGATATGAATAGAAAGCTATTCATAGCTCCAACTTTTGTTAGGCTTCTCAATTGGTACGCGACTGTTTTCAACGATTTTTTGTTTTGTCGCATACTTAGCAAGCTACGTAAAAGTGGATTTCGCAACGCCAATGGAATCGCCTGTGTTTACTGTTTATAGTACTTCGCTGATTTCAACCTTTGGTCTTTCTTTTTTGTTCTAGAAAACCAGTTAAAAAATGGTCAAATACAAATTATAATAGTGTGGAACGTAGCCCGCTAAATGCTAATTTACTCTTACATTAATGGTAATTATTTTGATCGTTTTTTAGGCTATTTTGGATTAGCTAAATAACGTTAACTTTGAAACGATAAAGAAGACAGTAATTGTATTAAACTCTCACATTGATTCCGCACTTTCTTTCTCAATAGAATTTACTCTTACAACTTTTTAATATTTTGTTTTTTTTTACTAACAATTGTATGGTAAGGTGGGGTAAGACTAACACACGGGGCAAGACTAACACTGTCTATTATCTCGATATGCACTTGAAGAAACGACATGTGTGTGTTTTAGCAGGGAACATTTACGTTTGTTCTATCTTACAGACTGGAAGAATTTCGTATTTAAGCTATACGTATCGAGATAATAGACAGTGTTAGTCTTGCCACGTGTGTTAGTCTTACCCCACCTTACCTTATATACAATAAACAATATGTGTTAAACGTACTCGTATTTACCTCATAAAAACATCACCTAAAAGCTTGATAGTATTAAAACATTAAACCAATTACTTCATTTATAATCCTTCGCCGATACCGGTTTAATTTTCATCGAAAAACAATCCGCCTGAAGTTTCCGATAGCTTAACGTCGGATATTACTTTATTATTACCTTTTACAAAACATTTGAGAGACTTCAATTGTACTCGTAATACATTTATTAGTCTTTTTATGAACAGATGCAGGATTTTTAATTAAATGGTTGTAGGGTATTAATTAATAAACAATCTCGTTTGAACCTTTAGTTATTGTTATGGCAATAAAATTTAATTACCTACTCGTAATACCCCAAAAATATAGTTTGAATTTAACAGGACAAATTTTTGTTTGAAAAATAACAAAACGAACATATATAATGTAGTAATAAGTTACCTAAGTATTTTTCACGAATCCTTAAGTGCCAGAAAGCAATGTAGCAAGGCAATGATGACCAAAATTTTAGACTAGGCGCACTAGGCAACCAGGCTGCGGAAGCCAAAATTATGTATGGAATTCGTGGCTGCCCACCCAAACCATAACAAACCCATGCAACGTCATAATGTTCGTCTGGCTTCTGCGGCCTAGTCTTAGATGCGCCTTATAACTTTTATTTTGTCTTATATATTAAACAAAAGTAACATGAGAGAGAAGTGTAATTTAACCAGTTAAAGTTTAAACATTTTCACGTTACTCAATTTTATTTAAAATCGTTCATGCTGCGATGCAAGTACTATTACATAAGCCGATAAGCTGAGCTGGCGTGTGGTCGATTTACCGTTATGAATAAATTGGAACTTTCAACAACAATTGCTTTTTATATTATTTAAATTAATATAGACGCATTTCATTTCGTTCTAAATAACATTAGGTGGGCAATCACGTATCAAACAATTTTACTTAATAATTTAAGTATGCGTCTAATTATGAACTTGTTGACTCAATACTTACTACGTAATGAAACAAAGTTTAAACGCCATCTACAATAAACATGAGAAGTGAATAACGACCGAAAGTTAGTTTGAAATATTCAAAACATTTATTTTGGCAGGGATACGTGAGCGCGAGTAAATTCAGTGCAAACGTTTTCACATACAGAAGTTTTGCGTGTCCACAAGTTAAGTACTGTAAAATTTATAATATTTAATCTTGCCACTGCAACTGTATAGATGAGAGGGCTCACTAGTTCATTCATTCGTTCGATCACGTAGTGTGGGCGCGTGGCGTATCGTGACTATTTATGAAAGCTTATTTAAAATGCAAAATAGCATTGCTGCTTATAACTTATGAAATATGTCGCGTGGTTTCGAAGTGGTTTATTTATTACACTCGTATGATATTGAATGAGGGGTGGGGCTCGAGGGAAAGTGTTAGACTTTTACTGGCGTAACCTGTTCTGAATCATCTCAGAACGGTTTTATTCACCACATATTCCCCGTCGAATCTACGAGGAATGTAACATTCGGAAAATTGTTATGAGCTTCGCGTGCTGAAATACGTTTCGCAAGTCGCTAGTATGAGATCTTTTACTGTTATCGCTTTCATGTAAGGAGGGTTACACGACTGTTTGATTTAGGTACTTGTTAATTTCATTTCATTTTGAAATTTAAGAATATTTTTAACAGATTTTAGTTGGTCTATAGAATTAAATTGTTGTTCTATAAATCTCATACTGTTTTCATTTGTTTCGGTTAATAGAAAACCAGTTATCAAGCGAATTCATTTAATAACTGCTTTGTTGGACGATTATGTATCGTTGACGTCTTTGCTGTAGCGGACAGGTAATTATTGTTAGCGAGTAGTGATCATTTACCAATATTGTAATCGGCTATTGCTAATATAAAACCAAGCCGAAAGCGAGTCGGGCTTGCCGATGATACGATGTACCTACATGTTAATTATTTTATTTTATAATATCATTTAGATTATTTTTTTTGATGTTCGTGAAGTACATATTTTGAATGTGTGTGAGCAGAAAGGACGAGGGCGACCTAAGAAGGGATGGATGGATTGTGTGAAAGATGATATGCAAGTTGCGGGAGTAAGTGTTGATATGACGGCTGATAGGAATGGGTGGAAGAGACGTACGTGTTGCACTGACCCCAAATAAAATTGGGAAATTGGCCGGAGGATGATGATGATGATGTTCGTGAAGTATTTTCTTATAAGCCTTTTTATTATAAGTTTAATTTTATTTTATTATTTGCTATAGGTAATACATCTATAGTAACACATAGTTACATTTTATGAGAATTTCAAGTAACTTTTTAGTCTGGGTAAAGCGACGGTCTAAGACAGACGGACAGACAGACAGACAACGAAGTCTTAATAAAAGTAGAGTCTCTTTAGGTACACGAGCATAGCCTTATTAATTTGTACATTGCATTTGTTCTTGTATTGATGCTATTTGAAACTTGCATGCAGCGTATTTGCGTCATAGCACTGTCTGTGTTGCTTCATAAATATTTCATTCATTTTTCGGTCGTTCGTTCCTCGTGGTATCTCGTGTTCTACTTGTACTACGGCTTTGACTCCTGCTTTGAAAGTCATGAACTTAATTTCTCGACAAACTACAGTCTGTCTCGGTTTTTTTTAGTTTTTTTTTTTATCAATGTTTATTCTAATTTTGAAAAGTTACTGCCCTATAGGTGTTTTAGTCGATTTTTTTTACATTTTTTATGCTCAAAATACGGGGCAGTTTCAAATTGTTAACTAATACAGTAAGTTAAATAAATCTAAGCATGCTCAAGTTTTATCATATAGAGACGGATCTTATTATATGTAGAGCGAAGCGAGCCAAAAAATGGACATACATACATATGCTCACAAACTATTGGCCCCTTACTGGCACAACGGGTAAAAAGGGCTAACCCTCGACTGAAAAAAAGCAATTGTGCAATAAAAAATATATAAGGATATAACAGACAAATTACATGAAGCTATTCGGCACGTAGGTATTACAAATTAAATCGGAAATCATTCACGAGAATTTACCCGAAGACATTTAATTAAGGTACTTTCGCATTGGATGTCTCGTAATCTCTTTGATGGTATGAACACCTATAAATCATTATCTTCGTGACGTTGATTTTGCCTTTCTATTATATAAAATATCTTCTGTCGCTAAAATCTATGCTCTCTCTAAAAGATACTGTGTTAGTACTTTTTCAAGCAGCTTTTACTGTACATAAAGGCGGACTAATACATTTAGGTAATGATGTTTTGAAGACTAAGTAGTTATATCTATTTATATTATACTCGTATTAACATTGAAGTTTTGATACATTTTTAAGAATAATGTAGACACATACAACTTTGAGATTAGACATGACGAAGAAATGCGCAAAGCTTAATTTTGTTTTAAACGTCTGTTGCAATACATTTCTTTTAATGTAAAGTTTAACTTAGACTATCACGTGTAATGAATAGACACAGCAAGCAAGTATCAGATAGAAGGCTCCGTTGCCAGACTGCGGACATTGATATTTACATCTACCAGGTATATCACACCCGTGCCTATTCTATTCTTTTGCTATACATGATGAGTCACAATCGAAGTTCGAAATTTTGGGTCCTCTAGTTTAAAAACTTAATAAATACTTGTTGATTATGTAGGTGCCTTATAAAACAAATAAATAAGGTATATTTATAAGGAAGCTTAACAACGAAGTATAGTCTATAATACAGTTGCTATAGTAGGGCCATTACAAACGTGCAAACTACGTCATCAATCATTTTATCATAACTCTCGTTCACACTTAGGTATATCGGAACTCTCACTCGAATGTGCGACCATAGTCCATCCCTTTGACGTTTTGTTTTATGACGTAGTAATGGCTCTACTATAGGAGTGAACTTTCTCTTCAAAACTATGTGTGTAATAGACAGTTTAGAGAGAGATTTTACGCCCAACAAAAGGAGCCTGCGTAGGAGAATCGATATGGCGGTCGTAAATCTTGGTTAACAGAGTTTGGACTGATCTTTGACCTATAAAGGTCTTCTCAAATACTAAAAATAGGTCTTCCGAGATAATTATCCTCGTTAACGTTTATCGGGTCCACTGTCTCTGGAGTGATTAAACTTCGAAGTTTTATTTCCTTTTGGGTTCAAATGGGTACTAGGATCCTATAAACTTGGAAAAAGCTTTACGATATACCAAATAGCTATAAAGCTTTTGAAATTTTATACAAATTAGAAACTTAATTACAATTCAAGCTAAAAGCACACATTCAATATAGAACTATTATTTAAAAATATATATTATTGGATAGTTTTATATGCTTTTTTATATAAAACATTTTGACTCTATAAAATGATATCACATAAAATATAGAATAGAAGACATTATTCTACATAATACCTACCTCTTCACTATAAATATTAGAAAGCTTTCATATACCTATTCTCAACCCGAATAATAATTCATATTATCATATCATTTGTCTTTCATAGAGCTGATGATATGATAGGTAAGGTACTATCTACTGAGAAATTAGGAATTAACATAGAAGCAGATATTGATAAATTAATAACTATAAGTTGCAATGATGTAAATGTATTTTTTTAAATTTGTAATACTATTTATATTGTCTTTTTAACGCATGTCAAGTGAGCAAATAGTTATTTAGACGAAATAAATTATTCAATTAAAGAACCATTCCTTAATATTATCGAATAAAACGTATAGCAGATCTATAAAATATCTTACGAAGTACGACGTATAGATGTCCTAGTTACTTCCGTGCTCTAATTCCGAGGCTTTCAGCTATTTCGGCCAACCTCGATATAAAATTCAGGACACCCGTTCCCGCGAATGTACATCGACCCCAGTTCCATTCAACTTCGATTAGCACGTTCCGAATATGTTTATTTTTGTAGACAGACGACTAGAAATCTTGGTTAAACAATAGATACAACTTTTACTATACATAATATCTTTAAACCGTTATTAAATTTGACTTCTTTAAGCGATAAGGTAAATAGTGTTAAATTATTATTATTGATTATTATTAATTATTTATAGGTACTAATAATCTTACTATATATGACTTATTTTTTTTTATAAAAGCTTTTGAAGTTAAAGCACAAATGGGGGTAAGTAATGCTTAAGAAAAGCTTTAAGTACAGGTATTAAAAAAGTTTAAGATTAAAAATTGTTTTTAAACATTACGAGTAGCAAGCAATTCTCCATAGCAAGACAAAAACATGTTTGATACACTGTATCACAAACGCAAACGATTACATTGTAGTTATATTCCTACCGCGTAGTTAAACATACAAAGAGAAAAACAATATGAAACAACATATTCGGTATCACAAATCGACAAACTAAATCCGACACGGCCACACGAAAAATACAGGCAGTTTCCAATTAACAGTTTTGCGTTTGAACGCGGGACGTTTTACTATGGAATATAAAAGCAAATATTTCCGTAACTCGGGTGTCCATTGCCCAATCCCGAATTGAACCGGTTGGTATTTATTGTTCAACGATTTATTTTATTTTATGGAAATATACCGCGTGCAGTTCGTTAGGTCTGCCAAGATTTATTAATATAAATATTTTATTATCGTTGCAGGTAAGCCGCTTGTTTCGACGCTCGGTAAGTTCCTATTGAATAATAGCCGTGTAGTTCAGCAAATTTACATAATAGTGACAAAAATTGGAACAAGAGCGCAATAAATTTCTGGGGTATTTTGATAAAGTACCTATTTTCTGGGATAAGTTGCAAAGTCACAAAGCATTAGATACATGTAAGCCATAACTAATAGGGAAAAGAGAATGAAATATTATGTACCTACTTATTAAGTTCTGCGTGTTCTTCTAAGCTTTTAACGTGCTTTTGTTGCAGCGTAAAACTAGCAACTGAATTTGATTTTGTCGTGATTCGGCCATGACTGAAGCAATAGATTCATAAATTTATTTACATTATAATGCAAATTATACAGATATAAAAATTACACAAATTTTATATTATGTAATACGTATCTACTAATTAGGACATTATTTTAGATGTGCGGGGGAGTTTTCCCCTTTCCCTTTTCCCTTTCTTCTCCTCCATATTAAAGCACCTTTACGAAATGGAGGGAGATTAAAAAAAATAACGTGCATAAGTGTATCTTTGATACTTACATGAATAAATGATTTTTGATTTTGATTTCATATTATGTAATACCCATTCGTTCTCATATCGGTTCTACTTTCTCCTTTATTTAGTGTGAGTCATATTATAAGTTATGCGATCCTACATACCCACAAACAGAGCTACTCGTTATTATTATTCCTCATTAAATAGAATCTTGGCTATACGTAATCATTACCCATTATGCTGTAGTAAAAGAATGCACTTACGAGTAATAATCGATGTTACTATTATCTAATGCACGTACTCGAGCATTATGCATGAATAGAAGAACGTATCGTTCTATGAAACAGAATCAGTACAAGTAAGTACAGAATACCTAACAAAGGTGTACCGTAAGAAGCTTACATCAAAATAAGCTAGAATGAAGCACCGTCCATGTTATAAGTCGTTAGATTTTCCCCACAAAGGACCTTGGACGTTTCTCGAATCACCGCTTAAATATCGAAATATCGCTATAACACATTGGAACGACGGAGCCATAAGACCCCTAAACAAGAACCCAACAATTTTATCACTCGATGAAAATTAGCTTTTGAGATCTTCCATTCAACCGCTCTTGATCCAATCATTGTAAAATTTATCAAAGCTGTTTTTTGCGCACGGTTTCGCTCCATTAATTCTCTATCATAATTGTTAAAAACATAATTTAAAAAAATGAATTAAACATTTTAATAATTGGAGCGAAGATAAACACAGGCTGTCATCAAGAGAAAAAATGAATGTCACCTACGTTTTATTATGTAAGGAAAATATAGTACACTAGCTTTCCGCCAGCGGCTTCGCCCCCGTAGAATTTGGTTATATCACGCGACTTTTTCGCGATAAAAAGTATCCTATTCCCTTTCCCAAATTCAGTTCTATCTTCATAGCGAATTTCATCAAAATCGGTTCAGTGGTTTAGGCATAAAAGCGTAGCAGACAGACTGAGTTACCTTCCCATTTATAATATTTTTAGGGATTGTTTTACCTAATAGTTTAGTAGGGTTTGTTTCAATATTATGTAAAACAAGAATATTTTTAGAGGAATAAGTCCTGTGTTACCTTTCAGCACTAACAACCTAAGACCCCAGCGAGGCAATATCCTTGACCCGGCTGCCCTACTTGTCGCGTCCTCTAATTCGCGGAAACTTCCTTCTTATCCAATTTTCATCAATTACAACCCACCTGAATTATGTAAGACATAACTGTTCCATATTTATATTTATGACTAGACTGACGTGCTTTTCTCTATTAGGATTTTGCTATATATTCTATTTTGTAAACATCAAGTCAATTATGTAAAAACTAGTAAAAAGTAACAATATTATTAGAATTAGTTGTCAACACTTTGTATACCTACATACTACGTTGTTTGGGGACTATAGATATCTAAATTAATTAAAACAGAGAACATTCATTATTCATGCAAAGATGTTTTAGACTATGTTAAATTTAAACCTCAATTAAACAAATCTTTATTAACTTTTCTAAAATAAAATAATGCCATAGATAGCTTCAGGTAAAAAGCGTCAAAAATCCTTAGTGGACATTATTTTCTGCTTCCAATTCTGATCAATCTATTTACCGTCAAAGGTGAAGAGTTTTAGAGGTAGCACAGTTTCAAATATCAACGAGTTCTAAACTAAATCCTGGTTGGAGAAAAAAAACATTGATACCTATTAATACTGCATACAATTTATTCTTCCAGATAAATGAACTTACAAGGCCATGCAAAACGTGTAAAAACAACTTCACTGATAATTAAAATTATTACTGAGTTTATCTCTAAGTACTATCAGTGACATTTTAATACGTATCACAATTGCAATAAATATATTCAATTTGCTGTTCATAATTTAATAAATGATATGTGATATGCATCAACTACAAGCGACTTGTTTTACAATCTAATTAGAATTCAGCACGCAGTCGCTTTTCATAGCAGCGGACGCTTAATTTGTCGAAAATGCAACGCCCGTTAACAGTTAGTTATAGTGCAGTAAACGTACATGCCAAGTGGTCATTGAATGTTGCACCTCATTATACAGAACCCTCTCGAGTAAAAATGTAACGGTTTCTTTTCGTTTGTTGGTTTTATTGGCCGCTGCAGCGCTGAAGCGGTAGAATAGAGCTTACTTCCCGCGTTTTATTGGCGCATGCGTCGTGGCGTCGCATCCCTGTCTCGCGAATTGCGCGGCAGTCTCTATTGCGCAGTGCAACGCGGGACGCGCTTCACCATTAACAATTGCACGATGATCGCCGATTTGACGGCGCTTCGAGCGATGGAGTTGCGACTGTACGCAGAAGAACAGGGCCAGCTTTCCTATAGCCACGTCGACGAGCGCCGTGCCTCTACCGGTACATTGTTTATTTGTATTTGTATGCAAGCCTATGACGTAGTAAGTACGGGTATGACTGTACGTGTAAAGAGTTACGTACCGAGATAATATTGTAGAATGGAAGAATTAATAAACACGGTTAAACGGCCGTTGGAAGTCTCACTTTATCTGTTATGTTAGTTATGCAACAATAACGTTACTACGTCATATGTTGCTCTTCTCGATAAGTGGGTAGATACTGCGTCACAGAAATGAGATATTGGGTCATAGCTGAGATAAGTTCTTAGCGATACGATGGTAATAAAAGGGTGGAAGTTGTGATAGACTCGTATTGCCTCAGCCGCCCTTGCGACTTGTTGCGTTCCATGCCATATTGTTTACATTGTGGATTGTGTATTTATACTCAACTTTATGTGAGAATAACAGGGCGCACGCAGCGATTTAATAATGAAATGAAATCTCCTTTGCTTCAAAAGAATATACTTAAGTACTTTATCGCAACGAAATGTAATATAATTTTGTATTTATCAATGAAACGTTATTTTGAGCTTTTATTTTTTTTAATGTGTTTTAAATGTCAAATTCGGTTGTGTATTAAATCTTATTTCAATTATACTTTTATTTTACTACCAATCGTCCCAAAAGCTTCATCTGCAAAAATGATCTACCAACAACTCCGCCGACATAAAAATATGTAAACATATAATTTCAGATCACATTAAACTGCTCTTAACAAAATAAAATTTTACGTCATAATTTGCATTCATCACTACTACAATTTTGTCCTTGACGTGCATTGAATGGTTTACTTTACTCGTGATGACAAACAACAGTATTCATCGAAGCTGACTGACGTCATTTCCTTCCATTACAATGTGCGCACTCACTTTAAAGTTAGATGAATCTGACAGGTGAGTAACATCGAGAGGTCGCGCGGGGCAAAGCGACCTCTGTGTGACCGGCTTCGAAACCTATACAGGAAAATAGTGTACCTAAGTCGTTATGTATAGCGTACGTACGACGTTATGTTTTAATCCGACTACGTCAAAAGGAAGGCAATATTTACAAGCGTATGTATGTTATGTCCTTTCTTTGCCTAAGCAGCTGGACGGATTTCAACATAACATGTTACTGAATTTGTGTCCATAATGGAAGTGACTTAGGCTATATTTTTTTATTAAACAATTCCTCCTACTCCTATTTTTATTATTTGAGTTTTTCGTTTTTGTATGATTACGTCCTCTTTCTTTAATAAGAAAAGCATTATTCACAAAGCACATGTTTAGCTTTTTAATTTTTTTAGGTTACGTATTTAAAATTGCAATATTTAAGTGACAACAGAATAGTACCCTTTTCAATTTGATTAGTACAGATTAAAGACTTAAACACTCAATGAAAGTCCGTAGGAGACTCATTGATTATTATATAAACGTTTTGGTCGCCCGGTCAAACTGACCTTTGTGAGTTTCAAAGTTAAAAATCTGACGTAGTTGATGGTTACGTATCAATTAAGCTTATCAATTTTCCACTTTCTACAGATAATAATTTTGTAACTTATTAGATAACTCATAACGACAAAGTTAAATAACAGTTTTGTCAAAATTAACCTTTTTAAGAGAACCGGATTTATTTTCTTACGGCTTATTTCATTTAAATTTAAGTATGTATTTGTAGAAATTTTATCATAGAGTTAAACAGATACTGATAAATTTATAATTAATTTTATAGTACTTAGTTATGTTAATGTTTTGTTTTCCTTTTATATCTATTATAATCTAATGTATACGGTTAAACTGCATTTCGTTAAGTGATTTGGTACTACCTAAGACGAAATAAATAATTTGAATTGACATACACGAGTTTTATCCTTGAAAATTTACATGCGTGTGTAGCGTATTACCTACGCGACCGTTTTTGCGACGTTACAATTTATTAAGGCTTATGAAATGGCCACGTACTCTTTATATTATACCCTTATTTTTTAAAGTATCTCCCACAGCAGCTATGAAATGTAGTTAAGTATACACTACAGTAGCACCGACAAAGGTCGTGCGGGTCAAATCGACCTTTAAACGTTCGTGGGAAGTACAAGTAAATAAAATTAATCTTCTCTGAACTTTCGTGATATTAAATTACGTGCTTGCGTATAAATATTTGCAGTATGAATACTTTTTGCGATGATAATAGGAAAATATATTTTAGTAGCTCACCTTTAACAAACAAATAGTGATATTAGCTTAAAGTATACTTGCTTTAATTACAATATTCATAACCGTTTTTATTTTAACTGTAAATGTACTTCTACAGCGACAGTGTACACGTTAATTTGTCATTAGCTGATTATCAATCGATTAGCCTGTCTATCTTACTTAAAAAAGTCTAAAATAATTTTGCTACATTAATTTTTGTGGTAATTATCTTTAAGGTAATATCTGTGGAAATTAAAAATTGTTCACGTCATGTTTTATAAACCAAGTAAAATATAACATGAAAGTTTATGAACTCCGACGTTGCGATTTGCGAGTTATTTAAACAATGAAAAAGTTTTCGATTTCATACAGTTCAGTTAGAAGCTTGGAAAGAAGATTCTAACATATTAGTTAGTTAAAACTTTATAAACCAAGAACTAACAGACCGTTTGGCTTTGACACAGCGCCGACGCTATAGATATATTTTGCTAATATTAAAAGTTTTCATGTACAATGTATATTTTTGTATGAAATTTAGATTGCATTTCGTAGTACCTGCCATTGATGTTTTAATCTACAATAATCAAGCGTGCGTGTGTTTATCACTCAACACCTTAATAGCTGGGCTGATTTAAATAAAAAATATATATTGCGGTATATTTAAAAAGGAAGGATTGTTGTTGGGCTCAGTAAGCGATACTGGGGAGGGAAGGAGTCACAAGTAGCTAAAGTTAAGAACTAAGGGATCAAATATTAATTAACCGAAAAAAATTGTGATGTGTACGGTATACCCGTACACAAAAAATTTCTGTACTATATTATATTTGCTTAAATTTTCTGTACTATATTATCTTGTCTTGTTACTATATTATTTGTCTATGAAATATGAATTAAATCGTCAGGGTATTGCGAAGATAATTGTTAAAAATATTAGACTAAATAAATAGCTAAACAATGTATAACTTTCGTAAAATATATATACTTTCGTAAAATATATGTATATATATATATATACATATATATACATTTAAAAGTAAGTATTATTCAAAATAGAACAATGCGAAGTTAAATAATAGGTTAACTTTGCGAAAATAGATTTGAGCCTCATAAATAACAGACTAGTGAAACATTCCTGGGAAAAACGTGGTTTGGAACGGTTTATAAGTAATGTTTTCGGTGGCTGAATTTCAAGATTAAAAATATTCTTTAAAGAGAGGAGCTATTTGAAAATTTATCTTAATTAAGGCTCCGTTTTGGATGATAAGGTCTTAGAATTCAAATCTGTTATTGACTGTTTTCGTTTTAATATAAGCTTTTATACATTCTTCTTTTGTTTGCGCAACATTTGAATAGCGGTGATTAGAATTCATTGTGGAGGTAGAAATTGAATTACGTAGTTGGAAATTTTACAGTGCTTACGTTGTTCAGGCATTTCAGACTTATAAACCTTGGTTAGTTAAGTGCAGTGGCTATAAAAGAACTTAAAAGATGACAAGTCCACCCGTACCTTTACTGACTCAATGCAAACGCAACTTCATTTATTTTGAGCGGTACAGGTGGTACTGAAATTCATGAGCTACCGTTTATTTGTCAACTATCTTCATACAAAAAAGCATGTAAAAATATTCATTTCTTATTAAGTATTAGAACAAGAATGGTAGCTTGCCAGGCAATTAAAGAAGTTTAACCATGAGGTTATGAATCTACCTTCAATAAGGAAGTTCAGACAACAATACCACATCATTAAGAGCGGGAACATTAACTTAGGCTGAATATTTTATTATAACCTCCTTAATAGCTTCAAATGAAATTATGTGGGAGTTTCAGCAACAGGAACAATATCGGTGACAGGTGAACCCACGCACCCTCCTACGTTCATTCAAAATTCATTTTCTGTCTATAACCTTTCCACGTAAAGGTCGTAATAGTACGAGGACGTCATTCGTTTCCTGTCAATCTACGATCGCAAACTGAAGTAGGCGATAAACTTAACATTCAGGGTCATTCAATACGTAATACATTGTTGTACATTGTTGCGCGCAAGTATCTAATATACATACATACAAACCTCAACGTAAAGCCATAGCGTTCTGAAGACGCAAAACTATTTCCTGTATCCCAACTTTTATGCACATGCATGTAGGTATTCAACTATGATATGACACAAATATCGGGATATGTATATGTACATTATAGGTACTTTCACTTCGTAGTCAGATCAGTTACAGTTACATTGTTTCATTTTACATTAAGGAAAGTATTCGTTACTCAAAATATTTGTAATACAGTTACGATTCGGATGTTTACTATTTCGGATATATGCTTGCCTATGCTTATGGATATCAGATACATATGATATTTTGCACTATAAATAGGCATAGTAAACAACTGAAAAACGTATTCCGCGCTACATTACTTGCTTCTTTATCGTTCGTATATAAAGAAAAAAACGGACCCAATTGAGTAGTTTCTGTGCCCGCACGCAAACGCGCTTAAAACATATCTGCTTTTTATTTAATAGTATTATTGTTAGATACTCATAATTACAGATAGGTCAATCCATATCATACTTTAATATAATATGAACTCTCGGGTTGAATACGAGTAAAAAGCCACCTAATCTACGTTCGGACACCGGTGGGCGACAGCGGTGGGTGGCGGCTGTGGACGTCAGTCACCCACGCGTCCTACGACCCACTCTCAATACAAACGCTTCAGCCGCTGTAATGGCCTCCATTTCACGAGTTTGCTGAATATTGGCTTAATTAACACTCGTTCACTAAATAACCATGTATTGATACCGCGCCTGCGCTATTAAAATTCATTTGGCGAATTAAGCTTGCCGTAATGACAAAACGATGAGTTTAATTGAACCGAAATTTTAAATGATTAGCTATAGATGGATTATTGAATAATTGTCACGTCTGTTTAGCATCTAATATAGCTGTTCTTTATATGAATTTATGTGTTATTAATAACATCATAATTAGGCACAATTTTTTCCGCTCTTTTGCTTTGTTTACTCTACAAAGGCGTTAATGTCTTCATCCATACGTAAACAGCCATTGATGGAAGTAACTGTTATTACAATTAATATCTACTCATTTATCACCTAATTTCTTAACAAAACCGATACGTCTAGAGCTTTTCCCTGCTTTGATTGCAATATTAATTAATAGTCGTGTAAATAACTAGACGCCATTCATAATTATTTGTAAGGTAAACGAGTACATTTTAAACCTAGTGTCAACCGGGAAAATTGCAGAGTAGAATTAAGTATAAAAAACGGTCGTATTACGCTTAAGGGATTAGCTTTAATATAAAACGAGTGTTATTTCAGCATAACATGGAAACAAGCTCCGGCCGAGCGCATGAGTTATCACTCGTACCTCGCAAACGTGATCTAAATTTTAAGTAAATATAGTTAGTAAATCTTTCTTTCTAAATCCACCACTTATTAACATCTTTACAGTGTTCTTAAAAAGACTACGGCAAGTAGTTAGGGGCGGTTCGAGTAATACTTAAGGGCGGTTTAAGTAATACGTAACGCAATTTGAGGGAGGGGCTCTTGTAAAATGTTACGATACGTTACGTAGACGGGAGGGAGGTCGAATAACGCGTTACGTAAAATTGTTTTTTTTTCATATTGCAAATAAATAAGGAACATAATTGGGCAAATGACAACGTTTTTGATAAAATTGGTCATTTGTTGTCATTTATATTACTTTTGTATGGTAGTGATTCGTAGTCATTGAAATGAAAAAAAAAATGCCTAAACCGGGAACCAAACTACGTCAACCTACGTCACATCCAATTAAGATGTAAATTTTTTTGTAATCAAGTCCCCGTCGCATTTAGATACCTATAGTTTTTCGCACATATTTTTTTTGTTTATAAAAATATAGATGAATGTGTTTGAAATATATAACTTTCGAAGTAACTCATGAACTACAGTTAAATGAAAATTCGCAGTCTACCCTATTTTTTTGTTTGTTTGATTCGTTAGGCTAATTGTCGGATGTAGTTAGTTAGGATAATAAATGAGGGACGTAAAAGGTTTACGTATTTCGAGCAAAATTTTAAATCCTTCGGTTGCGGGCGAGAGCTTTCTGAGTTATAAAGCTATGCCATATAATTAAACTTTTCTCGCGGCAAAGGAAATGCGCGGTGAATTTTTCCGCGAAATTGTAATGTATGATATTTTTACGAGGTGTTTAGACATTTGTTAAACAGAAAATCATTTGAGTTAAATTTCGCTTGCTAATTTTCAAAAAGGAAAACGGATTTGGAATTTTTCATTAAAATTTGTGGGAGCTTGTGCTTAATGTTAAATAGAAGGTTTACTTAGCAAAGCTTAACACACTTTGGACTAAGAATTCCAAGAAATTAAGACACGGCCTAAGAATTTAGTTTGCAAGCATAACATGGCATATATTTGGCAAAACCTACAACATAACTTTCAGCTTAAAACAGTAATACAGCAGTTCTTTGTTAATTAATCACAGTATATCTCGTTACTCAAGCACTTAGTTTAGAATGAAACAAAGCAAACACCGACTAAATTGAAAATTCAGTCAACGAAACGAAACAAATGCAACGTATGCACTGGCTTTATTTATGAAACATTTTCAGACCCAACCGTGTGTGTTTCACGTATGCACACAACAACGTGGATGTGTGTTACGTAAGTGATACGAGCATCGTAATATCATTACCCGACAACGCCGGCCGACTGAACATAGCCATACATTATTCATACATTTCATTCGTTTACTAAACCCTCAAGTTACGAGTTGGTAACCGACAGATTTATACACCTTTATGAGGGATAATATCGTTCATATTTAGTTTTATAAATCCGTTTTATGACGCGATTGTTTGTTCAACTTTTCCTTGTGAATAAGACGAGGAGCTTCTTTATGGTTTGTTTGTTATGTTTGCATGATCGTCTTGAGTTTTGCATTTGTAACTTGTATTCATATCTATATTTAGAATAACAACGACACTACACGCAGACTTGCGGTAGCATAATCTTTTAAAGATACAAGTTATTATAATTTTTCCACAAAATTTTATTTAAGTTTTTCGTGCACTAAAATAATACGGATTATAAATGAATAATATTTTTATCTCCCCTGTTGTCACAAAACTATTATCCTCTTCTATGTATTCTTCTCTTCACTGACTCGGCAATTTATTTACCTATCTAAAATAATTAAACTGATCACATGGCCCCGTACTATCTACGTGTATTCCAATACTTTTTGAGTCAGAAGTCGTTTTGAAGGTTAATCATTTTCACAGGTAAAATAACTAGAATAACTGAGTAGCAAACATCTTGTAGCATTTAGCGATCGCTACGTTGAACGTCGAGATCATTGTTTCGCAATGGAAGAGCTTTGGATCTATCTGGATCGTAATTTATTTAGAGAGAGCGAGCGTGAACCGTACGAAATTCGTAGGAATGCCACTTTCTGGCGTTTCGATTGTCGATTCTGCTATTTGATCAGACGTCGAAGTATCTAATGGGTATTCAGAGTAATTACATGAATATGTTACGTTGCTATAATCCGAGAAAATAAATGATCAATGTTTAAAAAAAAATGAAAAGATATTCCATTTTATCTTTTACTTTAACTGCAATTATGTCAGTTTCTGTTACTTGCTTGGCTAGAATCACTCGCTGTTTTTAATTAGTCGTGAAATGTAGATCATCTAAAGAATGTGAGGAATTAGGTAATTTTATTATAATTATGTGAAATGGTAGTTACGACTCTCTGCCAACATCATAATAATATTATTTATATCTTTATTCAACAAATAAAAAGAAATAAACCAAAAGCAAACAGTTCATAATATTATATTTTGTGTACACGGTCCGAAACGTAAGTTTAGTGGAATGTTCTGGGTCAATCTGTCGGTAATTTATTTGGAGAGAGTGAGCATTAGTCTGATCTAGCGAAATATGGATGACATTCTTTACCCGCACCGTTAGACAAATAAGAGGAACATTGTCGTCTCATACAATGTGTAATGTATACAGGAAATAAAAGAATATGACAAGCTCGTAGTTGGAATTTTTCTTCATAAATCCACCTTAAATGCAAAAGGTTTATTTCTAAGGTCTCAATAAAACCAAATTTTTGTAGTCATAACAAATCATGCATCCAATTAAAATGAAAATGGTATGGTATAGATATGTGACATTTACTACAAAAATTCCGCGGATGAATATTAAGGTCGGCAGTATGTAACACAAGTTTGAAAAAAAAAATTTTTTTTGAATTTTTGTATTTTTTATTTGTAACAAACTAACGAAGTTATTAAAACTATAATTATTCACGGCTTATCTATTACAATGTAATTTGATAGTCACCACTCATACGAGTAAGTTACCATCGTAAATCCACTACACATTATCGGTATTGTGCTGTATCCAAAGCAAAATAAAATAAAAACAAAAAATGTAGGTAAATTTTATCTGAGCACACATGGCACTTTATTTACACTAGCGAATGTCGAGATCATTGTTCCGCACCGGAGGAGACTTTTAGGTCAATCTAAACGGTAATTTATTTGGAGAGAGCGAGCGTGTTGCTGATACAACGAAATATGGACTACGGTTACACGCATCAGATAATTGTTCGGTTTTATCTACGCTCTTCTAAATAAAGCAAACAAAATATGTGTTTACAGTATATTGTTTACTGTACCTACAACAATAATTCAAAATCTTTATTTATACTATTATACTATAATAATAAAGCTAAAGAGTTTGTTTGTTTGCTGGACCGATTTTAAAAAATATTTTATTGTAAGATAGTCCGTTTATAAAGAAAGGCTAACATCACGATAAGATGAATAGGAGAGGAGCAGCAAAAAAAAAATTGCGAAAACGGGGAAATTGCGCGGGCGGAGCCGCGGGCGATTTCTAGTTATTAATATGTGTGAAAATATGTTTCCATATCGGCAATATCAGAGGGAACCATTAATGGTCTATATTATACCATCTATGATATTTTAAAAGCATCTACTTTTTTAAAGCAATTTCGAATAGTTGCATCAAATTAATTCATGCAGTGTCAATAATTTTATTACATAAAGAAGACATATTAGTAGTAACTAATGGAACATAACCAATACACTAAACTAACTACATAGATTCTGTTTACAATGCTAAACATCAGAAATATTGTACCACTTTGTTTTATTAAACGGAAATAATATGATAAAGTTGAATACAGAATGCAACTTTGTTCCCGCCACACATATTGGTCAGTTTCCAGGAACTACAAACCATTCAGAAATGGAAATTTCAAACTTGTTTCATATATTCTACTTTGTTCGGAACTGAACAATGAATTAACAACAACGAATATTCTCATTAATACGTAATACTAGAACCTACTAAACAACTAGCAGTCCTTGTACTAGTCCTACTCCAGGATTGTCGCGATGTTCATGAACGGCAGGAAAAGGTAGCACTGCCATCTAGTTTGCTCGTTCTTTTAGTGTAAAGAGATTAAATCTATACTTTACAATAATACCAGGTGATCGTAAGTATTAGTGAAGTCTCGGTGACAGGCGTGACAGCATTAACTACGACTATAGGACCAGCTTGAACCTTTTAAAATGGACGCAGTTTCATTCTTATGCCCGAGTTGACTTATTATATTAATAATTAATAATATTTTATCAGTAACATTTGGTTCTACTTTTTCTGTTAATATTTTTATGTATAGCAGTTACATACGTATTAATAAACTGTTTAAAGCTAGTGGAATCAGAGTTACCTACTCATATCAGGGCGTTCAGAGTAACAAACGTAGAGTCATGCATATTGCAAGCATTGAAGCAATTATGCGCTATAATCTGTAACGCAATGATTTCACTTCGTCATCGCAACAATGACAAAGCAGTTTTAACAAGATTATTTTAGTAACGCCTGCCCTGTTGATCTATTAACTTATTGCGTATTCACTAAAAATCACTAACATTTCTAACATTACTAGGTTAAGGTTATAGCTGGCTGAGGTACCTACATGGCCTAAAAGCGCAATAAGCTAAATGTTAAGGCAAATACTTGTAATAAATATACAATTGACTTAGAAAATAAATTGACACACAGTAACCGACTTTGCTCATATTGGTATTTGCATAAATGTTCCCTAGATGGCGGTAAGAATTAGTTTCTTTTCTAAAAGAATAGATGGCGCTGTATCTTATTTTATAATACAAATCTTATAGATCCTAATCCAGATATTTATTGTAGAATCTCGACCACAAAGCTGGTCTATTACCTATATTGTAAAAAATCTTATAAAGGAAATTCCAGAGTCCTCTTCACCAGTAATAAATAGACCATTGCACGGCTCTAACAAAGGATACTATAGTACTGAATGTTTGCAGTTCCTCACGCCACTCATTGTTTTCCTTTTACGTCCCACATATTATGCTGACTCGGAATTCCGACTAAAAATCGTATAGGCTTTGCTGTAGTACCTAAAAAGCGCTTAAAATATATAGTACCTAGTAATAAAAAAACAGAATTTTATAATTGTATTTTCTATAGAACTGGTATTGCATCATTTTTTTTATTATGAATACTGGAAATCATAGACGGCTACTCGTAAATTTGTGTTGATGGTATTCCAAACAAATTACACAAAGGGCTTTATAAAATACAGACCAATACACATTTTAAATCTACGTAAAATTTGGGTTAGGTCACCGCTTCATCATTTACTTTCAAACGGCTGAATAACTTCAGATAATTTAAGTGCACGGACCTGGAAAAATCGGTTTTCCTTTGCCTGAATATGTTTAGGGACAGTTGTAGCATCAAACCTATTACATGATGTATTCTAGAAAATAAAGCGCTTACCGACTACAACTTGCATAACATGTCAGTGAGCAGAAGTCTCGTAAATTGAATTCTATTCTATAAAAGCTCGGGTAATGCAACAAACTATGGGAACGTTCTGGCAACTACGTCGTCCTAACTAGATTGTCTCGTCAGGCAATATGTCTGTATCTCCGACCGCATCGCGCAACAAATCATAACGAATGAACAGATAATTACTTGTTTCGGTTCATATTAACACAACACGCGTTCAATATTATTTATGTTTCCTACTGTACGAGGTTTTAGAAAATTGTGTTAACATAATTTATGGTTTGTCACTAGGGACAACATTAGTAAATACTGTAAGACACTATAACTTAGCTGTAGTCTTAATTCAGGCTTTATAAATGTAGTATTAAACATAATTGTTACAATAACTGTATCATATTCGAATTGAGATAATCACGTAGGTACTCATAGTATGTAAGTACTCTAATATCGTATACTGTACTTCAAGTATCACTCTACAAAAACCTTTACGAATTCCGCCCACAAACAGCTCTTACCATCCGCCGACAGCATCTTTATTTATATTTTATTCAAATGATAAAGATCTTATTCTCTCTTCACTCACTTAAAAGCTCTTAATAGAACGAATATAAGATTGAAATTGATGATTACGTAAACATGATGCGGGCGAACGGATTTAACATAAAATACGATAGACTTAGCAGCTCAATCTATTGATCTTATCGATCGAATTTATGAATGGCTCTGAGCGACCGTTTAGATCGATTTGAACGCTTTCACGTGAACTAGAACGTTATTATCGTAATGACCATTTATTCGTGACAATATCATGTAATGACTGTTTTTTGTTTCTGTTTAATTTGACTAATACGTGTTTTTTTATTTTTGTGATGCTAATCTAAATGTCTTTGAAGTCAAAAAAGACTAATGAGTTAACAACGGGTCTGAGAGAGATCTATGTATATCAATACCCATTATTTTTAATAACAAAAATTATATGCGTAACTATTAATACCTGTTTAATTGATTTATAGTTATTAGTTATTGTAGTTATTAGTTATTGTTTATCAAAGTTTAAGTCAAATTACTTATTTCGTTTTTAGAACTGACAGCTTTCAAAATTCAAACTTCAAACGATCAAAGGAACAAATAAAAATTTGTCGGTAGGTAGTTGTTAACGAAATAAAATTGTCTCGACATAACTCATCAGTTTGTCGTTAATGAGAATCAACAATAGGTGACGTGACACAGCTGAGCAATGACTGTAACAGTTGAAGTGATAAATTGGTTGACAAATATCTGTGAGCTTCAAAGACTAATTCATCATTCAGGCGTTGGTTACAGTTCATTTAAATAGTTTAACGCAGCTTTTTGCAATTTAACTTGTTACGTACTTGTTGTTTGTCGGTCCTACCAACAACAATGCTGTTATTATATATTATGTATACTACAATAAAACCAAGCAGGTACCTAAGGTTACAAAATAATGAACACAAATCTTTTCGTAGCTATATTAAAACAATACAAGGTAATTAAAGATATTTATGTAAAATATTGGCGACTTCTGACGTTCTGACTGACAGCTGTTCAATGGGTTCTGGGATCGATTCCCAGAGAGGAGGTTGTTTAAATGGTGAATTTAAATTTATTTTCTTAGATTGGGCGTCTATTTATGTTTTCCATAGCACCCACGATACAGAGAATTCTATTCTGGGACTATAAGTGTCTAGAGTTATTATTAAAAGATGTTTCTTATTCATAAAAGAAATACATAAGTCAATTGAATAAAACAGGATTAACGTGAAATTTAAGTTGAGAAACGGAACGAAGTCAAAGCGGCTTACTGAGCTTACTATAATTGTCCTATCTTAACAATCAAATCACGATTCCCGTAATTGTATATTACGACTATTACGAGTAACAAACCAGATATCTAATCGAGTTACAGTTATAGTGAAAATAAACATAAATAAGTCCCGTCTTGTCTCGTGACCTTTAGTCTTGAGAGAATAGAAACCAAATGTACGTCGAATAGGATATTCGAGGATAATAGAGCCTTGTTACACACAAACAGACCGTGAGAACAGCCGGCAGTTGTTGTGTTGACCGATAGCATCAACACACTACGGGTTAATAGTGTTTGACGGGAAATGTAAACCTTGTGCAGTAAGTAATAAGGGCAGTTTCAGTTTGGCGAGTTTGTGGATCCCATCAGACTCGTCACGTCTCAATTAATAGTGATACGGTCAAGCTTTATTGCGAACTCCTCTATGATCTTTTGTTCTTGCTCCTTCGCTTAAGCGTTAATTATTACATTGGTTTTTGCTTCCTTGGCTTTACAAGCAATTTATTTTGGTAAATCTAAGTTGTGATATTTTCCTAATTTTCTTAGTATTGAAGTTGATGAAACATGTCGAATATTCTTATTGATAAAAATGTAAATTACTGGCGTAACTCTGCAGGTCCTTTATTTTGTGAGGTACATACCTACGTATTTAATTCTTACATAGATAGATATTAAAAAAAGAAAAATTAAATAGTGTCAAAAAGTAACAAACAGCCCAACAGTAATTTTATAAAATCAAATCCCTTAAAGGTAAGGGCATCTAAACTACCTAATCCTTATTTTTTATTTCTACTACTATTTTCTAACCGTATTTAAAAAGGGCATATTATATCAGAAGACTGACCTTTACAGTATAAAAACTTAATTTTCAATAAGATTCGCCGAGGCACGCTATTTCCAGAGCTACTCTAAATTTTATTTAAAATGCATTAATGGCGTTTGAAACGACATAAAGGAAAACTGCACTACACAAAACTACGAGTAATAATACTTTGAACTGTAAGCTGTTGTAAAAGACCAAAAAAGATGCAAGAGTAGTCAATATTAGTTGGTTTTTTTTTGTCTTGTTCACGGATCCGTTCAGACACTTTAGTACACTCTAATAACGGTCTAGCGCATTGTTTTGTTTGGTTCGGTCGAACCCCGGACCCGTATATCCTGTTTACAAGAGGCGCCACGAGCCACCCACACAAATATCTTTACTCAGTGGCCGTGTATTTTGATCCGAACCTTGAGTTATGTTTAAGTTTTGAGTTCATAAAAACAAGGATGTTTTTTGATATTGTAAGTATAGTGTAGTACAAGGGTTATATTATGCTTAATAGCCGTTTATGGGTGCGGAGTTCGATACCCAGAATACTTATGCTTATAAAGTTATGGGTGTAAGTTTCGTTTCTAGGTTTAAGAATGAGTGTTCTTATTTTTGCGTGTTATCATGGCACCCTCGAAATCTCGTAGGGACTCAGAATGTGAGTGGCCTAATTTGTTCATATTTTATTAGCACCTCACCAAGTTTTATTCATTCATATTAGGTATACATGTCTAATTATAAAATATATTATTTACAAAATCCTTTATAGCCATTTCAATATATTTTATAAACTTCGTCATAATATGTAAAACGTTTAAGAATAGGTATTAACTGTTCAACGAATCGTTCACATTCCATGTTCCTATATGGAATTCATTCTTTATTAGTTCATGATTTGCTATTACATGGCGCATTAAAATAGCTAAGCAAGTCCAGAGTTATGAAAAAAAAATATAATAAAAGGACCCCACGGTCAACAATTACAAAACTTTTTGTAAAAAGTAAAATAACCTTTCATTAAAATTTATTTAAATAAAGCATATTTTAAATATAAATTATTTCAATATCAAGCGAGCACTCACCGTGTTATTGGTGGTTTCTGGAAATTACATCATATTAATAACATCATTGTTAACACCAAATTGATTACTTGTGTGGCATTCATAATGTAATACTCTTTGTTGAGGTTTGTTTTATTGACTGCGTAACCGCGGCTACATCCTAAACCACCAAAAGCTATGGAAAACCACGCCTAAGTGTATTCACATAAATATCAACAACATTACTTTTACTACATAGGATGCACTGTTATAGATTCCATTCTATAGTACTTCCATGTATAAAAATTAAGTCGCAAAAACACACAATCAAATTATACGGAAGTCGCTAAAAAAGATTATAAACTCTAGGTAAAACTATTATTGTCTGAACTTTTATTATACACTATCATCATACTTATTCACATCATACGATTAAGTCATGATATCCTCTTCGCCCGCGCAGCTATATAACAAAAAGATTTATTGCCACGACACTAATCGTATAAGTCAGGAAGAATAAGTCTAGAATATAAATTCTAAAGTCCCTGTATTTTGTGAAGTCTCAGATGAATCGGTAAGAATACGTAATCGAAACGGGTACAAAACGAAATAATTTACGTTAAATAACCTGTGACAGTTTCTTTACCGACCTACCCTGCTCTACCCAAACTTAATTGATTCAATTAGTTGTCAAATATTTGTAAAGTTGGGCTGAAAAACGAAACCGTAAACCCACAGTACTACCACCGAACAAACAAAAACATGTGACAAAAAATGATATGAAAAGAATTGCATAAGTTATCGATATTGAAATCGCTCAGAAAGTTCTTTACCTGAGATTATAGAAATCAATGCTTACGATTCGAGGCCAGCGAGTGCGAGTGAGTTTGCCGTCAAGCATGCAGATGCTAGTTCATTGAATATTCTATAAGTCATATCCAACATCGGATAACGTTCATTCATGCCACTGGTGGGATCTTTATGCCACTCTATGTTTAGATATTCACTTACATTTTGTAGTCTCGATATAAATAACTTGATTAAATTTTCATGACGAGGTTTTATTTGCGATTTTATACTATTTTTGAGTGTCTATTTCAAGTCGTGATATTGTCGTTGCTTTAAGTTCGTTTTCTCCAATGTTTCGGTTGTGTTATTCAGTGGTATTTCTTCCGTAAGATCTTATTTTTTTTTTGTTTAATAAAAACTATTAGTATCTACGTCAAAGTCAATAAATAGCACACACAAGTAAATATTTCAAAAAGACTAATTAATTAAATTGAAGGCGTAAACTTTCAGCATAGATAATATAATATAAGTAAAACTTATATCACAAGCTCACAATCATCCTAAGAAAATGCAAACAGTTATTACGTTAAGTTGAAGCGCTGCAGTTAGAACACTTGATGCATACAGACATTACAAGACGCCAGTTCGTAGTTCCGACTAACTTGGACAGTTCATGCGAGTAAAGCGTTGTATATAATGTAGAGGAACATAATATATTGAGAATGTATATGAATGTGTATCTACTGGAAGGTTTCAATCCTTTTGGCTACAACGTTATGATGTGAGACTGATAGATTTGAAATTTTACGCGTCACATAATAGAATATTAGGGGTATTTTGAGTCTTAATTGAAAATATATTTTATTTGTATCTGACTTAGAAAGTCTTGGAAAAAAGATATAGAAAAATACAGCATAATAATAGCAAGATGATCTTATTAACAAGTATTTGAAAATTCACGATAAACTTTTAAATAACATGTTAAACTAATTCGGCGCGGTAAGAGACGTTAAATTACCCCTATTTCCCTCAGGAGCACATGAAACAATATAACAGATTTTTTTATCAGAGTTGCTCGTTTGGTTTGATTCAATTCGTTTCTATTTGAGTGTTCGGAAAATACAGTCGATATTGGAAATAAATTGAATAAGCTTTAGCTTTTAACTTATACCATTACTCTTTTAAACAGGCAGAGTTAAAGGAAATCAGTAGGTTAATCATAATAAAGTAGAATATGTTCTAAATGTAAGACTGCTACTTTAATAAAATTACGTATCTCGGTATCAAGAACATATGAAACAAAATTCTTGATGCGTAGAGAAATTCAAGCTCTAGATTACCAACTTATAAATTACTCCACTGAAGTCTCGAGAATTCTACTAAAGTTTTATGAAATACCTCCACCCTGCACGAACATATGTTAACTCGTTATGTTAAAGACACGTCCAGACAGCTGAATATGTACGTAACATAAGTATGAAGTTTTACGATTGTAGTTTTAAAATATCATTTTGAGTATAATACTTGTAAATAGCTCTAAGGGTAACGGAACATAACAGACACTTGTGTATTGTCAACTAGCTAAAGAAAATTGTTACTTGTACCAAAATATTCTTTATATTTCACGTAGCAAACCTAAATATGAGTAGAAAAGCCAACAGTGAAACTTTTTGAGCGCTTCCCAGCGATCGGTACATAAGTAATCGCTGGGACATTATCGGGACTTTAATTAATAAATAACAATTGTTAAGCCATCTTGGAGAACTTCATCTGGAAGATCCGGGCATCGTCGTCATCATCTATTCACTTACGCTTGCAATACTGCCTTACCAGTTCGCATTGGGGCCACGTAGTGGACTATACTACCTCCTCAGTTAGGATGAGAGACCAGTGCTATAGTAGAGGACCACAATGGGTTAAGACCATGGCCAGCTAACACGATAAATGACCTCTAGACATCAGTATAACATCAAATGTGCTAGCTCTATGACACTGCGACCGAAACAACTATTAAGTAAATCGCCCATTTTCCACATCTAAAAGTATCTTTTTGTACAATCATTGCGTGTTAATATTAATTTTAAATTGTATTGTATGGTGTTGTATCACCATATATTATCATATATTACACTGTTGTATCGGTTACAGTTGCAATCATTGGTTAACTAACCGAAGTTGGCGAACAACTGTTACATATCACATAATACATCGCTTTAGCATGATAACAGTATTATTTACGCAGAAATTTTGTGTCGAATACCAAATACCGCTCTTTATGGTTGATATTTGGATTAAATCTGTGCAATGTTATGTTAAGTAAATTATTAAAAGCAATGAGGAAACGAATAAAGTTTTGTTAGCTTCTGAATTTTCGGCACAACTCCAAGAAAGTTCGATGTGATTTGCCAACTTTGGGTTCTAAACTTATCAAAGTGTTTTGGCAAACTTGTGCGAGAACTCTTTCAAGATGCCTTAAGTGAACGCGTTTAGGGACCTAGTTCGATATAGTAGTAAGATTTATTTGTAAATGTATCCAAACACGTCTCACTTTGAGTTAGGAAAACGAAGGTAAAGAGCAAAGAAAACTTTCTCCCTAAATCAGATTGCAGATACTCGTATAACGCTAGTGTTGCGAAAACGATATCTACTCACATTCAACAGGACAAAATTACATAGTGAGATTCAGATGGTTTAATACTTAATAATATATTCAAAATGGCAGAGGAAAGTAACTGGACAATTTGATTCGAAATAAATTTCGCGCGGGACACAGTTGCAAATCGAGGTTAATCCTCTCTGAGCGGCTCGCGATGTTTGAATCGCTCTCAACTGCTCACCAGTGTGTGAATGGGTTGTGTTCATGTGCTCATATGCTCACATTGAGCATCACTAACGATCCTTTTAGATATCTATATCAATAACATTATTTAAAGACCATCTTTAAACCACCATTCTTTAAGCGATCCACTCTATAGTTTGTTCGCGTTAAATTCGTAGCTAAGCTACTTTCAAATTCGAGGATATTGGTATTCGATTCTTGGACCTGGTTGCTATAATATCTTCAATCTCGGGTCCTATTTATTTTTAAAAACAAATTTTGTCACCAAATATTTGTAATATAAGACAGCTTTGTTACCTACAAAACGTTAGTACAAACATTACGGGAGTTTTCCATTGTGTTTGATCATTAAATATTGTTCAGAGTTTTACGTTAAACTTGGCAGGGAAATAACACGCTTACGAGATAGTCAAATTACGAGTATTTACAAATTAACGGAACACGGTTGCGAATCGAGGTTAATTTCGTCTGAGGCGCCCACTAATGTTGGAGTCGAGCTAAATACATAGATATTTTGTACCCTAGCTAGTTCCTATTAAATCCCCTGGAATTGTGTTCAAATATTTTGGAATTCTAACGGCATTATACATAGACACGTAATCGTTATTAAACTAAAAAATCGGTATACTCACATTTACAAAGGCAATTATAAACATGTATTGTAGTAATTTTAGAAAATTTAATTTTAAAATTATACCATTAGGCGTAATAAGTACGCGTATATGTAAAGTAATATAAACGTATTTAAAACTAACATGTGTAGTGGAAACAATTTCCTTTCATACAATACAATAACTCTTTTATACAATTTTATTTAATAGTTGTTTTAAATCTCGCCATATCCATTACAAATAGAACGAAGTAATATTTTTAAGAACGAGCGTACGCGAACGCATTTATGAGAACAATCGGATATGAAATAAATTTGCTACACGGTTGGGAATCGAGGTTAATCTGCTTCGACTCGTGCTAACAAAATGTGTAGGCATGTGGCTATTTTTATTGATGTACCTATAGCAACACACATGTCCGCATGTGGAGGAGTGTTTTTTTTAATATGACGGAAATTACGACGTAAAGATCTCGACAGTAAATCTTGAAGTGCTGATTACCTATTGTCCTTACTCGTAAAATATTGGTTCAAGGTTTGGTCTGCGTCAGCATTTAGGGTTTTTACACGACTGCACAAGAATGAACGTAATGTTTTTGGAGCACAAGTATGTCATTAGATTCGTTTCCGCCGTGGCGTGGGAGTCACATAGGCTCTATATTTTTTATGAATTCACCCGTCCCGCTAAAATAACAATTTCGAGTAAATAACAGTATGGTTTTTTCTAGTAAACAATAACTCTTGAACAAAATATTTTTTCCATACCATAAAATAATTTTAAAATATTTTGAACATAATTTTGTTCGCGTCAGTTTAATGTAGAGTCCTGCTTATCCGGTAAACCAATCGATTAAATAAGTTGAAAATATATTTTAAGATAGATACTGTGGGTATTCATCAAGTGGCCGTGGCCGTAACTTAATCACTAACGCCTATCTTTGATATTGTTTCAAAACCAGTTTAACCGAGTTTCATTCATTTTAAAAACTGCTAGACAAACAGTCGCCGAAAATGTCTCATGAAATCTGATAACACAGAAACGTGACAAATTAATAATCTTTTACGCCGTAGTTTTAATTATTAACGAAACAAGTTTTTATGTTACTTAAAAACTGAGCTAATAGAATTGAAACGCAATTGTATCGATATCAAAAATTATTGTCATATTGAGTTTTCAGAGGCAATAGTCAAAACAATATATTATTCCGGAATTGATAACACGATAAGAAAAATAGAACGGCGCAGACTTATTATAAAGAATTTATTATTTTTTTTTTATTTAAGATTGCAGAATTGCGATAATTCAATAAACAGTGTTGTAAAATGTAATTTAACTTATGACGCGGAAATTCTAATATTGATGCTTAGTTTATTAAAATCTTATCTACCTACTAGGTTCTTTAAAAAAGAACTAACAAAGGTTAGGTAAAATAAGCGGTAGATACCTATCCTCTGCGAAGTAATCGTTACAGACGGCTGCTTTTTAATTAGCATTCTCTGTAATATTAAAACATTCAAAGGTTTATTTCGTTTTTGAAAGCTAACAATAATAAAATTTGTATAAATGTATGTAAAATATAATACAAGAGTTAATAAAAAATGTTTTACCGCATCAAAAGCTTTTATTGTAATTAATTTGCATGCATTTTGTCTGGTTTCCTGTTATCAAAACAATATTGTAAATGCTTTTAATGTCGGCATGAAAATGTAATAACCCGAAAAGACCAAACTTTTGTCGGGAGCAATGCTTTCGATATCCATTAACACGATGTCATCGCATTCACGAGATTTGCCTACGCTATTGTGGCGGACAGACAGACCTTCCGCCGCTATTGTGTATCACAATGTGGAAATAGCAAAGTGCTGTTCTCAGTCTGTACCTATCAGACATGACGTGACTTTCGTTTGTATCCGAGAAGAATCATCGAGCTCAAAACAAAAGAATCCTTAGTACTTTTCCGATGAAAATTATTCTTTGCTCAGCAGTTACCTAATGAATATTGATCATCTGACAGTTAGTATTTTCGCTAACAATACCCCCAAGATAATGTCCGTTAATCTGAAGAAATTAAAAGTAAATGAGCGAATGTAATTGGTGCTTAGTATGCGTCGACACGATGTCGCATTCGTCAGGTTTATACGGCATTGTGGCGAATAGACATCGACGAGTCGACGCCATTGTTCGTCACAATGGCGAAATAGTGAAACTCTGTGTTTGCTTTCCGCATTACCCGTGAATGCTATGACTATCGTTTGTCGGCGGAAAGTCACCATGCCAAATTTTAAACCTACGTGAATACTCCGTTTTTGCTTTTGTTGTTATTCCCTTACAAATAACATGATATACCAAAAATATTTTACAAAATTTACACGACAGGCGTGTACGTTCTATCACGTGAAATCGGTTGAATATTTAATTCGGAAGGTTCCACGCAACAAGTTATCTATAGTCTTGTTCAATTTTTTATTCATCGTTTATGTTAAATTATTTTCATATTAAAAATAACCTCTCGATCTCGTAGGTAATCCTTATATTATTAAACATTAATCTTTCTCAGAACTATAAATTAATGCTTTATCAAGTATTAATTGTTGGTGGTTATAAAAAAGGGATTTTTATGTACCAGTATTAAATTATTTGAGTTACAAAAAACTAATTTAAAAAATGTCCTTAACTTTTTATTATCTATACAACAAACCCGATTAAACAATATTATTATTTTAAAACATCAACCAACAGCAAATTAATGTACTTACTATAGATACCCGTCTCTGCGCAAATTTCACGGTATACAAAAAGATAAAAATTGCTTTTGACACGTAATTAAATCATTTAAGCCTTTTGGGAGAGCTGAAAGTTAAGCGGGATTATATTTGAGTTGAGATTTAAAGTTCTTACTGAATAGCCTCTAAAAAATAGCAGGGCTATCTAATTACGGGTTATTAACTTTACTCAGAATACATAAATCCAAAAAGAAGTTAAATAACATTGCGGTGTAAGTAGGTATTGTAAAGAATAATACAGCCACAAGTATTTATCTAAGTGATTGAGTACCTCAAGGATCCTATTATGTGTTTCTTAAGTTGTTCCAGTAGAGATCAAGTAAAACTCTTCTCGATGTAATAGCAAAACAGGTAATTTTCAGAGCATTTTTGGAGTTCACAGACAGCCTAGATAGCAGTGGTTCGTAACGTTATCAATATTGTTACCTCTCTGACCTATGAGGAAAACTAATTTTACCTTCTTTTTATATTATCACAACAAACGAAAATAATTGCTTTATCCATTTTTTTTATTTTACTGTCCTAATAATTAGGTTTTTGTGCTCCCCATAAAATAGCTGATTTACCCCCCAGGGGTCATTACCCCCAGTTAGGAATAAAAGCTCTAAAGTGACGTTACTACTACTACTTCTTTCTTTAACCACGTTAACGTCGTAATCATATCATCATAGTGTCTTTAAATAATTGAATGTTACGTTTATAGAATTTAACAAGGAATTTAAGGCTGAAGTGAAATCTGTATTATTAGCATAATTGAGACTTACAACGGTTTCCAATGAATGAATCTCGTACAATGTCTCATGAAAAGAAACTGCACCCCATTGTTTTATTCTTTTGTCACTGCGGCGAAGCTGATAAAAATACTAAGCTCATTTGAAAATGAAACTTCACGAAGCTAGGTTTAAAAAGTTGTTAAGTCTGAACTGAACTTACATCGAAAAAGTTAAGTAAATTGAAAAAGATAACATTTAGATAGATAGACAGAAATTATAAAAGAGTTCAAGATACGATAAAGTTCTTCCAAAAATATGTTGATTTTTATCTTTTATTAGGTAAATCTATAATTTTGAACACCACTTTATTATTAAGATCCTAGTTACTTGGTATTTATTCCAGCAAATTATGTCTTATCAGCCGATTGTAAACTTTAAATGAAACATAAAACTTAATGGAGTCCATTTATAAATAATAATTGCCACAAATGTCTCAATTTATACATTTTGGTAAGTATCAAGATATCAAGGCAGTATATTATGACCAATCATCTCTCGCAATCGGCAACTTCTATATCGGTATTGGATACAGCATTATTAATAACAGAAACCGGTTGAGGGGTAATAATTTTTTAATTATTGCTACATTATAATTGTAAAGTAGACGTAACGGCCTGTTTCACTCACTGTAATGTCGATACATATGATAACTGTAGGTATAAGAGACAATGGGAAATTATTATAATTAAAAGGCTTACTGCCATTTCGTGTAGGTCAACGCTCTGATAGAGAAGCTAAGGAGGAATTTAATATAATCTAGGTTTACCAGTTAACTGGTTTTGATGAATCCATTACGTAATGGTTGAAAAGCGCCATATTAAAAAAATTATGATGATAGATCTATTGAATGTATTTAAAGAGGTTAATGACATCATTCATTTATCACCAAATCGTAAACTTTAAGCGGAAATAATAGATCTGGCAATGATGACACGTTATAATAAAAATCATCTTCGGATAAGAAAAATATTAAAATACTTTTTGAAATTATATCTAGAGTGTAATAAGATTGTCTATGGTTGATGGTTGGTCTAGAATTCATGTTGTAACTAGATACTGGTAGCGCTATTTATATTTATTTAGATACATGGATAACAACTACGATACTTGATAGTGGTGAAGTTAGTTAGTGTCTTTTTATTTAAAGGTTTAAACAAACAACTTGCTTCAATTTTCGTCCTTAAACGATACCATATCTAACTCAGCGTATAAAAAAAATAAGTCCAAGTTAATTTACAGTCAATATTAAACTGAGACTGCAACAAGATAAAGTCGAGCACTTTGAGCATTCTTAAACACAAGCGACAAAATTTTTAAACTGGGCCGGCGAGACCCTCAGGGGCCGTGACTTCTAAACACTTCTTTTTACTCAACGACTTGTTCTGCCTTTCTCGCTTCTGTGCCTCGCTGAGATTATACTTTAATCTTTAAACAGAGAGCTGTTACTTCTACCATTTGTATATAAAACAATTATTATATCGTGCTTCGTTCTTGTCTAGATTCTCGCTATCTATTCCTCTTAATGGCACTAGGCTAACTCATCATTTATTAAACTGTCTTTGGCACTGCGGAATGAAATTCATACTAGGTCCTCTTCTTTTTTTTAGTTACAAAGTCTTCCAACTTCAGCCTAATAATATAAAGACGGAAATGGTACTTGCATTGCGATTGCTTACGTAATAACCTACAGAACATTTTTTGCGTTTATTATTGGAAAAAACCAACCTTCCTAAAATACACTGAAGCCAAGCAATATTTAGAATCATCAATGCAAACAAAGTTGCAGTCGACTAGTGTTTAAATATTTTATTTCAAATATTGCACCACATGTAAAATATTTTAACATTCTTCCTTAGTAAGTTGTCTGGAAGAAATTGCTTTATAACAATAAGACCGCATTCTGTTTTCTCCATATGTATCCATGAATAAATTTCATGAGTCGGTGTCCAATAACAGTTCGTACTATATTTTCTCTGCTTGGGGCTGTGAATTATAAAAATACTTAGTTTAAAAGTATCTATAAAAATACGAAACCTTTGAAATATGTTGTTTAGGTGGCAGCCAACCTGCTCAGAGATAAGGCACGTCACTTTATGCCGCAATAAACCATCTATTTGCCTATTTTTAACTGATATAAAAACAACAAGAGTGTGCACTATGCAGCCAACTTATCGCTCAGTGGCTGGTGTATTCGTCCTATTTAATTTATTCCTAAATAAAAATTATGTACCAAAACATAAAATTTGTCAAAACTATATCGCCACTTTTCATCAGGTCTGTAGTCAAGTGCTAACTTCTTTAAAGCTAAACATGAAAAAAAAAGTTTCTAAAAGTCGATGTAAATTGTAAAGTACCAACGGAACTCCATATTATTATTCAAATGTGTCGGAGTAGGTTCCCGCCAACGTGTTCAAGATAACGCACGTTTTACACTTTGAGCTCAGAACCTCCCTCGGGCTGTCTGGAATTTCAAAGGTAATGGTGTATTTAATAACACGCTGATTTTTCCAGCATTCCCACCGCTTGCAGCCCGAATAAAATGCTTCGTGATCCTGAACGAGCATTTTGCTTCAGAATTTTGTTCGAAAACATCTGTGTATTGTGTTCCGTATTAGACATTTATTGCTTTATAATATTTTCACGGTTAGGTTTAGGGTTATTTTATAAGACTGCGCTTTGTATGGAATATACTTCGATTATGTACGTCCATTTTCTGGTCGAACTTTGACCAAAAAGCTGGTCGTATAGTTCAAATAAATCTCTACGTACCTTCATGATTAAGTGACTTTTAATAACAGAAATAAACTTCGCAAAGAAATTGAACATGCTTTAAGGTCAATTCAATGCGGCATCAAAAACCAGAGCACGAACTATTCGCTGAATTTCAATGCAAGCTCCCAGCCAAAAACTAGCTATAAATATATTATTTGGTGAAAAGAGTTTAACCTTCAAATGTTTTACTGAAAACCTTACGTAAAACAACTGTTATTAATGGTTGGTAAACGAGAAATGTAGGCTGAAATTAAACTAAGTTTGAGCGCTATCTCTACGCGTAGTAGAGTAGAAAAGATATTAGAAACAACCTTCTAAAAACTGTATTGTTATTTTAACAAGGATTATTCTTATGGAAATTTGGTGTAGCTGTAATGTAGCTCTGAGATGATACAATACTCTAGTATTTTTTGTATTACCTCATTAATTAGTGAGTCAATTGTATTGCGATTGATACCATCAAATGCATTTTTTCGTCCTTGACCGCATGGTTCACTATTCCCTAGAGGTTGACGCAAAGAATTTTATCGATCGGAGTTAATTAATTTATACAACATTACACTTCTTTAAAGCAATGCAAAAGATAATAACTGTTAATGGAGCTTCGTAAAGTTCTAAGTCCTGTAGGTACGATGAAGAAAAAAGCTTGGCAAAATGTAAAGAAAAAGTTTGCTTTGAAAAACAAAGCCATTTTTATAATATTCGTTAAAGAATGTCTCTATGATTAGGTATTATAATTATCTAAGTAGGTGTAACTTGAATACGTTGTTTGCGATTGCAATGCAAGCAGGAAAACCACAAAGAGCTTTATTGGAGGAAAAGTACATTATTTTGTTACTCACCTATTAGGTATATTACAATTTTTCTAATTAGTACTAGTGTTGATCATAAAAAAAAAACTACCTTACAGAATAGAACGTGACACAAAGACAAACACAAATCAAAAGATTTATATTTTGTATCAACAGAGTAATTATTAGGTTAAAATCAGTTTTGCTCTGCAATAGTCTATGAAATATTTAAATACTTCGACCATTGCGTAGTAACCTTCGCGATCTTTGAAATAGCGTAAAATAAATATAGAATCCGTCTGTTATAAACAAGTTTTATTGCAAGCGACTGCGACGGATGTGAATGACGTCGTCGGCAAGCTGAACGTCTCCTTATCATTTCCTTCCATCATTGTTAAAAATATGTACTACCGTAACATTTTGTTCCAGATTATGTTGAGATAACTTGTTTAAATTCGAGTCACCGTAATTTCAGGCGGAAAATTTAATTAATTTATTTAAATACAAACAAACTCTCGCCAGTTAAATTTTAACTTGGCTTTATTTAACAACGACAAACATTACATCATTCATGTTTGGGAATTTCGTGATGTTTAAAGCTTTCACTAAATTAATAACTGAGTACCTACAAAGTTCACTACTATATTTGTTGTACTAACTTATTAAACAAATTCTTATTAAAGTATTTTATTGCTAATGCTTATAATACTTTCGGCCGAGCATTGTCAATTCTATTTGTTGTACCGTAGGACATAATATGTTACGGAACATTTCAGTGTAAACTAATTGATTCAAAATTATACCGTCGACAAAGTGAAAGATGCAGTGCATGTACTTGGCGACGGGCAGTAATAGTCGAAGTTATTACACCGCCTTCCCACTTGTCAACACGACAAGGAGTTTGTTGCATTCACAATAGAACAATAAACATAATTTCAGTAAAACAAGAATGAAAAACGAGCCCCAAAAGGAAGTAGTTTGACTTATTTTACGGCTGAGATTGCGTTTGTAAACCAATTTTCATGTAGTCTGGTTTGTAAGATTCTTTTATCCTGTGGTTCTATTTTTAAAATGTCATTTGAATACGAAATTGTTCCGAAAATTGGTAGGGCACATCTTTGTAACTATATATTTCATACGGAAACCTATCTTGTCATAATCTATGTATAGTAGGCAATGAAGAAGCATCAATTTCCCATGTTTACATTCTCTCTCTAAACCATTTGTTGTATGTAATACGTTTTCTAAAACATAGTGAAAACAGAAATAGATAAAGATTTCCTCTTTTGCACTACCTATGAATTGTTTTGCAATCTCTTAATAAAAAAGAAATATCTTCCCTGTACATAAACAGTAGGCCCTCAAGCAAAAAGTACACCTATAACTTTTTACTATAATACACGAAGAAAAATCATTCATATAACGATGCTATTTAAAATCGACTTTTTAATCAGCTCTAAATTTTCCTTTTTCAGTTACAGTATATGCGTAGAATGCCTCGAAAAGGTACAGTTGAGTTAATAACGCAAATTGATTGTAGTTTATCTGTGGTAGTGTACATAGTCTTGTAGCTATGTTCATTGCAATGTCAGGACAGCGAGGCTCGGGTCAAGGACGTCCCTGTACGTATTGACTAGCCAGCGCTGCACCGGCTTGCGTTGAGTGACAGTAACAACCACAATTTGTTCGTAGATGAATAACACACTGAGCTCTTAATTTGAATTATTCTGTGGTAGTATCACGCATGCTACCACAGAATAATTCAAATAATAATTAATGTAATTTTTCTGCGTGAAAATTTTTTTGTTTACACTGGTTTTTAAGAAAAAATACAAAATGAACTATTACAGATTTTTCCTTATCCATAAGTTGCATTATTTTTCAGTACGTTTTATTGAATTGGATACTTACTTATACAAAAATCATTGATAAATAAATTAATCAAGTAACTTGAATGCAATAACTACATAAATCGGAGTTGACATAATAAATTACACTCATTAATTCAATAATAAGTATCGTTATTCAAGAATCCTGCACTTGACAGGAGGTCAGTTAGACTCGTGCTCTATCAGTAATATATTTTGATAATAACAGACATATTGTGAACAATATTAACACCAATTTAATGTTCTGATTAGTTCTGAATATAAATCAACTCATTAGTCTCTCTCGACCCAGTGAAAGGTCGTTGTTGATAAAAGCACTTCAACTGTAATTACTACTTTGGGTTGTCAAACTAACCCTGTTCCCTGTTACATATTATAATGCCATTTATTTATACATATGTATATCATTCACATTATAAATAGGCGGAGATGAATGAAATTTAGATGGTATGCAATGTGGAGTATGAAATAAATTTCATATAGATATAGTAAACAAGCTCTAGATTTTTGAGTTATAATTATAGATAGAGTGAACAATCTCTAGATTTTCTGGGTCTACTTACCTGAGACCAGATAACTTTTTTATAATAAAGAGAGAAAAAATTAATGGAATGGTCACCACCAATAAGGTACCTACATATTGCAAGAGAGGAAATAAGAACTGGACAAATAAGTCAATAGGAAATGTGTCATGTTTAAAATAGCTGCGATAATGTTCCAAGAATGTATTAAAATAGCTTTATCCGTAGACTTGTAGGTAGGAAAATCGCATGCACTTAGCACGGCTACAAATAGATAATACTTTTACACAACGGAGAGGCTACGAACTACACAGCGTTGACACAAAAAGTTCAAACTCAACATTTCACACTGGCTAATAATATTTTTCTATAAATGTTTTAGATTTTTTTTTCACCAATTTTTTCTTGTTATGTAAGTTTATGTACTTACTTTTTTAGATGAAATAAAAAACTATACCTATTCATAGCACTAGTAAAGATTATTTTTTTAACAATATGTGCAAAGTATGTTAAAATATTTTATAGAATTTGCATAAATTCCTAATCACTCAATTCCTACTTATTGATTTAAACACAAAATTAAACTCCTCATATTTTATCACAGCCAAACATTAATCCACTATATCACTTGGATGTTGCGACAGCCCTACGCGAATCATTTGAAACGGTCTCGTAGCCGTTGTTATACAACGAAATTCGAAATCAACGCTCGTACCTGAAGTTCACTGATGTGACGTTCAACCTCATTCGGTAGGTTTATCATGACTGGCAGCTTCTAAGCATGTCTGCGGAATTCCCTCGTTGTCCCATAGAAGCTTGAAAATTCCAACAATAAGTGAATGTTCGCAATCCACTCTTTTGTACTGCATTGTGTGGGCCTCTTTTTCTCCTTTGTCTCATTTTTGGGTATTATTATGTCGTCTTTACATCTACATTTGGAACTTGTCAAATATCTTCAATCATGGGCTTTTAAACTTATATCATCGTGGATACGTAACCATCCATGCAACTAGATCGAAATATCGGGGTAAAATACTTAATTTTTTTACTTAAAACTTAATCTTCAATGATTTCTAATTTCTCATAAATTACCTAACTTAATATTAATTTATTATGTAAATCATCACGACAAGAGGTCTTTCAGAAAGCGGGTTTGTCGCTAACCTCTTGTCCGGCATCGCGTCGATGGCGATCTAATGTTGCTAATGTCCATGCGGCGGTGCTCACTTACCATCAAGTGATCCATCTACTCGTTTGTTTGCGTAAGCCATAAAAAAAAATTAGCACAGTACATTTTACAGTACGTTTAGTCAGACACGCACTTCATGGATTTTTATACTTGCGGTTAGTTTTCAGAGAAATAGAACATTTATTTTTCTAGCGTTACTAATGTTTAGTTCTATCGAACACAGCTTTCAGTCATTCGCGGGAACTGGGTTACTATGATTTATGATCTGCAGTAAAACCATTTCTTATGCAAAAACAAGGTTTTTCTTATGATTTATTTAACCATTAACACTAAAAAAGATTTTTAAAGCTGCTTCAAGAATGCCTAGATTACATTTTTTCTTGATATACTTATCGTCTTATATTTATGAAAAAATTAAACTTTGTATAGATAGAATTACCAATAAAAAAATAAAAAATTATGGTTTATATGTAAAGGTTTCTTTAACAAGATATCTAATTCAATGATTATGTATCAAACACGAAACATCAGCATTATTTACATACAGTTTTAAACACTTCCTAGAACTTAAATTTGGGTTTTAACAAAATGAGGAAAGAGCATTTAAACAGTAAATAAATGTCTACAATGTTTTGTTTATCAATAACTCCAAGGCTATTTTGGCTAAGTCATGTTTTGGTTATTTTTGGTTAATGTTACGTCATATCATTTGTTTACTATAAGTTATAAGAGTTTCCTGTTTACATGTATTTTTGTTGTTTATTCTAACGTTGTTTTTGTTTGGTTTCAGGTAAGGAAACACAGTCGCTTTATAAACAAAGCCTGTTGATCGTGTGTACTGATTTAGATGTATGTATAATAAATGCAAGAACAACTCGCGTTACGAAGGTAAGTGATAATTTTATTAACAATAATAGTGTTAAAGCACTGACACACATGACTATTATTAATATAAAAGCATATTTCTAATAAGCAATTGCTACTTAGCGTGCTTATTTAGAGTACGGTGAAGAGTCAATAGTCATTCGATTTACCTATTTTGTCTGCCATAGATAATACCTAAACACCAGAACTAATACATCTAAAGAGACAACATATATTTAGGGCCGATTTCACCAACAAAGAATAAGTCTTATACCAAGGATAAGTCTATTATTTACTATTACAAATACAGATTTATCCTTGGTATAATTCTTATTCTTTGTTGGTGAAATCGGCCCTTAAAAGAATAATTCAAATTTTTATCTCCTGTCTCTAAATCCAAAATGAAACAGAAACAGGCCGCAGTGGAGATTTGTGTACCTACGCTTCTGCCATCCAAAACATTTAACATTGCACAATTAAGTCTGAAGAAAGGGTAATAGGCGTAATCCGTTCTACCATGCATGAATAAAGTCAAAATTAAACTCGGCTGCAGCTTAAAATGTAGTTTGAAGCAACGAGGACTAAAAAAATATATTTTTATAGACAACAAACGCACCGATGATCATGATATTGTAAATGATCATCGATACGGCTAGATGCATCACCAATAAATTTGCAGCCAGAGTTAACAAAGGTTTCATTCAAAACAATTTTTTAAAAACAATTACGCGTATCTGTTACCGGTGAAATATAGAGTTCTTGACTTGACTAGGATCATAGGAAATGTTCTAGGTAATATAAAGATTCGGTTCAATTACTTAGAAGTTTTCCAACCCTCTACTTGAATAGAAAGCGCATTTCCGATACACTTTTAATATCCGGACCAACTGCCAGCTTTGACTCTATCTTATAATGTCGAGAAAACTGTAGTATGAGCATGAACTATGGCAATCTATTAGTATTAACCGCTGAACTAATATCCGGTTATCGTAAAATTTAATTTTAACCAATGCCATATACAGTAAATGTTCCTAGATCGCAAAACAATTGAAATATCCACTTTGATATTATAATGTGGTTCTTAGGCGGCATAAAACCAACACTTAAGTTAGTCACTTACTTCTCTGCTAATTCATACTGGTGCAGTATAGTATTGTATGATCTAGACCTCCTCAGTTCTGAGGAGAGACCCAATAGAGTGTCATTATAGGCTAAGGTCACTAAACGGCAAATGGATTGTTGCCAACAGTACAAACCTGTATCCCATTAATTTATCGGCTATTTATTAATCGCCAATAATGTCATCCATCATGTTTGCGATTTACGTAATGTGATGCAACTTTTAATTTCAATGAATCATTGACTGACTATACCTATAGATAACATTATATTTGAAATAATAAAATTGTATGTCTCAATATGACCCAATATTTTTTAGTTAATACATCATACTGGGTGGATGAATCATCGTTTTATTCCCGAGGTTACGTGCATACCTACATAGGGTTGCGCACGCTAATAATATCAATTGATATTATTTGTATTCAAAACCTAAGCCCTAATTTATATGTACTTTGAACTTTAATGTATATTATTTAATATTATATTACATTCTCATATTTGCTATAACTTAATGACGCAAGTTAAGTTTTATCACATGAACAGGGTAGTAAATGTAGTATACCTAATGGTATTCTGGTAACAGCGGTTTATTTGAAATAAAAGCCACCATTTAAAATTTAAGGGGCATTGTTTGCTAGACAAAATAAATACCACGAGGGCTGTTAATGGGCGTGTTTGAAACAAATCGTTTACGACCAGCCCTGACCGCGGTGAAGTATTTATAGAAAAGGGTCTGCGGTAGAACGTCACGTAGACAATTTTATCAATGTTATGGTTTGTGATAAGATAAGCTGTGACTATATCAGTTAAAATGCTGTAGTTAGTTTAAAAAAGTCTATTTGTAAACTATGCTTTTATTCGAATACAAACGACAGAAGGTTAGAATGACTAGTTTATCAGATCAATGACGTAAAAACTAATAATCAGTAGTGTAAGAAGATTTTCTTGTCGCCTCTACGAGTATATTATTATAAGCCCTAACAACGTGTTTATTAATAAATAATACAAATGTTTCAAAGGCTACGTATTATGGTAACTTAGCTTAGGGTGCAATACTTATAAATATGCAAAATTAACTAAGTAGTTATATATACATTCTTATGTTGTGTCATTGTTTGTATGTATTTAAAGTCAAAGATGGCTGAAAGAGGTTGGTGTAAGCGATGAGGCCACTAATTTAAAAGCATTTATTTAGTTTCAAATTAGAATTACAGAATTCAAAAAGGAGTAACAAAGCTACGTATTTATTTAAACACACTTGAGGTAGCGAAGTAAAAAATAAACAACTTAACAATCCCGACCCGACCGGAGACGCTTAGTGTATAAATACAGAGAAATACAGTTACAGGATAAAAGTATTGTAAAATCTGAATGATTTATTTAGGTCTTCAGTCACCCAAGGAAACATTCTATTACTTTTCTTCTTCATCGAGTTGTCTTTTACTTGTCCTTAAAAAATTAAAAAAATAACCATGATTTTTATAACATAAAAATGTTACCTCTTTTCAATATGATATGCGATTGTTTTAGCTAAACTATGGTTGGTTAGACGGATTGCTTCAAGCCTTCGCTACCGGCACCTTGAAGCAGGCGACATACGCCGTTGTTTAAACCCACTGCTTCAAGAGCCTCTTGTATGTTAGTCTGACCGCACGTAAGTGTTTATAGCTATCGGTATCGACTGCTTGAGGTAGTTCGTATACGGCCAGTCTTAAAGTCACTAAGTTTTGGCTCTACGTCACTAAGTTGTCTTAAATTAGGTTTTGTATTAAAATTCTAAACTAAATCATGACTATTAAAAATAACTATATAGTCTTACAGGATCGTAGCTTAGCAGCTGCATCTATTTAACGTTGACTGCAAGCGTGCAGTTTCGAAACTAATTAATATGTGCTACGACAAAGTTAATACTCAAACGAATGTCTACTACTCCGAAGTTCGAACTAGGCGACCAGATACGTAATAAGTCATTACTAGGGATGTAGCCGGTTGTGTTTCGGATACCGGATATCTGATAAAGCGAAAAGGAAGTGAGTCATAGAACACGTAAGTAGGTAATAAAGTATCAGCAATCTTAATGTTACATTATTTGAGTTTAAATTTACAGTATTATACCTACCAATAAAATTATAAAAAACAATTTTGTACTTGAAAATTACGACACGGCATACGTAATAATGTAAACTATAATTGATTCAAAGGAATTACGTAATTATGCGTACCTATACTTTAATATTTCTGTAACGTTATGGATTAAGTGTTTTTCACCGTTTACAAAATATGTCTATTATGTAAATACTGACACTATATCTATATTAATTAATATCTACAATAGGTATAGTTGAATATCTAAAATTTAATTTATGACCTAACTCATCTACCATTCGAATTTAACTGACATCACTATAAAATCTGAAAAATGTACCTTAGCATCGTAATTATTACACGCAAAAAAGTTAACAGCATGTTTTTATCGTTACAAAAATTACACACAGAATCAAAGTAAATAGGTAAAGATTACACTTAGTAATATAGAGTCATCAAACTTTTTGTGCGATCAGTAAACGCTTCGGCCATCAAAGAGTGAGGAACGATTTTGCTGTAACGGTTCTCACTAACCGTTAAACGGGTTCCTGCATTGCACGGAATTAAACCATTTGTACGAACGGAGATATCGAATGCAGACTGAGGGCAGCGCTTGTAACGCTTCCGTATTTACCGATTCGCCAATTCCACATTTATGTACTGTTTATGATGCTAATACCCGATATGCGGTTAGCGACTGTTTGAATTTGAAATATGGGGTGAAGTAAAACACATATAGGCGGCTCATTTCAACAGCTGGCAATATTGCATTTTTTTTTCCTAAATGACTACAACACGACCTTTATGTTGACGTTGATGATGATAACAAACTGTGATTTATGCCCGGTTTCTGAAGTCGCCAGTTAAATCCCCATTATCTATTGAACAGATAAAGATATTGTATAAGATACTTCCGATAAATGTCAATGCGTTTCTGAGTAGGTACTCCTAGATCGGTTCAATAGCTATTTGACGATTAGCTAGTTCTTATAAGACCGCTAGATGGATCTGTTTTCAATATCGAACTATTTTTTAATTTTAATATCGTATTATGAGATAAAATATAATGGTGTTTGTTATTTACATAATGTTTTTAATGTAAATGTACTAATTAGGTAAAAGACTGTTACCCAACTTTCGACTTCAAGATACTGTCATTGTCTGTATAATGAGTATAATCGAAGGGAACACCGAAGCGGGCAAGTTATTTCAGTCCTTTGCGGTACGCATGACAAATGACGAAGTAAAGCGCGCCATCCATACCGAAGGGATGTTTACGACGAACAGATTACCTTGCGTCGGAACCGAGGAGGGAATGGGAAAATTAAATCAAGTCATTCTTGCACATTCTTTCTAAATAGTATCCTTGTAAGCTTCTTTCTCTTCATAGCTTTAAAAGTTGTGTTACAGTTACAGTAACTATATGTATAATAAGTCTTTTTGTACCTCACTCTATTAAATATTAAATCCAATGTTGTAGGTATCTAATGCCCAAAAAATAGTAACAATCGGAAAGCCATATTAGAAGCCCTTAGGTGGCATAAAAATATCACTTAGAATGGCCACTAACCCACTTGTAATTCGCACTGGAGCAGTGTGGCAAAATATGTTCTATCTCCATACTTTCTTAGTTATGAGGAGAGCCCCAGCTTAGTAGTAGGTGGTTGATGGTTTGAAGCTAAATTGAATTTATGAAATTAGCTAAACAACAAATAGCTAATGACTTATAAATAATGTTTGCGAGAATAGACCACATTATCGGAGGGCAACTACAGTATTAATGTGTCGCATAATTGAAACTGCAGCCGCACTCTCCAGGTTTGTATTTCGGTATTGTTTTACTCTGCTGTTTCTTTAATACATTATGTCATACAAACATGTCGGTATTTGTAGTATTAGTAAGTAAAGATCACATTAAGTGATGACACAAAAGGATCAAAAAAGAAAACATGGAATTAACAGAGAAACTGAAAACTTAAATATTAAGCAAAGAAGGGGTTTATTCAATTAACTCATGATCCAAATAGGGGTTATTCTCAAACTACTCCGGATCTATAACTATTTGGTGGAAATCTTAAATGTCCCATCGTTTGCCTTCCTACCGCATTTTATTGAAATTGAAGGGTAACAGTAGTAGGGGATAATGTTTTCTTTATTAGGGTGATATTTGAGAGAAACCCCACGACATCCCATTACGACAATCAAACAGGCACTATCTAATTGGTATTTCAAGTGCCTATGTCCATTTAGAATTGCTAAAGCAACATTCCAATTGAAAAAAGTAGCGCCATCTATTAGTAAATACATGGAATAAAATTTATATTTACTAGGAGAAGATGGACTTTATTCAAATAATGAAAACAAGTTCCCGCGTTTTCTTAATTATTACATTGACTTAAACTTAAAACGAAAGAACATTATTTCCGTCTGTAACAAAGTTACCTTCAGAAATAGAGTCTACATTTCAAAAATCAAAACTACGAAAAGTGATATTTTAACTTCGTTATGACAACTATGACTTCATTATTATGTGACATAAACTAAGCCTAAGTATAGATTTACATTTAGATTGTTACAGCTTAAAGCTAGATTCGTGTAAACGATCGAGTGAATTACTCTAATGGTTGTCAATACCGTTGAGTTGAGATTTATCTAACGATCTAGCTACGCCTCTGTCGATACAAGGGCGTGAGAGACATAATAACAACAGCTTAATATAATGTCGCGTTAGCTGTAAAGTAATCCTGACTTATCGAAATACTGAGCTGAAAGTCTCGCGTTTCGTCTCAATCGTCAATTCAACTGATGGTTGTAACGTGTTACGAGCACAGACCAAAAAATATATAGACGCAGTCTTCAGAATAAGGAAAAAGATAACGTTGTAATAATAAATAATGTTTCCCGGTACATTTCTCGGCAGACAAAATGGTCGGTGACATACTATGTCAAATAGTAAAAAAAAAATACCTCACTTTTTTGTTCTGAACACTGAGTCTATTATATTTTTTTTGCCTGAGATTACGAGAAGTTCTTTTCGTAGGTACTAAGTTAGCCGACAATGTAGATTATGATGTCTTAGGTATTGTTAATGCGTGACTATGACCATTTACATTTTTTTTAAGTACCGGAAGTTCTTTCCGGCTTTTTTCTTCCCGGCCGACCCATAGTTTTCCTAAATAAGCTGTAAGCTTTTAATTATGTAAGCAATTGGTTTATCATAAAGCTGATGTTATTATTGGTCTTATCAATGAGACATTACTGTATAACCATACGATCAGGCTTTGACAAATTAATAAACGATTTTATTGTAACGATGTAAATATAATTCATTTTAATTCATAAAGTAATTTGTTTAGTTAATTTTCTAACATTAGTTACCTAAGTAAGCTGTTAGTTCTTATAACAAAAAAATTATTTAAATTTGAATTTAGAATCTTGTGACTGACTCGTGACTCACTTACCACAAGGTTTGTTTTAAAAAAAGAATACTACTAGTAAGTAGGTAGTTCATCTCATCACATGGCAAACTGATTTACATTTCAACGATCTACAAGTACACAACACATAGATTAACGAGCGATAGCACCAATAGTAACTGCAGAAGATAAAAAATGGTATTTTGAATTGCAGATTTTTATTAGCACTTTACTTGTATGGTAAGAGTACAGATCCCTGCATGCCAAGTGGATTGCGTGCTCATATGCCACTCAATTTAATTAAAAACCATAAATGTATTGCAAAACATATAAGTCGAAGCGTTTCGCCTTTTATTGAATTACGATTAACTGGAAATATTATATGAGAGTTATGGTTAAGTGAACAAAATAAAAGTGTTAACAATAACAGGGTTTATGATCGCTGTAGTCGAACGCCACCTTTCTGTTCGGTATTTATGGTATTACTTTAAACTCGTACATTTACATTTATGCATTAGAAACAGTTCTACATCGATACGAATGTATTTTATTATGTATTTTGTTACAATTTAAGCATGGTTTTTTATTGACAAAAACACAAAGTACTTAGTTGTATTTATTTATTCCTTTTGATTTTCTGTGCAATTACTACGTAAAAACCACCATAATTTACACATTACTTGACGTTTATAAAATGAGTAGTAATTAAGTTAACGTAAAGAATAAGATTCCCATTTCATTACAGATGTCTATCAAAGTTAAAATTATAAATATAAATGAAGTCGTAGGAACTTTAGTAGCCTCAACAAAAAGCGTTTAAACAGGAAACATTATCTATTCAGGGTGGAATGTCGGTGTAGGGTCACTCGACGTCCCCTCGAAGTGATAAGCTGACCTTAAACCTTAACCATAGTTATTATCAACAACAAATAAACCGATAGTGAGCTGTGCGCTAAGTGAAATCAGCCTTTCACTATCTCAATGGGTGACAAGTGACAGATAAAGGCGTAGTACGTGATTATACTGTAAATATGCCACGATTTTACACCTTCCTCGCTTACTACGGTACGCGGTAGATTACTAGTACACTTCACTTTACTTTCTTACCAGTTAATATTAGCAAGCGTGCTTAGTTAATTTTTCTTGATGAAAAACCACTTGAAAGGAATGGGTGAAGTGTACCTACTAGTGTATAGTACTACCTACTACGAGTATGAACAAAATGACTAAATAATATATTTTGTTAAGATGAAAAAGAGTAGGTACTTTCAGCTTCATTATCTACAGGCAATGTACTCCTACATTTTGTACGTGTAGGTAATCGTGGTAATCGTATAAATATTTTTAGGTAAGTAGGTACAATAAAAATTGCACAAACAAAAGTACGCAAACATCTAATTAAAATCTGTCCATAAACCTACGAAGGTTAAATAATAATTTTGTTCGATGATTCTTCATTGATTTAAAGTCTTAACAAGTTGCATACAATAAACGTGATATATCTTAATAAATAACGTACTAATTAGCATTCCCTGCATAGCGCTTACTACGTAATAAGAGTGCAATTAATCTTTCGCAAAAGGCGACGGTAATTTGTAACAGTTATTAACTGAATGGTCCAACGACACGAAACCTTCAAGATTCAAGATTCAATGGGACCGCATGGACAAATTGCACACTGAAACAGGTATGGTCAACTTATGTAGGTATAAAGTATAGACAGCGCAATTAACACTTAATGCAAGTTCCATAAATTCTAAAAAAATCTTACAAACACGTCCAGTAATTGTGTCAGTACTGTGGCAGATGAAGTCTATTTATACACTTTAATATCGACAGCGTCTCGTGATATCGCCCGCCACTCTACTATAAGTACTAAAACAACATATTCTTCTCGACAAAAGTATTATCAAAGTAGGTGCTTTGTGAAAGACTGCCGTTATTACGAGTATCTGAATATAGCAGCCGCTCTATCGATATCTCTTTCCTCTCTAGGCCGAACCGAGTTTGACAGTAAAGGACGGATATATGTCGCCATGATCAATGGGCGAAACAAGGTGTAGTGACGTAGACAGGATGCTCGGGCGCAGCTGGTTGGAACTTTTGAGTTTTTTAATTCTTTTTTCTTTTTAACAAACAAAAAGAAGATTGGTTTCGCGCGGTTTAGCTTGGAACGACCCGCGCCTGTTTCCGTAATGGGAACGGAAAATGTTAATGAGCTCACGTCTATACGAATGGAATTATATGCTTGCATCGCCGCGAGCCTATAATTTGTAGGAATTATGGTTTTGAATGCCGACAATTAATTAGTTTAAACACTCATTGGATGTACAGTAAACAATATCATAATTTAGCCGCGTGGATACCCCACCGCAATAGGTATGGGTTTTTGGGTTCATGGTATAAATTTAACGACTTATACTTATAACTTAAGGAAAAACTAAAATTCAGTTAAACAGTTTCTATTCTCACTTGAGGCATAATTAACTATACGAAGTTTAAAGAACTTCTCTATTAAACACGGTAATACCGACGTAATCAAAACCTTTCACAGAATCGAACAGTAACTAAGCTAGCTACGTATGATCAGAGCCTTCGGAATAGACTCGTTAACATCCACAGTTTTAAAAGCAATTAAAATCAATCAAGCGTTCCGAGCCACCCCACGCCGGTCGGTCTGCGGAGACGGTTAGATAATGAAAACATTACGCTCGCATGTCGTAGCTCATAGCCAGCGGCGCTTCGGGACTTCTTGATACATCACGGATAAAGAAAACTATTTGCTACAAACTTGGGAGTACAAAGTAAAGACATAGTCTATCTATACTTCTATACTAATACTCGTAATATAAAGCTAATGAGTTGGTTTGTTTGAACGCACTAATCTCAGGAACTACTGAACCGATTTGAAAAATTCTTTCAGTGTAAGATAGTCCATTTATCGAGGAAGGCTTTAGGCTATATAACATCACGCTAAGATGAATAGGAGAGTCATAGACGACCTGAAACAGGGAGAGCTAAAAAGGTAGGGTAAAATTTTAATTTGAGCTTTATTGATTCGTTAATTTATTTGAGAAATTTTTAACAGTAGAATTTGCCGGCATTTCATCAACGTTAGGAGCAATACCTACATTACGAATACAAATCTGTATTTTACACCATTTCTTTATTCATATACATCTTACTATAAATTGCATATTTTTGGTTAAATAATAATAAAAAATGTCACTGGATATTCCTAAGTAAATTCGCAATAATAAAGCGACATATCGACAGGTCCGAGTCTAAGACCCATGAATTCAATTGCATTAATGTTTTATTTCAATGGGACCCTAAAAATCAGATGCAAATAAACTATGATCTGCTTACTTGGAATGAAATACTCCTACATAAACCTCGCCGTATCTAAGCCAGGTTGTAAATCGAGACTAGACTAGCTGGCTTTGACTGTCGACGACTCTCAGTAAATATACTCCAGACGAGGTACCCATAGATACCGCTTTCCAAGTCGGAGTATCGAGGGGTCTAAATTACTTTCTACTTACAATCATGACTTTATAAAATGGATTTAATCTCATATACAGGTTTTTGCTGGAACACACATTCTAGACTATAACTTAGATAATAAATAATCCATTAAAATTTTATATAGGTAGGTGGACCATAACAGGGTATAGGTAATACGAATTCGATACGGTATGAGTGCGTAAAACGGTCATTTTTCACGCAGCACACAGTATTCTCATTCACAATGTGATAAATATACTCGTAAATACTTAAATTAAGTACTTAGTAAAGCCTTAAGTACTTAAGGCTTTAGTTTTCTTAAATAATAAGTATTCACACGGAAATAACTGCAGTTTGGCAGCACAGTCACAACGAGAGTTGTTCAATTCACATTTGCTAGTTATTTTATGCTATGCCTATATTATAAACGGTCGCGATGTATAAATCATAGGAAGAACCTCCAATGCTTCGTTCCCGCAGTACTTATTGACCCAGTTTTGGACAATCTTGTTTGCTCTACGACTTCACAACTCGTAGCCACCTATTTACGGGAATGCGTTCAGCCTCTCGCCGTAACTACAAGCTATCGGAGACTGTTACTTTAATATCGGATGAAGTTTCTCATCTTTCGAATCGAGCGACTTGATCAATTGTTATTCGCTTTTGATACTTCGTTCTTGAGATTTAATCTGGAGTTCCTGAAAGCTTTCAAACAATAGAGGGGAAGTAGCTTGCGCTCCAGTGTTCTTTACTGAAAAATTCAAGGTACTTTTTAAAGAACTATAAGTTCAGTAAAACGTTACTTTTATTAATATTTTGTTTTATCCTCACATAGTTTTAGTTAATAACTAAAAATTTAATAAACGGGCCGCCAGCATCATAGACCATGTTAACTTTTAGTAGAGATTAGTAACTAAGAAAATTTAAAAATCTTAAACTTATTACACTTAAGACAATAAATAAAAGTAAAAACTGAGAGTGCTACGTTATTTTATTTTAATAAAGTTTTAAATATTTTAACAAAAAGAAAAAAATACAGAATAATTAACAGAGATGTTATTAAACATCATGATGTATCAGATTTATCTGATTCGTATATTTGTTATTGTCGTTAAATCATCTAAATGAGGCGTAAAGTATATTGTAATTAATGGTAATCGTGTGCCAACAGGTTTGTAATAATTATAACCATACACAATCAGTTTACTCAAACAAGTCACGAAGGCATTAACGAAATTATTTAGTGATTATTGTACTCGCCTCGCCTTTCCTGGCTGCATTTCTTACATTTAAATTGGCTCCTCCTGGAAACGTAAATCTTGATGTGGCCCGATTAAAAAATAATTGGAATCGCGACATTTGAACAATCTTGATTGATTTTAGGATTCAAGTAAATGGACAGCTTTGAGATGTATAAAAAATGTGGTAACAGTAGGTATTTTATTGTACACATACAGAATAGTTGCATTTTAATCTTCGCGTCCCGGTCACATAACATTTCAAACGCATCAGGTAGATACTCATGATTTTTACTCTCCGCCACTTTTGATGTGACCCATTGGTGACATAGAAACAAACATACAGGTAAAATAATATTTTCTATTAGTTCCTGCCAGTCAAATTCAAATTAATTCATAGGTATATTTTATTACGAAACTTATGCTCAATATATCTTGATTCTACCGCAAAAAGCTTTCGATATCGAGGGTAAGAAAAAGAAGAAAATTCTTCAAAAATATCCAAAGCACATACAAGTTTACTTCAGTAAGTTACCGTATTGGCGTTGATATTCATGCAAACAAAATGTAACAGACCAGAATTGACAAGTTAGTCCGTGCATAGTTAATATGATAGCTACATGCCACGTGCGCCCGCGAGTCCACGTGTTACTCCCACGTGGCGAGCTATGCGCCAACTAAAGCTGTGGTCACATACGAATAATCGAGAATACGAGAATTCATAATCGATAAAACATTAGTCACTAGTTCTAAGACTTATTGGCATTGTTTATTTTTATCACAGTCTTGTTTATCGGTGGTGGATAATAATTTTCGTCAAACTACGTTGACAACGAAGACAAATTGTAGTAGTTTGTCAAACATCAAGTTAACAAACTACTAAATACATCAAACGTCCAGTTTCACATTATATACATTCATAGGGTGAAAATGAAAACTTATAAGCACATGATGATGCGTATGCGCGGCATTGTAAATGTAATTAATATCACCACAAATCTGTAATTGTACAGACTACTACCACACAAAACTTATGCTAAAAATTATAGTCGTATCTGCAGTAGCTTTATAAAAAGGCCGACCTATTTTGTTTAATGTTAATTGTTGAAGCTTGTACAGCATCATATTATAGCGTAAAGTGCTTGACGCATTATAGACATGTGATTTGTAGGTTTCGAAATTGTTGGCACTATTTATGAACGGAATATAAACTTCTACGTAAAGACGAAAGATTCTCCTATTTTTACATTAAAAAATAATAAGGTATCAATGTGAACTCGCCCTACGGTCAATTATAGGCCCAACGTGCCTTGAATCCCTTGAATGAAACAGTTACGGAATATTTGTCGGAAAATAATTTTATTTCTTTTCTACTGGCTACAACACTGAGTGACTTTGTGTTGACTGAAACCTTTGTAAACAATAATTTAAAAAGGTAAGTTCTCCCTTTCTTGGTTGATTTCTTTCCACGTTATTTATTAAAGTCAAGTCGGTTTATTCCAATGTTGATGGTAATGTTTAAATAGTAATTTTTGCTTGCAAATGTTATATTTATCTACTTTGGAATCTTTAGTTTTGTTTTCAATAAATAACAAATGGTAGTCTTCCGAAACAGTCGCCTTAGTGCTTTTTTCTATATTACATTATTATTTATATTTAAACGAATTGATTCAATCGTTACATTTTTTATTTTATTTAAACAAATTAATCAATTGCTCTAGCTTTTAAACAAATTCTCTATATACCATCTAAAGACGTTCATAGAAAAATATTTCATGCCCGTATTTAGATGAATTGTGGCTAGACAAACTTATATAAAAAAAACCTGCAATACTGCAAGATTTCATCATACTAGACGAAAATCTGAATCCTTTCTATACGGCAACCCTCAATTCATTCTAATCCGCCCCCCCAATATGAGGGATGACGTCATTCGTCCCTAGGCTAGCTAGTGCGTTCGACGAAATGACGTCATCCAGCTATGACGACGTTAGTTATCTAAATGTCACTTACTAACCGATATTGCAGGTAGGTATGTATTGTAACCAGAGACGTGGAAAGTGTAACTTGTAGCTTTTTTAAAACGGATTGAATGTTCTAAAAATACATTGAAAAATTTCTGTTCTCGATTTTAAAACATTTTTTTATGCCCAGTGACGCCTTGTTGTGGTTCAAAAACATCGTAGTCATACATTGTCTTACGCCATTTTAGTCCTTTAAAGATGAATTTTCAAAAATAGTAATGTATTGCTCCCTCACTCTATAGGAATAAATAGTTTTGTATGTATTATTTCTTGTTCTATAATTTTAACCCAAAAGAAATCTGTCAATAATGCAACATTACCGTTCATTTTTCATCGTCTTTTAGCTATGCTCATCCTATCTAAATCCAAAAACCAATAGAGGAGTGCAATACTAACACGCAATTGTAATTAAATTACAACATTTTACCAATTATCATAAAAAAATACCGTAACCAAGAAACAGTCGCCTAGTTTTAACCGACATCCACTTATCTATAACAAACTTCTAATTTGTTAAAACCAACCTATTTAAAACCTCAAAGAGTGGAACGTAACTACTCGTATCTACATTTTAATGAACGGTCTCTTGCACACTAAGTATTTTCCTTACAACGCGGCTAAGTGATATTCTCCGCTGTACTGTATACTGCGGTAAGAGTACTCTTCACAGTTTCTTTACATGAAAATTTTATCATGGCAGTCACTGTTGGTTTACATCACTTAGCTTGTTGCTAGCACTACTTTAAAATAATGTTAACAATAGGTACTTTCATTTGGCCACTTTATACAATTTTGTTAGTATAAAAAATGTCAAATAATGTTGTACGATTTTTTTAAGGGAGCCTCTTTCGATCATAACCAGCTTTAATTGCCGTATTTTAAAACTTAGTTTGCATCACGAAATGCTACTTTGATAGCTGGATATGAGACTTAAAGATGCTGTCCCCTTTTTCTTATCCTGTCGAGATCGCTTATAAGCGTTAAATCCGCCCTTTTGTAACTCCTAATAACATAAGGTACCTAGTAGTTAAATAAAACATACAGGTAATCAGTAACTGCAAAAATTTTCTGAAACGTATGCCTATGTCACTCACGCAATCGAGACGAATCAAATTATATCCCATAGATTGAAATCCGTCAAGCCTTTTAATTACCAAAAAAACGTACCTACATACAAGCATACTTAGATACATACATACTATTACATACACTCTAAAAACATAACCCTTATTGCGTGGTCGGGTAAAATACGATTAGCTTAGCATAACAATTTATATTGAAAGGTATCTTTTGACTTCGTATAAAATATGTTCGTGGTTAGAGCTTTATACGCTACAGTACATTGACCCACGCTAGCATCTGCATAATATGGTTCAATACAATACAAATCCTCTTTATTGCAAACCAATACTACACAGAAACAATACTGAATTATATAGAAAATAATAGTAAATCTGTATGGCGCAATGATTATCAGGCAGAAACTTAAATTTGTCCTGGGTTCTATTTTAAGCAGCAAAAAAAATATTTAATTTAATGATGAAATAATGATCCTATTTTCGGTTCAAGTTTGTGATGTTCATGTATTAGTGTTGCCCATGGTGCGACACAAGGAATCACTCAAGTTACTTACAATTCTATTAGTTCTAGAATTCCTCTTTCTTGTTCAAGATTTTTTTTGACATTGGTTTACTTTTTTAAGGTTTATTTATTTATAAGGACTTCAGGAGTGAAATTGCGTTGCGTTCCTACACGATATACATAACTGCAGATGCTTCAGCAGTTAAAGATATCATTGTAATATTTTAAACGAAAATGTTATCTTTTAAGTCACTAAAAACATACGGAATACCTACTGACATAATGATGGTATGTAGGTACATAGCCAATATTATGTTATCATCGGACGCCTATCATAAATTAATTAGTTATAAGGATAAAGATAACAAATTGTCTACAATTGCGATAAAGTAAGCGAATCGCTATAAATAAACGTTTTCGGCCACCCAAATATGTCATTTATAAACGCAGCTTTTTGCTACTAAAAGGCAATTAATTACAACAAACAACTTATCCTTAATTTAGTAATGAAACAGTGATCTCTCTGCGATCTTAGAGAATGAGTTTAAATTTTAAGTCACAATCTATTAGTAAAGGAGTTGAAGGTAAAAAAAATATTTAATCATAATAAATCAGAATATTTATTTTGCCCATTTTTTGTGTTATGTTAACCTGAACATACAATGCAATATTAATTTATCTTCGTTTTTTTCTATATCGTTTTAATATTTTAGAACCTACAACAGCATTTCTCACATCAACCAAAGATTTTCTGGTAGACATTAGACAATGCCATAAGGCATCTTAACGAAACTGTACTTATACCTTTTTTTAACAGGTGACATTTTAAATAAATAAAAACTCAACCTACACTACCTAATCCACTTTCAATTCAATACAAAACAAAAGCATGTTTCGTTCCATCGCGTCGATGTATATTACTTATTTGATGTCTTATCTCAGCCACTAGGTCATAGCTATTTAGGTTAATACTGTATTAAGGTGGCTCGTTTTGCAAATCGGAAGCTTAGAGCCAGACTCTATCAACAATTAGGCTTTAGCGCTGCATAGTAATGGGACTATATAATCAATCTAGGATTGTAGATCATGAATCAAGGCTCTTTATAAGCGTTTATCTTATCCTAGATTGAGTTATCGAGGCTTAAGTAATGAAACATCTTTCATATTTAAGTAGTAGCTGTAAAACAAGAATTGAGTGGGCCCTAATATGAGGTATGTTAAAATTGAGGTCTATCCATCTTAAGTTTAATTCAAGCAGTATATGTTGAAGAACCGTGCTGAGAAATAGGTGATCCGAATCTATGGCGCCATGACACTCGTGTTCAGTTCAGTACAAACCTAGTTTAATCCCGATCGTAACTACTAATGAACGGTAGAAGGTTTAGTTACTCTATGCTCTAGGTGATTTTACGGTTATCAGTCACTGTCTCCAAGGGCTAGAAATACGGTCTCAAAATATATAGCGGGACACTAATATTGGTAACAATGAATTTTAACTGTTAGGTTGCTCTACTGTGAATTTTGACTGTCCACAAATGTTGGTTTGTGGTCACCGACAATTACCCACAGATAATTAAAGTAAAACATAAGGAGGTGGCAATTTGACAATTACCTACCTACTTAGTCGGATTACGTTCACAAACCTCACACGAGATATTTATCCCGTTATTCGCTCGCGTTTAAAAATTCATCGTTTATTACATCGGCGCGCGCAACTTTCAAACATTGTGAGAATTCAATGACCATTTTTGTCGATGGTCCATTAATTTTCTTTTGCTAATTTCACTAGACAGTAATTACTCGTTCATACCAAAAATCTTCAAATGAAATACTACGTAGGAACTTTTCCTGCAGGATTCTTATTACTACACTAAAGGAATACTAGAGTTAAAATACAATGAATGAGACTATTCCAGTTAATATTATGATACTGAAATACCACTGCAGTTGTGAGAAATTTCCACTGAAAAACTAAAACAAATCTTCATTTCTTCCTGTTGAGCTTTGTGTACCTACTTTATCTCACAATACCATTCCTTGGTAAGATGTTTCCAGTGTTAGAGAGCACTAATAGTCTTCTACAAAATAAATTAAAATTTAATTTAACTTATAATGTAAGTAGTACCTACTTTGTATTTTTTATGGTGTCAACATTTAATGAAATTAACATGGTAATGTCATGTTGTGTATATTATTATCTGTGTGTATCTAGTAAAGGATGTTGATCTGTGACACAAAATAAAGAATTTTTTTTCTGGCTATGACATTGTTGCAATTCAGCGGGAATTAAAATAAACACAAATTAATACTTTTGAGTATGTTCCTGAAACATTATACGCTTTATGAATAAGATTCTGTTAGATTCTATAGTGCCATTTTTATAATACCGTTTTATTTGTTGATTATCATAGGATTTAGTTATGATTCTATAGTTTTGTGGTAAAAGGAAACTTACATTACATTACTTCAAAATTAAGCATCATCATTGTGAGTTTTGATTTGATTGATTGACATAATTGAAACATCAATTATTCTAAATACCTACTACATATTTAATTATGCCTATGCACAAAAAATAAGTGAACAAAAAATTTACTAAAATAATTAGGTAGTGCACTGGATTGTCGAATCGTTCAGTTTACATTGAACTGAATTTGAAAGCTCCACGACTGCCGTTAGCAAGTTTGTCATGCGCAAGCGCAGGCGCAGGAGTTTCAGAAAGCCCGCGCAAAACAAAAGCTCAAGTGTGAATTGCTCTCGTGGATGTTGTCGTATTGCATTGCATTTAAATGTGCACGCAGAAACGAGCTTACGGTCACACGGTTAGGCGCGCCTAATGAGAAAGTTTATCGAGCGTTTATTGCGTAGTTCAGCGGGAAGCTTCGCCGCGTCGCCAGAGGCGCTC